>VZTD01003264.1:84840-121774 GCA_013397725.1 Rhagologus leucostigma | reverse complement strand
GTGACATTCCCAGGGTTGGGGGGTGACATTCCCAGGGTTGGGGGTGACATTCCCAGGGTTGGGGGTGACATTCCCAGGGTTGGGGAGTGACATTCCCAGGGTTGGGGGTGACATTCCCGGCTCCCCACCTTGGCCAGGTCTTACCCCAAATCCCACGGGAAGGACAGACCCTCCAGACGCCCTCCCAGAGCCTCCCAAGGTCCCAGAGGAACCCCCAGCTCACAAACCCCCTCACGCAGGGGACTGTCCCAAAATCCCTGAGCGCCCCAAATCCACCCCAAACACCTCCAGGACGGCGCAGCACAGTGCCCGATTTTCCAGCTGGACGAGCATTTAATGCCTCTCCGGCCTCCCCAGCTCCCGGGCAGCACTAAATGTCACTTGAGGTGCAGCACAGCAGAAACCAGGGCAGAGCCGTGGCCCGACCTCAAATACCAGCGGAGGTCGGGGCTGCGGTGGGATAATGCCAAGCGGATTTCGGGAGCACGGGTGCCAGTTAGTGAATGTTAAAGGCTCATTTCTGCTCCGGAGGTGAAGCCGGGAGCAAAGGTTGAGCTCCTGCTCCCTGCTCGCTCCTGTTCCCAGCCAGGAGCAAAAAAGCAGCGATTAAAGAGGTCAAAGCTGTGATGTCTGGGTAGAAAAAGTTTAAAAGGACTCGGGAAAAACACGGAAAGTGAAAAAAAAACCCCAAACCCCACGCTGTATCTCTTCCAAAAGCTGCTACAGTTTTTAAATCATCAACTCGTGCTGTGACGCCCACAAGAATTCGCTGACTGAGCCTTTTCCACTCATTTATTTCGGGAGTTTGGTGCCGAACGAATGAATCGAGGGGTTTGGGGAGGGGAGGAGGCGCAAGGACGCGGAAGGAAGAGCAGGGAAGTGTCCCAGGATCAAAGGGGACTCACAGAGGGAGGTGGGGAAGAACGAGGGATTTTGTTTCATTAAAACAAAAAATACAGTAATGCGGAATTCCACCTGAAGGCACTGCGGCTTTGCCTCCGAGGGGATTCACCAGCGTTCCCTGGATTTCCCATTCCAGCCTCTCATTCTTGGCCAACATTTTCCCGTTGCACACGTTGAGTAAATCCTACCCCAAATTTAGGGAAACATCTGCAGCAGGAAGGCTTTCCACGGGAAGGAATTTGTCCAGGAACAGCTGAGGATTATTTCGGTTTTCCCCAGTGGAATCCAGGGATGTTTTTGCTGAAATAGTCCCAGATGATCACAACGGGAATCTGCTTTTAAATGGTAAAAACTGACACATTCCAGAGAGCGAGGCTGGGAAAAGATGGAGACAGAGATGGAATCTGCTCCGGGGTTTGTTTGCTTTAGATACAGGTGTGGAAAAGAAATATAAAATGGCCGGGAAGTTGATCAGCAGCCCAATTATGGATCATTCCTGTATTATTTTCCCACATTTACTGGCGATCAGCTTCCAGAAGGTTCCAGCAGGAAAGCTGGAAATTGTTCTTCTCTTTCGAGCACTGCCCTGATCCCCGTGGAGAATGGCAGAGCGCTGCTGCCCCTTCCGCGCAGGTAAATATTTAATTAATTTATTAATCCCTTCCCCACTTGGGGTTGAGGTCAGATCTCCCCTCAAACACCCCCAAAGAGCCCCAGGAGTGCCTGGGAAGGCTCCTCCTCCCGCAACGAACGCGGAGATCTCCCTGCAGCCCTGAGTGGGGGAGATTGATAAAGATTCCGTTCGCTCTTTTCCCCTTATAAGACCTTAACGAGCCGGAATTGGCGGCTCGCGATCAGGCATCGGCCTTTCCACCTCCGCAGGTTTTGTTTACAAAAGCTCCTTAGAGCAGAGCTCGCTGATGTGCGGGGTGACTCCGGCACTGCCCAACGACCCGAGCCGGCGGCACGAAGCTGGCAAAATGAACCAGGAACGCTGATTAAAGCAACGATCCCGTGTGCGAGCACAGCCCGCTGCTCCCGGAGCCCCCGAGGCTGCTCCTGGATCTGCAGGGATCCGCTGGGATCCATCCCCTGAGGACAGGGGCAGGGAATTTCGGGGTGGTTTGGGTGGCAAGGGGACTAAAATCGTCCGGTGCCACCCCCAGGGACACCTTCCACTGTCGCCGGCGGCTCCAAGCTGGCGCAAGGACACGGAAGGAAGAGCAGGGAAGTGTCCCAGGATCAAAGGGGACTCTCAGGGGCAGGTGGGGAAGAACGCGGGATTTTGTTCCACGCGTTAAAAGAAAAAAACACAAGAATGCAGAATTCCACCTGAAGGCACCGCGGCTTTGCCTCCGAGGGGATTCACCAGCATTCCCCGGATTTCCCACTGCCAACGGGAATTCCAGCCTCGGCATGGGGCGGCCCCAGCTTGGAGCGAGTGGTGGGGCTGGGAATCGCCTCCCTTCGTCGATGCGTTAATGGCGATGTGAAGTTTTTAATCTGCTCCAGGAAGGAGCTGCCTCCAGTTCTCTCTTCATCCCAAGCGTCCGCTGTTCTCAGCTCCCTTTTCTGCACTCACTCAGCACCAGAGCTGCTCCTCCAAAGCTGGAACTCGCCTTTCAGCTGGATGGGAGCACAGCTGGAGCCCTGCAGGAGCATCTGGAGACAGCACCGAGCCTTGTGCTCACAAGAGCTGCAGTCCGGCCCACCAGAAAGGCCCCAGAAATGGAGTTTTTTTGTTCCAGTCCCTGGGCGTTTTCTTCCGAAAAATCAATGCAATTATTAATGAAACTATAAACCAACTTCACCCACTGTTTTTGACCAGTTTTGACTCGGGACTTGTCCAACTTGTCCAAAACTGAGGTGAAAAACATAGGCCCAGAGGCCTCGTGGTGTGTCCTGAACACGCCCAGGTGAATTGTGCTCCCATAATCCGCCAGAAATGAGCATTTCCATAGAGCTGGGCTCAGAGTTCCCCCCTTAATGAGGAGCTATCCTCTGTCTAGACAATAAGTAACAGAGTGTTCTGTTCCTGCTGAAGTTCCCTGCTGGTGCCTGAAATGATTCCTTTCATCTCCCAGCCGTAAAAGGATGCGGGGCCGTGCACAGAGCCAGGCCTGGCTTTGAAGCTGTTCTGACTAAAAACCTGAATTCAGGTGCTGCTGGTGGCCTCGGTTTGTGCCACTCCCTGGAGGGAGCTTTGCACATCCTCCTCCTCCTCCTCCTCCCTCCCCCGATGCATTTCCCATATTCCCATGTTTTTGTGGCATTCCCAGGGGATCAGCAGAGCTCCAGGCACCCTCTGCGAACACCAGGGACAGGGGGCTCCTTAAACATCAAGGAATTCAAGCCCCCTTTTGTCAGAGAGAGCAGCTGCAGGAGCAAAAAGAACTTTATTTATTAGCTGGGCTAAAAAGCTCTCAGCCCCGCCCTTCCCTGGCCTGCAATTCCATGGGCACAGAGAACATTCCCTGAGCAGCTTCCCTGCCTTCATCCCTTCCCTTCCATCGGGAATCGGCCAGGCCCTGCAGCTGCCTCAGCTGGGAATGGAGATGTCTCACAGGAGGCTGGTGGGTTTTCATCAGTTCTGCCAGGTTTGGGGGAGTCACATCCTCTCCTTCCCCGGCTCGGAGTTCCCCGCTCTCCAGTGGAAATCAGGGCCCGGCCTGTGGCTGTGGCAGGGAAGGGCCCAGCCCTGGGTTAGAGCAGAGATTTGATATCAAAGGAGCTGCAAGGCTTTAAATTGTCCTTCCTTCGGCTAAAGTTCCTCTCCTGCTGGTAAAGCACAGCACAGGGACTCTCTTTGGGGGGGAGTTCGGGTCATTTGGCTGCTGCAGGAGGCCCTGGGAGCTCCAGCCCCGCTGCCAGGAGGCCACACCGAGTTCCTGGAAGGTGCTCAACTTCTCCTCTCCCGTGGAAATGGGACGAGAGGGCAGCTCTCAAACACGGCCCCAGCTGGGGTTTCGTACTAAAAAATGATTTAACCGTCAAAACTTCAGCCACTGGCAGCGTGCTCAGGTCACTCCTGCAGACAGAACAAAAATGGGCTCAAGGAATTGGCTGCTCCTGGCACAGAGGGGTCACTTTCGTCACTTGACTCACGGTGACGCCAGAACCATTGCGCTGGAAATGGTTATTATTGAAATAAAACCGATTTGAAGGTGCTTTGTAAATGACTCATGTGATGGATGTTGCAATAAAAAGTCCCAAATAGTTTAATCATGCACTGGAACAAGCTGAGAAAAAGGCTGGGTTTGGGAATTCCTGCGAATGTTCAGGCCTGGAGATAAAAACCCTACAAACACCAGAGGTATTGGGACCAAATAAACTCATTTAGGATATAATCTAGAACATATAAATGATGTCCCACATCAAAACTAAACCCACAGAGTGCATTTAAAAATCAAAATCAGCCCTCAGAGAGCACCTTCCAAACAAAGGGCAGGTCAGAAATGAGGTGCTGGCATTAGACAGCAATAGTTCCACATAACAAATGTATTTCTGGAAAAATCCTACAGGATTCCTTGAGAATTCATGGATCAACATGGCCTGGACATCACTCACTTGTCCCCAAGGTCAAACCCCTTCCAACGGCACCAAGATTTTGAGGAACTCAACTGAACTGTGGTTGTTCTTATGGTTAGTGAAGCAAATTGTTAAGAAAAATAACATATTCCCTACGACACCTTTTCAATTTTAATTATTGACTTTTAAATGGCAAATTAAACCCGTTTTCCATGACCTCCCAGGCAGTGGTCGGGGAAAACACCAGGACCAGCCCTTCCTGTGCTCCTGGCTTTGGAGGAGGTGCCATTCCAAGGCCATTCAGCCGCTGTTAAAGGACGCAGAGGCAAGCAAAAAAAAAATTATATAGTCAGTCTTGCTAAATTAGTTTACCTAAAATTGTATGTGTGAGTGATTTTAATCAAAATCTAATTTCCCCTCTTTTTAGAGTAACCGAAATGAGATTTTTCTAATTTACTTTTCGCGGTTCAAGTTTCTCATAATTCTTCTGTGGTCGTGACAGCCCCGTGAAAAGCGTCTGCTGCTACAAAGCATTAAAAAAAATTAGATTTTCAAATTGATGTGCTAAATTAAAAATGTTTAATGTTTCTCATCAAAGGCACAGGAGTGTGCACAGGGCCCTTGGTACAGTTAGAGGCACCAGACTTTTTTCATCTGTTTCTTTAATTCACGTTGCAAAGGCAACTCTGCTGTGAAAATTAACGAGCTACAAGCAAAAAGTGTTGTAAAATAGTGTCTTCAGAGGAAATACCTTTTAATTTCTCCCCCTCCCCCGATGCTGCTCTGACCTTAAGGATGTCATAATAAAAATAGAGGCTGTGTTGTTTCTCACTGGCTTCAGGTGGAGTTCTACCAAATTTCTTGCAGAGAATTTATTTATTCTCTTAATTCTCTGGGCTTTGCTTGCTAATTCCCATGGTTTAGGGGATCATGTTATTTCTGTAAATTTATTTAAAATTATGAATGCAGTCAAATCTGGGCTCCTGGCTTCAGCAGCTGCTGGGAGGTGGCTCCGAGCTGGGCTGGGACCTCTGGGGCAGCTGCCGGCTTGGGGGTGTTTCAGGAGTTCCAGTTTCTGCTGAAACTGAGTTTGCCTTGCTGAAAATTGAACTTTCCTTGGTTTAATTTACAGGAAAGTCCTCGGGAGCTGCAGGTTGGGCTGGGCCTGGCAGGACGAGGAGCTGGGAAAGGTGGAGCAAGTTGGGGGNCTCAGGAAATGGAGAAGATCCTTCAGGAAATGGAAAAGATCCTTCAGGAAATGGAGAAAATCCAACACCAGACTCGTGGTGCAGAGAGCAGCAGAGCAGCTTCACACCCAGCCTGGAAAACCTGAAAAACACCAAGTTTTGGTGGCACAGGGAAAAGTTGGATCCCTTTTTACGGGCCAGGACAATTCCTGCGCCCTCCTCCCATCCCAGAGATCTCTGACATTCCGTGGGTGGTTGGAGGCTGCCTGGGGGGCTGTCACGTTCAGTGCTGATAATTTTAGAATAAACATTCCAAACAGCACCTGAAGATAATTTGAAAGGTGTAGAGGCAGAAAATGAATCCCTGTAAAATACTGCCTGGCAAATTAAAAGACATAATTGATTCTATTAGCTAATTCTCCAAATTAAGTGTTGCTAATTGCCCGAGATAGTGTTGGTTTGGTACAGCCACTGCACCCAGGCTGGGCTAAGTTTGCATTATTGACAGGCAAAGTTGCTCTTCGGCCCAGGATTTGTTTCCAGGGTACCCAGGACGGGCCTCAGGCCATCCCTGAGCTCTCCACCATCTAATTCCCATTTGGAACTGGATTTTTCCGTGTGCAGAGATGGCAACAGCTCCGACAGAACTTCCTAAAACTTCTGGAAAACCACAGCAGGGGATTAATCCAGCCCAGAGCTGCATTGTGAGAGCCACAGACACAAACTGCTCCTGCAGCTCTGCACCTCTGCCTTCAAAACCAGCTCAGGAACTGCTCTCCAAAAACATTTTATCAATAAAGCTGCAGTCAGACCATTTCAAAGTCCCGTGATTTTCTGTCATGCGTTAGGAAGAAATGAATTCAGTTTTACTTTGCCTGACCCTGACGTCTTGGTCGAGTTTCCAACACCGGGCCCAGAAACACAAGGCCAACAAATGGTCTGTGCTTCACCTTGTGCAGGAAGCTTCACTCATCTCAAAAATTAAGGAATGTCTCCATCCATTATGCCTTTTTTCCAGCATAGATAATGTTTTCCAAGTGCTGGACTCACTAATTAATAATATCTTGAACTGGTTTCACTGAGGTGAAGGAAGAAAGGGAAGCAAATTCCTGGAGGCCCCACATGGAGCTGGCAGAACAGGATCTGCTCCCATGGAGCATCTCCCCAGGGAAAAGTATCTGCTGCCTCCCATGGCCACACCAGGAGCTCCCAGAGCCCCAGAAATTAGTTGTTGACATGTTGAGAAGAAGTATGGATTAAGTTTAGAACTGTGTTTAGAGCACCAGGGGATGAATTATCCTAATTGGTGTATTAGTCTCAGTTACACAGAGTAATCACCACGGGCTGCCTCTGTTTTCATTAGAAATTTAATTAAGTTTATCAATGTTTAGCTTCTTTGGCCTTGTTTTCCACCACCTTCCCCAAGCTTTCCTTTGTTTAATCAATATTTTTAGTGAGATGGGAGGGACGCGTTTTTCCAGTGCACCCTGGTTTTTCATTTTCCGTTATTTTTTCCTCTTGACACAAATCTGTTGGAAGCAGAGGAAGTCAGGGATTCACTGTTTGACTCAAATAAAGAAGTTTTCTTACCCCAGCAACCCCTCCAGATGTCACTGAACCCTTCCCCACCACACTCTGGACATTTCTGACCACATTTCTCCAGAACACTGGGGAACTTCAAGGCCCTGGAGGCCCCAAATAAAACACGGAACACAAGAAACACAAACTTAAGGACAATTTTATTGTGGCCAACGATTCTTAGGGTGTTCAAGAGCCAAGCAGCTCCCCCTGAGTGCTGGACCCTGGTTTTTAATGCCTGTTTGGGGTTCACTTTTCCTGTTTCTCTGCCTCACCACCACAGCTGTTTTTGTCCTTTACAAATGTTGTGGCAATTTAGCAATCTATTGACTTCTTTTTTTTTTTATAAACACACGGTCTGCTGGATGCATAATTCAACCTCACACATAAACTGGGAGCTGTTTGCTGTAGCAACAGCTATAATTTAAGCCTAACCTCAGCGGAAAGCCATTCTGTGCCACCTCCCTGCGAAGCGCAATTCTCCCTCCCTGCCATGCTAATAGAGCAGCTTGTTTGCTAAATAATCACCCCGGCCCCGGTTTTGTGCAGATCCGAGGGGGTTTTGTCCTCCTCCTCCTCCTCCCTGCCACCCGTAACCGCGGCCAGGCTAAATGAGCCCGCTTCGGGAAGCTGTTACCGCCGTGTCGTTCTCATTTGGAAATGTCACAATAAAGCAATGTTCCCTGGTGCCGAGCAGCACAACAGGTTAGGGCACGGCGAAAACAGCGAGTGAGATAAAATGATACATTAGACGGGTCGGAAGGGCAAGAAAATGACACTTTTTAAAGCCTGAGGGCTTGTTTTTTTTGGTGGTTTATTTTTTTTTTCCCTTGCCCTGATTTCTGTGCCCTCTCGGCTCTGCAGGGAAAGCAGCGAGCACAGCCCAAAGTGAGCCGAATCTGGGAAGTTTTGCTCCTCACCCAGCTGGCCTGGGAGCCTCCTCAGCAGCAGCCAAGGGCAATTAAAAATCAGAATCGGGGGCAGGGCACCGCCAGCACTGGGCACTGAGGGCCCGCTTAACAAAGTAACCCCAAATATTTGAGATACAGCCCCGGGGGAGCGAAGGCAGAGGGCCCTGGAGAGACGCAGGAGCCGGGAATGCCAAAAAGGAACATCCCAACCCAGCCCGGGGAGCTGGAGAGGGGCAGGAAAAGGTCAGAGCCCCTCTGAGGGCGTTTTGTAGCAGGGTAGGTGGGTGGAGGGACCTTCCTGGTCAGCAGAGGGTCGTGAGTTAGATTTTGTGTGGGGAGAAGGGCTCGGAGAGGTTTGGTGATGGTCTCTGCTGGTAAAACAGTAAACAGTGACAAAAATAATGGGTTTTAAAGCTCGGCAGCTCCAATATCTGGATGTTTGGAATGGAAATGAGCAATGAGCTCCGTGTGGCTTCAGGGCTTGTTCAGTCCCGGAGCTCGGAGGGATGGGTCTCGCTCCAAACCTTTGTTTTCCTCCTGGTGAGGGAAGGAACGGATTCCTCCCTACTCCAATTCCAGAGCTCTGCTGCCTCAGTTTCTCACCCTTTCAGCAGCGGAGCTTCGCAGGAGGCGCGAGAGGGAATAAAACCCCTCGGAGCAGCCCTGGCAATCTGCTGGCAGCACAAAGCTCGTGTGCTTCTCAAAGGCTGGATGGAGCTCAGGGCTCCGAGCTCCTCCCTGTCTGAGCCGGCTGCTGAAATCTTGTTGTGCCAAACACCGCAGGAAGACGCGGCCTCCCCCCGCGCCCTGGGAATTGGGAGGATTGTAAGAGCTCATTTCTCTGTCTGGTATTTCCTGACCTTTGTAGCCTCCTCTGTATGAACAGCAAAGATCAAGCTGAAGCTGTGGGAGAGCTCTCAGATGAGCAGGTTTTTCAGTCTGCGAATCCTGTCACATCTGAGCTTTATCTCCTCGCTTTCATTTGGTTCCAACCTCGGCTCTGTCACTTTGATTTTTACCTGTCTTTTTTTGTTTGTTTTGCTCCTCCTAATTGACCCGGAGCCTGTAGCCTCACAGCTCTCGAAAGGAGGAAAAAAATGTTTGATAATTTCTGAGTTTTGCCACTTCAGCCTGTGAAGGGGGGATTTAAAGCAACAAAAGCTGCAGCAGAGTTTGCTGGGGAAGGACTTTTATCACTGTGGAAATCGGCTGCTCTGATGGGAGGGGAACGCTGCAAAGAGAACCCCCCAAGGAAGGGAAGGCCTCAGTGTAGCTGCTGTTTATGGGTTTTATCTGCGTGGTTTCCTCTCTGCTGGGTCTTAGTTCGCTTCAAAGTGAAATTCCATCCCAAAATTCTCAGGAGGAAAAGCACTTGATGCGCTTTCCTGGTTAAATGGCAATATTTTTATTTTTATTTTGGTTAGAGTGCTCTGAATGACCCAGGGATGGTGAACACTGGAAATTCGTTGCTTTTTTCTGTCGAGAAACAGCTGGAAGGGAGGAGAATCCCAAGGCCTGGGATGTTTGGGGAAGGGTTTGGGAGCCCCAGTCCCACGCTCTGTTGTTGCTGTGAAAATCCCCAGTTGAATTCTGATTCTCCCTTTGGTTACACTCCGCTGCATCAGTGTGAGGGAAAAATTGTTTACAGTCAATTTAAGGGGTTTTTTAATGCATCCAGAGAGGTGTAAAATAACTTTGGACTAAACAGAAATCAATTGCTGCCTGTCAAGGGATCAAAAATCCACCTGTGCTCTCTGTCTGATGTAGCTTTGTGTTTGTGGGGTTCGGGACCGGCTCGTTAACGATAATTAGGGGGAAACTGAAGGGATTTTAAATCAGATGCTGAGGGGGTTTGTCTGGTGTCAGCGCTCACACAAAAGGAGGAGTCAGGGAATGTTCTGGGCACAGAGCTGAGCTCTGGGCAGCAAAGCCCCACTGAAGGGCTCTGCCCTGCCCGAGCCACACAAATTGTTCACTCCTGGTTCGTCCTCCACGGAGCTTTGGGGATGAAAAAAGCCACAACTGCACAGTCCCGAAACTCAGATCCTGATCACTCCTAAAAGCTCAGATGAATCCGAAACGCCCTGACTTCAATGCTGAAGTGAATTTTGTAATGGTAATTTCTTTTTATTTTAAAACTCTTTTGTGTGTTGTTAAAGTGGAATAAAACCACTTCAAGTTCCCTTTTTTTGTTTTTTTTTTTTCCCTCCAAAAAGACCTTTTTAAACCCACGCCAATGAACCTTTCTGATAGAAGTAGCCACAGTGTTTTGAACAGAAGATCCCAACAGGCCCATGTGGGAGATCTGACATCCTTTCAGCCTCTGATACAGCTGGTACCCAGTGAAAACCTCTTTATTCTGCCTCTAAACAGCTCTTAAAGAGTCTCTGACACTGCCATCAAATCATTTCCCTTCACTGCAGCCCGGATTTATTGCCAGCTCCAAAAAGGAAAAGCTTCTGGATGCTGCCCTAATTGGCCCTGCCAGGCCAGGCCCGACTCCTTTTCTTGTGCTTTATTTGCATTTTTTCTTGGAAATCGAGGGAGGGGTTCTCTGCTGGCAGCTGATGGAGGCCCCTGCTCCTCTCCCCCAGTCGCTCCTGTCACAATGGGAGTGAAATCACAACTTATTTTCCTTAAATTGCCCATTAAAATGCAGGAACGGGGCCTCTTCACTTCTGTATTTCCTGAGATCACTGAAAAATCTCCCCAGGCCCAGCTCCAGAGAGAGGGGCAGGTTTTTATTTAGCAGGGTTTTTTCATTTAGCAGAATAAAAAATATGAAGATTTCATTAAGGTTTAGGTTTTATATCTTTGTCTGCACTCAGCATCAGGCACTTATTGCTGCCTGCTGCACTGACTGGGCGTGAGTTTGTGCCTCTCTGGGAGGTAAAATTCCATGGTTTAGGTCTGAATGTATCAAATCCAGCAGGCAAATGTCAAGTCGGGTGTGCTGGAGATTTATTTGTGTTTCTGGCTGGGCTATGCCATTTCCTCAGGTTTTTTTGGCCATTGTTTATTCTCATTTTTAGTTGGCCCTCACAGGGGGAATTTGGGGCAGAAAGCTGAGCTGAACCTGGAGCAGAGCAGGAGGAAAAAGCCGAAACCTGCTGGAAAAAGCTGAAACGAGGAGCTGTGTGTGGCTGGTCCTCACGGCATCAAACATTCATCCCATGCCTGGGTTGTGATGCAGATACAGCAGGACAAGATGCTGCTTTAAGCCCGCAGAGCCAGCAGCTGTCAGGGAGGGGCAGAGGAGCTCCCCCAGCAGCAGCAGCACCTCCCAGGCCTGTCTGGAGTGAGGGGGCTGGAAAATCAGGGGGTGGCCCGGGAGGAGATGGAGTTTTCCTGCGGATCTGGAAGATGTAAAATCCCCGTCCTTCTGTGGGCACGGCGAGGAAAAGCAATTTAATGTGCAGTACAGCAGGCTGCATAATAAAGAGCTACAGGTGCACAACCTGCTCACCCCGAGTGCTGCCTGCTCACCAGGCTGCAAAATCAAAGGTCCTGGCTGTGCTGCCCTGAATTACTGCTGCTGTAACAGACTGCAGGTAATAAAGAGGCACAGGTATATTACATTCCCCTCTCGCTACTGAGAGTGGGAAGTGTTATTTCCCCTCCTGCTACTCCTGCCTCACGCTGGGCTGCTGCAGAATGGGCTTGGTTTGATGCTGTCGGCAGCCGGGCCCAGGTCAGGGAAGACTAAAAGTGCTTCCCTTTTGGCAGTTGTTTTGTGATGGATGGGAAGGGTTTGGGGGTGAGCTTTGATGGGAAGGGTGTCCACGTTGTCAAAAGCAGCAGTGGGACAGAAATGTGCTGATAAGCCAACAAAAGGGCTGTGCTTTGTGTCTCTCCCAGCTTGGGCTGGGTTTGCTGCAGGTGGTTTCAGGAGAGGTTGTTGGGGCAAGGATTTGTTGCCAGTTTGTGCTGTCACAATTCTGACACTCAACACTCTGTTCCTTCCTTAAAAAACTGGGTTCCAAATTCCTACACTTGATTTTCCCTTGGGCTGGAGCAGACTCGTGGATTTTCCCCAGTTCCTGGGGTTTTTCACACCCCTTGGAAGGAGCTGCGGGCAGAGAGAGGTCTGAGCACTGATCAGGGCCTCTGTCAATAATTATCCAGGCTAATTCCCCTGCTAATTACTTGATTTGTGAGCTCAGCCTGAAGTATGAAGATGCAGAAGGGCGTTTTCCCTGACGGCTTTGTGGGCCACAGGAGCTTGTCAGGGCGTCCTCCTCACCACGCTGTGCTCGGCCTTTATCGCCAATAATCGCTCTGGACAACTGAGGGATGTTTGGCAGGGTACATTCAATGCCAGACTTGGTCAGGGAGCAGCTAAATCCTCCTGCTGGGGCCCTGGGAGAGAGGAATTGTCACTGCTGGCAGATGGGACCCAAGCTGGAGCTCACTGGGGTCTCCTTCCTGGCTCTCCCCTGGCAAAAATGGCCTTTCCCAAGTCTTTTATTTTGCTGCAGATCCCTTCTCTCTGGCTGTTTCCTCAGCCACAGGACCCTTCACTGGAGGCTGGGGCTGGTTTTTGTTTTACTCTGGACTCTAAATTCATTACAGCTCCCCTGTGCTTTGTCCTTTGGAGCCAGGATTTGAGGGGTGTCACTGGAACATTTCCTCTGTGGAGCTGACCGAGGGCTGATTTCTTTGTGCCGGTGGAGCAGCTTTAGCTCCACTCAGGGAGGGCTCCTTGCAGGAACTGGACATTTTAGAGGCATTTTAGAGAATGAAAGAGATGCTGCTGATTTATTGCAGCTGCATCATCCCCCAAGGCCTTGGCTGGGAGGAGAACGAGGCAGCACAAGCAGCGCGTGGGGCTCAGCTGATGGCTCCGAGCTCTCCCCCTCCTCCTTTAGCCTCCTCCAAGTGTTTGATGGAGAGGAAAAATGTTAAGCCCAGGAGGAAAAGCCCTCCCTGTGCGCTTCCAGGAGTGTCCACGGCCAGTAAGGGTGGTGGCAGAAATTCATCAAGCTGAGGTGGTAATTAAAACTTTCTCCTTTGCGATTGAGCGGCAGCTGTTGAAATTGGAATTATTCCTCCTGGGGAGAGGGAGCTGGGAGGGTTTGGTGCAAACCAAGGCTTCAGGGACTCTGGTAGAAACCTGCTTCTCCTGAAGGATCTATTTTAGCTCTTCCCTTGCAGCATCTCTGTAATAGAAAACTCCAGCTCTCTCCTCAGCTGCTCCCTGTTGCAATCAGGAGCAAAAGCAAGCGAGACACTGAATTTCCAAACTATTATACAGGACTCCATGGAAAATCAGGGTGGTTCACACTAAAAAAAAAAAAAAAAAAAGCATTAGCTGAGTTGAATTATTCTTTCCTGAGAACTTCAAACTCCTGTAGAACATGAGCTGCACCAGCCTTGGTGAAAAGCTGGATGGAGTCACTGCAGCCATGAGCAAGGGCTGCTCGGGCTGGTTTAGCTCCCTCTTCCCACCCTGCTCAGGAATGTTTTCCCTATCCCATTTTCCCTGCAAGAAACGCTAATTGAAATTCATGCCCGCGTGTCTCATGAACTATGAGTCAGAGGAATAAAAGCGCTTAATCACTTAATGAAATTATTGCCTCTGCACGCATGGAAGGAAGGTGGGGGAAGGGGGAGCAGGAGGTGTTTTATGGCGATGGCTGTAAAAACAAGTCCCTCTCCGCTTCCCTGTGGGATGAGCAGCTCGGGGCAGCCCTTCCTGGACAAACCAGGGAGGGACTCCATGTCCAGCTGGTGCCGGGTTCTCCTTCCAGCAGCTCAGGGCTGCCTCTGCTCCCTTGGCCCCTTCAGCTGCCCCGGGAGAGCAGCAGGATGAACCTCAGGGGTTTCAGCCACTCAGAGGTGGCGTCTTCTGCGAAAATGCGGGGGACAAACCCCGAATTCCAGCCCAGTTCCCATTGCTGGGTCCCTGCAGCCCCTCTGCTCTGAGCCACTCCCTGCTCCTGGGCAGTGAACACTCCCTGAATTGATTCCTGTCCATTAGAGACTGTGAAGAGCCTGGAGACTCCTGCAGATGAAAAGCCCTTGGAAAAAAACAAAAAACAAAAACCAACCCAAACCAACCGCGAAACATTAATTATTTATCTCTCGGTGTCATTATTGTATAGGGTTTAAATTACTACTTCAAAATCATTTCTCATTATGGTGTGCTGTCATCTGTGCACACACAAAGAACTTCCCTTCTCTAATATCTGCTGTACATCAGCCACGCTGGATTTATTAGGGAAGAGGCTCCTGTCCCCTCCTCCCAGCCCTCCCAGCAGCCAACTGGATTAGTCTGGACTAAATGAAATAGTCTCCAAAAAAGAAAAGAAGCGAATCGATACAGAATAAGAAATTAAAAATCACTCCATTGAATTTATTTTAATCTGCAAAGTTGTGAAGTGCTTAAACTGCAGATCCCCCACTCCGGAGCAATCCGAGGGGATTCCCAGCGAGAATTTGGAATGCAGGCTCAGGTTTTGTGCTGGTGCAGAGGAAATGGAGTTTGTTTCGTTCCGGGCTGGCCGGGTCTGTGCCGGGGGTGGCAGTGAAGGGGGGATGCACATCAAGACTGCCAGGGTTGGGGGGTGAGGAAGCCCTGCAGGTTCTGTGGACATTCCACCTTCTTTTCCTGGTTTTTTCCCCCCTTTTCTCTGGTGAATTCTCTTTTCCCGAGTAATCCATGCCCGGAGCACCTCACTGAGGTGATGAATGGCCGGTCCCTGTTACCAGATGGGCCCCTGAGCTCCTTCTGCATCAATTCTCTCCTTTTAAAAAAAACTCTTTTTTAAAAAATATTTCTCAATTTTTTAAAAAAAAAACCTCCCCCCCTTTAAAAAATATTTCTCCCCTTTTATTATTTCTCCCTTTTAAAAACCTATTTCAGTGTTAACCCTTTAGTGTCCCCACTTGCTCAGAGGTACAAACCCTTTTAGAGGTGCAGGAGCATCAGGTCCATGGGTTTAATCTCTGACCCTTCAGAGATCGTTGAGAGGGGAAGGTTTTTGTTTCACTTTGTGGGGTCTCTGTTGGCACCAGCTGCTCTCCAGGTACAGATCCCTGCCTCGGGCCAGTCTGGGTTTGGATAATTTGAATTTCTCCTTGAAGAGTTGTGACCCCAAGCTGAGGTTTCTCTCCCCAGGCTGCAGCCAGGCAGCCCGAGCTGTTTGCATCCTGGTTAAGATGTTTGTGGATTTGTGCATGATTCAGAGCCAGTTATTTTATATTCAGGGCAAATCTTTTTCAACCGTTGAGAATGAATTGCAAAATTAAAAAAATAAAAGAAAAAAAAAAGGAAGTCACTTATAAGAGGAAAATAAGTCTGGGTTTGAGGAGGAAAGCAGAAAGTAAATAACGAGGATTATGCCAGAGCCTGGGGACAGAAATGTAATAAAATGCTGAATTGAGACACAAACAAACCGTAGACACGAGCTGGATTGGAGCTCGGATTCGGCCACTTAATATTTACGTGAGAACACCCAGATCAAAGGCAGAGAGGGGCGGCTCAGGTGCTGCTCCTCACGGAGGCTGGGAAGGCAGATATTAGAAAAGTGCCTGTGGAGATGTCTGTCCTTATCAGATGACCCAGGCACGGGAGGAATCCCAAAGCTCTGCGCACGAAGGAACCGTTCTGGCGGCACAGTTGTGGTCCGTGCTCGTTTTGAAGATTTCTCTCAGTGAAGGGCACGAGGCAGAGGTGCAGAACTGCTGAGGTCTGGTGTCCCAGTCCAGGTTCGGGGCTGGGGACAGCTCAGGGTGTGATCCTCGTCACCAGAACTCCCCTCCTGGTTTAGCAGGGCTCACCCGGGGGTGAGGAATTGTCCCTTCCCTGCAGAATCAGTCCCAACCCCTCAGTCCCAACCCCTCATTTCCACCCCTCAGCTCTGCAAACTGTCCCCTGTGATTCACCATCGTCTGCTCTGACACAAACAGAACCCAAAAACCCGCGTTTCTTCTTCCCTGCTGGCAGCACTTGGCTGAGGGCTTGGGATGGGGCCTAGAAAATAAAAACCTGGTGGGATTTTAAGGCTGAAGGAAGCAAATGAAATGGTTTTTCTCCTAATTTGTATGGGCCCGGTTAAATTATGAAAATATATTGGAACCACCGAGTTATTTAACTTCATTAGAAATTCCCTCTGGACCGGATTCCCTGCATTTAAATGTACATCTGGGGAAAATTTGGGCACTGGAAAAACTGTTGTGCAGCATTGGCACTGGCGTCAGCTTTGGCTCTCTGGTTCTGTCTCTTGCCCTTCACAAGGTTCATTCCCCACAGCCGAGAGTGGTAGAGGAGGGAAAATATTTTTATTTTCTCACAAAGCTTCCAAATATAAGCTTTTTTTTTTGGGTGGGGGTGAAAACTGCAAGCAATTCAATTCCCAGCTTAGCTGGTTTTCCAGAAGAACTTGACAAGTGCTCCTTGACAAAGGGCTTGGAGCCGTAAAGAGAATAAATGTGAGCCTAATCCCAATTAATATGTGCAAACAGAAGCCTTAAAACACCAGGTCTCCACATAAAATGCCCCTGTCTCCCTCCTCCTGCGCCGCGATAAAACCCGGCCAGAGCAGCAGGGAGAGCTGATCTGGGAGTTTTGGAGTTTATCAGGCTAAAAACAGCACAGGAGAAGTGGTCAGACACAATTTCTCAGCCGAGGAGAGTCAGGCCTGTCAAATTAACAGCAGCGGGGCAGGAGACTGGAAAATCAATCAATCCTCCCCAAGCAGCCAGAGATTGCTGGGAGAAACACAGATTTGTGTAAATACATTTTGAGGGGGGTCAAAAATTTTTTCTGCTCCTTGCAATGTGTCTGTCTGGTTTCAAGCTGTTCTCCACTCTGAGGAAACATCGNTTTTTTTTTTTTTTTTTGGTTGAGGTTGATTTTTAGCTGAAAGGGCCCAGCTTCGCTGGACTTGGCCTCGTATGGAATTCTCTGCCACAAGCTGTGGGTTTGGGCTGTAAAGTAGAGCTTTAATTACCGCGGATCCCACTCAGCCTGTGGGTTTGACAGGAATGTATCAGGAGCTGTTTCCCAGGGCATTGATTGTCTCTGCAGCCTGGAATCACGGCACTGATAAATAAACAGGGTATTTTAAACCAAAGCGCCTTTTTTTTCCCCCCCTCGAAATAGCATCGATTTTTTTCAGCTCTGCCTCAGTTCTGGAGCCGGGATCTGTGCACTGGGGAGTGGGAATTCCAAAATTGCCAAGCTGTGGATCCCTGGGTGCGCTGTCGAGTGTAAGAGGGAACGGCTTGGGAGGGAATTTTCTGTGAAAAGAAGCAAATGCAGAGCTAAAAATGGGTCATGGTGAAGGCTGAGAGGACAAGGACTGACAAGAGGCTGCCAGGGAGGTGAATTTTTATGGAACAGCAACAGCTGGGTGACAAAAGCGCCTGGGGACTGTTTTGCACACTCTCCTGAATGCAGTACCTAAACACCAACAGTTATTTGAGCGAATTCCTCCCCAGAGGGGCTCTAATGAGAGGGAATGGGGACCGGATTTTGGGAGCAATTAGCCTTAAAAGTGTCCGGTTTCTCTCTTTGAGAGCAGCCTTGAGGGAGCCGAGCTCAGCGCTGGGTAATGGGCCGGGCGCCTGCGGCTGCCCGTGCTCCGTGTCCGGGGCTGGCAGCTGAGCGTGGGTCCCTGGGACCTCAAACGGGGTTTTTAAAAGCTTGAAATTCAATTTAGGTTTTAAAAGGCTGAGATTCAAGGGCTGAAAGGGGAGAGGAAGGGGTTTCTCTGCTGTAGAGTGGAATAAGGAAGTTTTTGGGCAAAAGGAGTCGCCCTGGCCGCTCATCCCGAAGTGTTGTTTGGCAAAAGAGGGTTTGGGGCCTGTTCTCACAGAAATTATTATAACGCGGCTGCTGGAGACTTCTCCTTTGAGGTCAGGCCTTCCGAATTAACGAGCGAAGCTGAGCAGTGTTGGGGAATTTTGGACAGACTCGTACGGAAAACAACAATGGAAACTTTTTGGGAACTGCCTCGTTTCAGCAAGGCTCCGGCTTTTCGTTGTTAGTGTTTTGGAAGGTGAATTTCCTTCAGGCTTGAAGCAGCCTGGCCCCGAAGCTCCTGGAGCAAAGCACCATGTCCGGGGATTTGCTGGAGCAGCTGAACACGAGATCATTCAGACTTCTCTTGCTTTGCTGTCCTTCCGTTGTTTTCAGCAGAATAAATCACTTTGGCTTGTAGGGGAAAACTTGAAAACGTGAATTAATTGTGCCTTTAAAACTTAAACGCGGAGGAAGATTGACAAAAAGCAGTGGTCCAAGTTTTCCCTGCTTGTCACGGAGCCCTGTTTCTCCTGGTGGCCTGTCCTGGTCTCAGCTCTCCCATCTGTTAAACGCTGCCTATAATTAGCCCGTCTTTCACAACTTTTCAGCGTTTGGCACTCCTGATCCTTGCCTTGCTGTATTTTGATTCCTGGGGAATAAAAGTGAGAACAAAACAAATTACCAGCCATTCTAGCTCCTGTGCCTGCCTTCCTTCCTCCTGAGCTCTTCCCTTTTCCTCTTTCCCGAGTTCGGAGCTGGAGGGTCTCAGCCCCGACGGAGCGAGGTGACCTTGGGCGGCCCAGGGACGTTTTCCGTGCGGGATCTCCTGCCCAGAGCGGCATTCGCCGTGGTTACCCCGGGATGGGCGGCACCAGCAAGGCTTGGAGGGAACTGAGGGAGGATTTATCCCCTCAGCACTGAAATTCCGGGGTGGTTTTGGGCTCAGAAGCCGGCGTGGAACGAGGGGCTCCTTCCTGAGTTCAGGAGGAAAAGGCACCGTGAGGGCCGACAGGGTCTCGTGGGATGAGTTTTGTGGGATCAGCAGCAGGAAGGCAAGCTACAAAATAAAACCCAGCACCAGAGGGGCCGAGGGTGTTGTGGGCACCCGCAGATGGAGAGGATCCCCCAAACCAGCTCAGCTGTACGCCCTGACCCTGCAGGGCCAAACCTGGGCCCGGTTTTAGCGTTATTCCATCCCTTTTTCTCTTCCCGCCACCCTTTTAAGGTGCTTGAAAAACCTTCTGCGTTCCTTTGTGCCTTTGCAAAGCGGGAGCAAACTGCTCCAAGTTGGATTTATTTTTTGGAAGCCGAGCAGCCCCGCGCTGCTGTGTGATATCGGATAATTCAGAGATAAACTCTCACTCAGATCCATGTAGAATGGAACCAGATACAAATCGATTTCCTTTCGCCGTTCCTTTGTTCGGGGGAGAGTCTGTGGAGGTGCAGCATTAATTCACCGTACAGAAACTGGTGTAAATACTGTGGTATTGGGAACATCCATTTAATTATCCAGCTCTCGTCTGCGGGGTGGGAAGGGCTGTGTCCTGTCTTGATTACTGCAACCACTCTGAATTATAGGAAATAATAAAGAAAAAAAGTAAAAAACAAGCCCCAACTGTGGCAAGGCTTATCTTTGGAGGCAGAATTACTGCTCGGACAGGAGAGCTCCAGGGAGAGTTGTTGTAGGATTTAAGGAGTTTCTGCCTCCCCCAGTCGTGGTGGGGGCCCAGTTTGCAGCAGGGCCGCTCTGCTGTTACAGACCAGCAAAGCTCAGCTTTCTTTCGTGGTTTGCACTGCTCAGTTCTTCCCCCATCCGCTTTTGGCTGCTTCTGGGGAGCTGAAGGGCTGCCCCACAAGGAAGTTTTCCTGGATAACCGCATCCCTACCCTGCGAACCCAGCAGCTGCCCCGCTCCGAGGTGGCTCCTGAAGACCCAGGGAAAATTGGAAAATTAGAGATTCCTCTTCCTGTCGCCCCCGTGCCCTCCAGACCTCATTTTTCAGCTGCTCAGGAGGTCGGGAATGGTAAATCAGCGGCTCAGACACCTCGCAGAGGCTCCCTTTTACCTGCCCTGCCCCAGCGAGCTGCAGTGATTCATCTCCTCCGGGCTTCGCTTCCCCGTGCCCGGCTGGGATCCAGGGAAGTGTCAGGCTGGCTGGAGCCAGAGCCCGATGAAGGGACTGACCTTGTCGTCTGCAGCGGGAATCTACGGCCCGTGACGGCAAAGAGAGGAGGGCTGGGGCTGTGAAACATGGCCCGAGGGACCCGGGATGGGCCAGGGGTGATGGAGGTGTAATTACAGAGCTGAGCTTCCTGCCGGCCCCGGAGCAGCATTTCCCATTCCCAACTCTCTCCGCAAGCGAGGGGCAGCGTTTGCTTTGCTCTTCGTGCTCCTGGCCTTTGCAGTGGGGGTTATTTATTGTGGTTCTGTTTCTCAGGTCTGGAAATGAAACCACGTGTGGAGTCGGGGAATACTGGGAGCAGGCTCACGTGGGGACGGAAGAGTTCCTTCATCCAGCAAAGCAAGAGGGGCAGAAATCAATGGAATGAGGTAAAGAGATGCGAGTTAGATGTGATGGGGTGCTTGGTTGCCACTGGAACGACACCACAGCGCTTTAAGACCCTTCTTAAATGCTGTGGCCCGTCCTTTGGGAGCTTCTGAACCAGCCCAGAGCTCTTCAGACGAAGCGTTTTCACAACTCCCTGGCAGGGGAGAGCAGCAGAGAATTCCCTTTGGAAACTTTGGGGGAGATATTAAACCCCAAAAAGCCTGGACATCCTCTTGGACAAGTGGCCCTGTTTTGTGCTGGGGTGGGACAAGGTGACCCCAACCCCTGGAGCTGCCGGTCCAGCACTGGATAATCCCAAAATCCAGGTGCGTTGGAGCATCCCTGGCAGCAGGGCCCTCCCTCCTGCCGCCCAAACGCTGTCCCAGGACGAACGCTGTCACCCGTGTGTGGCACGGGGCTGGCTGGCCGCAGCTGTGCAGCCTGTGAGGTGTCAGTCAGCTGCTTTAAAAAGAGTAAAAGAGTCCTCAGAGAGACTCTTTTTATACCAAACTTATCTGATCTGACAGTCGCACGCTCCAAAATTGAATTAATAAATCATCCCCGGCTCTGGTTGGAATAGTTAATCCGTGTTTTGTGCCCCAGCAGAGAGGAAAATGGCCCTGCCTTGCTGCCTTTGTGACATATTGGGCCTAAATAGAATTAATGATGAGGTTTCCAACTTTATTTGCTGTGGGGAAGAGCCGTTTCTAAGGCGATGGGAAGGGAGGAGGGCGGGGATGAGCTCTGAATGGATTATTCCCAGTACTGGGTTCCAAGAATGTGCAGCTGCTGCACCTCTGGCCGTGGCAGGGGGATGGGACAGGGAGGGGAGTGTTTGGCACCGAATTCAGCCCCTGCAGTGGAGCCACAAGTGGAGAATTCGTGTGAATTCCTGGTGGGTGCACAGAGAATTCACACCGAAAGGGAAACGAATGAAACTCTCCAGCTTGTGTGCACAAATCACAGACTTGGGCTGCATAAAATGCTGGGAAAATCCAAAAAGAAAGGCACCTTCAGAGGGATAAAAGCTCTGCTGGTGGGAAGAGCTGTAATTCCAGATCACGTTGGTCAGTGAGAGGTTCAGAGCTCTGCTCACCTCGGTTCTCCCAGGTCAGCCTGGCCTGGAATCTGCAGGAGCTGCTGCTCTGGAGAGCAGGGACAAATAATGAGGGAACATCGCTGTGTCCCTGCCCTGGTTCTCCCCGCTCTGGGCAGGCTGCAGAAATCAGGATTTGTCCCTGTAATTGTCTGAGAGCTTTGGCCATGCAGGGGCTGCAGAGCAGAGGACAGCGGGGATAATTAAACAGCTGAAGATGGAAGTAAACAGATAAATCAGATTTTCCTCGCGTTGCCGTGGAAGTTAATTATGGAAACGTTAGGGCGTGTTAGGCAGAATTAAACCAAATGGTGAATTAAACTGGTGCCGTGGAGAGGTGGAAAATCAGCTCTGTTAGTTCTGTTCCTCTGACGCCACGGTGCGTCCGAATTTTGGGGGAAAAAGTTTCTTTTGCAGCTGGGATGTTGCCTCAGCACCTTCTCTCTGCTTCCAGTCAGTCTTCAGCCACCTGGGCCGGGGCAGGGAGGGGCTGCAGTTGTGGGATCGGGAGTTTTGGCCAAATTGGAGCTGGAAAAATGTGACAGAAGAAGGGGGATTGTGCTGCAGAGCGCTTTAACCTTTCCCTAATTATGCAATTAGTGCGCTTCAGTCGTTGGTGTCTCGGGGAGCGCAGGGTGGGATACAAATTGCAGGCACCAGCCTGATGGATCCGGACCTTTTGCGGTGTTTGGGTTCATTAGTGTCTCTAATTACTGGAAATAAAGCAGGTTTCACAAATGCAGGAGGCAGAGATTCGAAGATAAGTTGGTGCATAAAGAGCTCCCGACTCCTCATTAACCTTTCTGCTCCTTTGCATGAAAGCAAAATAAATCCCGAAATGAATTTCCGTGAGAACAGCCCCGTTCGTGTGGCGGCACCTAAGAGTTAAACCTTGCGAATGCTGCTTGATTTCCACCGAAGTTTTGCAGTGAAATGGATTTTAAACAGCAGAAATCAGCGTGGGGGCCCTCGGCCGGGCTTTGGCCCCTTCCATTTGCAGCCCAGCCCCGAATGGGCCCCAGTGGGTCCCCGAGCCGAAATGGCCTCAAATTGGTGCCAGGAATCCTCTCTGCAATTTGATTCCTAACAGGGTAAAAGCACAAATGGGACTAAAAAAGGCCAGAAATGGGTTTTTATGTAGATAAAAACACCGGGTTTTGAAGCGAGCTGTCTTTTTCATTGCGGTCCCCGTTTTTTAGGGAGGATTAATGAAATCATCAGCCAATGCTCCCCTCCTCATGAACTCATCCTTCAGTGATTCATTCAGCCTTCATTAGACTTGAAAGAAACTTATTGTCAGATAAATTCATCCCTTAGATGTTATTTGGAATCAATTTATGTTCTCCAGAAGTCAGACCCTGAGAAACTGCAGAGTTCCTCAAGATTTGTGTCTTAACCTCTGAGAGCAGCCGTGCAAGGGCGAAGTTGTGTATTTCGGCCCAAATAAACACCCTCAGAGTGAACTGGGTTGAACGTTTTGCTGGGTCCAAATGGCATCACTGAGGGCTTTTTCCCCTTCCTCAGTAGTGTGGGCTCCGTCAGGTAACTCCTGTCTCCCACAGTTCCCAAAAACGGAGCCGCTGAATTTGGAGGGACCTCTGGAACTCATCTGAATTTCACTCACCTGCAACTATACCGAGATCTCCAAGCTGCAGCTCCTCGTCAGATAAGTGAAAGTAGCCCGGGCTGAGAAAGACGAACTCGTGTGGAGTGGAATCTTCTCTCTTCCCCCATCCTCGCCTGACATTTTGTTGTCTGCGTTTTTCTCTTCTTTCTGTAAAAACCCATCTCCCAAGCAGCCCATCTGCCTCTGTCACACGAGACAGCACGAGCTGAGGGAATGTCAGCTTTTTGATTTTGCCCGCATGGGGGTAAATTCATTAATTCCTTGGGTTTTTTTCTTTCTCCGAGAGTGACAGCGTCCCATGTTTACATTTTTCTGGTATTTACAGCTATTTTGGGTATTTGAGACAGGTCCTGGTGCAGAGGGAGGGAGCACGGAGGGGTTGGGAGGAGCTGCGTGGCTTCAGAGATTCGACGTCTGAGGTTTTATGAAGTCCCCAGGTCCCCTGTAAATCCTCCCAGGCTCCAGTGAGGTCACTCTGAAGTTTGAATCACTCGATTGAATCATCACCTCTTAACTAAAACTGCCTCGTGGATGGTTTCAGGGAGTGTTTAAACCCGCGCTGATAAAAGCTTTGTTGTCACGGTGCCAGTTCTTCCCGCTTTTATCTCCACCTATTTATGGTGCAGGGGGGGCAAAGGAAAAGGAATCCTGTGAAAGGACAGGTGTGGGGTTAATTTGATTTCCGAATTCTGCTGCTGGGGGCTGTGCTGGGGCAGGAGGCAGCGGGAGAAGGGGAAAGGGAGGTGTGAATTTGTGGATTCCCAGGATTCAGCTCCTGGAGGTTCCCAGGGAGTTGGAATCACTCTGGTTTTAGGGGGTTTGGTTTTAGGGTGTCGTGCCAAGGATGTCACAACCAAAATACACAATTCCTGCCCACGGAGGGTTCTGAGACTGAGCCCCTGCCTGGTGTTCCCTGGGGAACTCAGATCTCTTCAGGACAGTCAGCCACTCAGATGCTTTAATCCTGAAATATTTAACTCTATGGGAGAGGTAAGGCTCATTATTCCTAATAAAATGATATTTTCCTGTAGCTGACTTCCTTTAATATGCTAATTGGCAAAGACAATAGGCTCGGAATTAACATTTCTATCAACAGTTATTTTGAGCGTGGGGGAAAAACAATCAGCTGGTTTGTCTGGCTTTGATGGCAGGCTAATGAAAAGAGTAATCCATTTGGACAAACCCGCCCTGGGACTGTCAGGAATGCAAAACTGCTTTATGACATGCAGGAAAAAATATTCTCCATTGATTTATCCCACGTGTTTCAGCATCTCTGCCCAGAGAGGTGTTACATCTGCTACGGAATAAATCAATACCTCGAGTGATAAATACTTTGGAGTGCAAATGAATTAAGCATCTCTGAAAAGAGGCCCTTGGTCTAGAGGTAATGAAATAATAATAATAATAATAATAATAATGATAATACTTGGCCATGGTGTTTTGAATTCTGCTTGGTTTGGAGGCATTGGAATCCTGGATCTCTTCTCAAAAGTGTTTTTTCCAGTCTTGTGCCCTTTGGAATGTCAGGTTTCTGTCCGTGTAAAGGGCACCTGGGTGCCAATCATAGCCTGGTTTGTGTTCATTATTGGATATTTTAAAGGATCCTTGTCCATCCTCTATCAGTGAGCAGTTTTATTCCCCCTGAAGTCCTGCCCCTGCCCTGAGCTCCTCGGTGGGTGCTGGTTTTGTGTGGCACACTCGGGGTTTTTCCCCCGCTCCCACAACCAGTGCCCACTCCCTTTTGCTGTCTGTGTTTAACACCCACAAACACTGATTGCACCTGTTAATTGCATCTCTTAATTGGGCTCCTGGCACCCTCTGTGGCAGAGCAGTTCCCAGCACTCCTCGGTGAGCGATAGTTTTGTGTGGCATACTCGGGGTTTTTCCACCACCCCACAACCAGTGCCCACTCCCCTTTGCTGTCTCTCCGTGTTTAACACCCACAAACACTGATTCCCCCTGTTAATTGTGTCTCTTAANATTGTGTCTCTTAATTGGATTCCTGGCGCCCTCTGTGGCAGAGCAGTTCCCAGCGCTGTTCCCCATCCCCTGAGCTCCTCGGTGGGCGCTGGTTTTGTGTGGGACACTCCCACCACCCCACAACCAGTGCCCACTCCCCTTTGCTGGCTGTATTTAAGACCCACAAACACTGATTGCACCTGTTAATTGTGTCTCTTAATTGGATTCCTGGCGCCCTCTGTGGCAGAGCAGTTCCCAGCGCTGTTCCCCATCCCCTGAGCTCCTCGGTGGGCGCTGGTTTTGTGTGGGACACTCCCACCACCCCACAACCAGTGCCCACTCCCCTTTGCTGGCTGTATTTAAGACCCACAAACACTGATTGCACCTGTTAATTACATCTCTTAATTGGGTTCCTGGCACCCTCTGTGGCAGAGCAGAGCAGTTCTCAGCGCTGTTCCCCATCCCCTGAGCTCGCTGTTCCTCTGTTTCACACCAGCACCCCCCGAGTGTGATCCCCTCCCCTGAGCCCGCTCCGGTCTCCCCCTCCCCTCGCAGCCAGGTGAGTGCCATTATCTCTGTCAATTTGGATGCATAATTAACAACCTTGTAGAGCAGACCCGGCGTTCAGCAGCGAAAGCATCGCTTTGATTTTAACACAAATGGCTCTGCCAGCAGCAGCCGCCGCTGTGTTTAATGGGCTTAAACAAAATAATAACAAACGACTCTTGTTCTGTGTGGGCCCAAATGTCACTGCCGTGCTCGGAGAGCGATGCTTGACCTACTTCCATCTTTATCTGCGCCCTGCCGTGTCCGTGTCTCTCCTGCGCCGCTTCATTTGCAGCCTCTGCTGCTCCACCGAGCCCGTCACACGTCCCGGCTGTCACAGGCACTGCCCGTTCCCTCCATCACCGCTCAGGGAGCGCGGATCGCTCCGGGATCGCCGTTCCTCAGCTGCCACTTCTGCCCTCCAACAAATCCTGGTGCTGCAGGGCGCCTGGAGCTCGGCCTGGTGGTGTTTTTCCCTGCTCTGTCACTCCTGAGGAGGGTTTGGAGAGCCCCTGCCGACCCCGCGTCACCCCCGTTTCTCTGCCCCAGCAGGGATCGTGCCCAGCTCTGCTCCCTGGCAGGCTGGAGGGAGCTCTCCCTGGAAACCTGGCCGGCTTTGGGGAGCAGAGCCCAGGTGAGGCCGGACCTGCCGAGCTCCCGGCCTGCTCAGGGGGAGATTCCTGCTGCAGCAAAACCGAGCGCGTGGCCAAAAACTTACCTAAATGAGACATCAAACATCTCTAAAAGTGTGGTGAGACCTCGCAGTGTCTGAATTTCCCTCTGGAGGGTTGGAGGTTCCGTGGCGTTGGAAGGTTCTGCTGCGGTCACACCATCCCGGGCGTGCTTCCCCTCCTGCGGGTTGACCTGGGACAGGGAAAATCCCCTCCTGACTAAACCCTGCTCCTGAATTTAAACCTGCGTGGAGTTCGGGGGAACATCAATCCTGCTCCGGGAGCCGCTTTCCTCGCCCTGGAATGAGGAGTTATTTCTGTACCTGTGTCAGGGACCTGATGGGAATTTTAAAGGCCCTTCAGTTGCAGTAACTCCTGGGCTGTGTCACAAAGCAGCTTTGGAGAAACAGCCACAGCACTGAGTTGCTCCCGGGATTAAATTACTCCCCAGAAAAGGCTGTGCAGGCTTCAGATACCTGAGAAAGGTGCCTGGGACTCGGGCACACAGGTGTTACACACAGATAGTTGTGTGTGCTCCGCGTGGGGTTGTCGATGCCGCCTCCTCTCCCAGCTCTGCTGGACTCAGTGCATTAATCCCGAGTATGGAAATGAGGGGAAGGGCTGATAAATCAGGATGTGAGAAGTGTGAGTGCACCGCTAATGAGCACACATTGTGTGGAATAATGGCAGCATTGCTGAGACCGGGAGATAATTTAATTAAAAAGACAAAAGAGGAAGGGAAAAGGGAGGAAGCTCTCTTTTTATAGGTAATTATATCCAGTGGCATGGAAGGAGCACAGCTTTGCCCTGTCGGTGCAGGAATTGCCGCCTCTCACCCCAAACCTCCTCTCCCTCTTCCCAGCCCCTTTGTCTTTGCTCCTTCAAGGTGCCAAGAGTTGAACACTTCAGTGAGAGTCTCAAGCTCCCGGGAGCCGTTTTCTCTCCTGAACTCGGCCTGAAATTCCTCTTCCTTTTTTCATCCCTCTGTCCCAAAGTGCCCCAAGACCTCATTTGGGATGTGCTTCACGAGGATTTAAGAACAATGCCAGTAATTGCGTTGTTCCTACTCCTAAACGTTCCTGAACTGAGGGGAAGAACAAGCACAGAATCCGTTGGATTTGGGGTTTCTGAGCTCTCTCCACTCATAAAAAACAATTTGATGGAAGCTGAAGCATTTTGGCAAATCTGAGGCAGGAATATGAAGATTTTGTGTGTTAGACAGGGGAATAAAAGGGTTTGAGATTGTGATTAAAAGGTGTTGAAGACAAAACACCTCCATTTGCCCAAACTGGGGGGAACTTTGGGCAGGCCGAGGTGATTCCCGGTGGGATTTATCCTTTGTGTCCCGAAGCCAGGAATATTCTAGTGACGATTTCCAGGCATTGGAAATGACTCTTTTGAGGGAATTTCCATCCACCACACGGACAGTGCTCGGGATCAAACTGAACCAGGCTTAACAAAACCCTGCTTTAGCCGCTCTCTGTGGCTCTGCTAATTTTGCTAATTCCTGCAGTTAGCAAGCCCAGATCGAATGCTCAGTCAAGGAAACGAACGAAGATTTACGGATCTCCTGCGGAAGGGCTGCAGTCGTTTCATTCAAGGTGTGCAGGAGCTTTTGGAGGAGAATCAGTGACAATAAAAGAGGAACGGCCAGGAACAGGGGCAGATACTGAAACACAGCGAGGAGTTCCCTTCAGGGCTTAATCAGCCCAGTGAAGGAACTTTCTGTAGTGATGGGAGTCACTGGGAATACTGGTTAAGATGCTCAGAGCTCACTTCTGATGTAACTTCTGGCTTTTCCATTTTGAGCTGGTTTCAAGGAGTTTATTTTACTAAAATCTCTTGACCGAGGCCGAATTTTCGGGAGAACACTTTCCCTTCAGGCTGTTCCCATGGATCAGGCTGCGCTTTAGTGCTGAGCTTTGCGTTAGGTCACGCTTCTGAGGGGTTTTAGAAGGTCTCATTAACGTTTTAATCAGCTGGAAGTTGGTTTTAACCAAGCACAGCTTCACTAGCTGTGCGTGAGGAGGGCACAGACAAGCGTGGCAAGGCGAGCAGTGTTTATTCCACGGTGTCCCATTTAGCTGCTATTCCAGTCTTTAAACACCTCACAGGATGGAAATGAGGAGCCTGATAATAACAGCAGTAAAACTGAGGAATTCCTCATCTGTTTTACCGGGCTGTTGTAATTAGTCTGGGATTCTGCGGCTGCTGGTGGACAGAGCAGGTCAAACCCATCCCTGTTCTGAGCATCGCTGGAGTCAGTAATTAGGTTTTCACTTAGAACCGTCGCTGGGTTTGGCCTGGAACTCGGGAGGGAGAGCGAGGGGTGCCGGCAGGATGGGTCTGGTGGTGGCAGCAGCTGACGGGGAGGAGCTGGCACGTTGGGAAGCTGGCATGGGCTCAGCTGCCTCGTGCGATTGGAGTCAATAAAAAGGGGCCGGTTTGGTTGGGGTTGGGTCCACGCTTGATCCTGCTCCCAGGTTTTGCCGCTAACGTCGGATTTGAGGACCCCGCAAATGCTGCTTGGCCCTGGCTGCGAGCGCGGAGCTCAGGACTTTGTGCAGTGATGAGATTTTCAGCCCTGCCAGCCTTTGGAAGCCGTTCCCGAGCTGCTCTGCCCCCACAGAGTGGGGCTGTGAGCTCCCTGTGCACGGTCCGGTGTTCTCCCCTCTGGACTCAGGCAGAGCTGGGGCTCCTGAAGGGTGAAATCTGAATCTGGGTTGAGAAATGTTGCCCCCTCAGCCTTTAGAGGAACCCTCTCACAGTGAGGTGTTCTTCAGGCATCACCACGGGGCTTCTCCGGGAAGAGAATCTGTGAGATCGTTCCCTAAATCCTCTCACCAGCTTCGAGTGCTTCAGCCTGTGGGTTCCTCACACCCATCCCAGACAGTTCCACCCAGCTTCTCCCCCACCCAGAAATGTGAATTTTCTCGGGTTTGTAGCAATCCTGGCATTTCCAGAGCTTGAACCTGTGCGTGCCCTTGGTGTTCCACATTCCCTCACGGGAATTCCCTCAGCATTCCCCATCCCCCTGCTCGGCCAGGGCTGGCTTCAGTCCATAAAAGCTGAGGGGGATGTGCAAAGCTGCATTTTGCACTCTGGGTGATAGCAAATCACTCACCCATTTACCTACTGAGACCCAGACCTATTAAAAATTGGAGGGAGGTTCTGCAACCTTTAAATCCTTTCCCAGCCCTTTGTGTTCCTGCTGTTAAGCTTTTTTGCTCTGCTCGTGTCATCCGGGGCTGGGGGGATATTTACAGCACCTAAATCAGTGTTGAGGACGTGCAGAATATTGAGGGATCAACTCTACTTATTTCAAATGCACTTTAATATTTTGACTGCCCGACCAGAGTTGGGGAAATCGCTGTGCTGGAATGATAATGAGAAGTTTAACAGTTTTATGATGGTTGGAGGGAACTTTATGGAAGTTGATAAATCTCATCTTGTAGGTTTCAATTTCTCATTCCCTACAGAGAGATGGGCAGAATACATTGATGCTGCATTTCAAATTGGCCAGATCAGGAGGAACAGCAGCTAAAATCCATTACAGCCCAATTACATCCATCAGCTGAAGCTGTGTGCATTCACTCGTGAACATCAGCATTTAATCCATAAAGAGGAACTAATGAGAAATTTGAAAATGGAATCCATGCATCAGTAGCTTTGGAGAGATTTTGCTGGGATTAATGAACTGCCAGAACATTGTCAACACACTGCAAGCCCATTCTCTCCAGGTTTGTTTACTGACCAGAGAGAGATTGCACTGCTTTGTTCTCCCCGTCCCTCAGCCCTGCTTTTGTCCTGTGGCTTGTTGCTTTTTCCGGGAGCAGGAAGGGCCATTTTATCCACTTGAAGGATCAAACACTTGCTCCTTTTCCATCGTTCTCTCGTGGACATCTGGCAGCTTGGCTGCCTGAACACCCACAGCCTGTCTGCAGCGATCTCTCACGCTGAGCCCTAAAAGCCAAGGCCACGTGGATAAAACCACGCTTTGCAGCAGAGATGGGAAGCCAGGATGCCACAAATGCTGTTCTAGTGGTGCTGTGCTGCGGGAATCTCGCCGGGAAATCGCGGGTGTTGGTTTGTGAGTTCCCCTCGGCGTTCCCTCTGCCAGGGCTGCTCTGGATAATGGATTTTGTGATGCTCTGGAGGTGTTTGCCCAGAGAGGGCGGATGGAAGCGAGCCCCCGGGAGAGTGAATAACCGTGATGGGACATAAAACGTGTGGTAACTGCAGAGCCTGGCGGGGCTGCCAGGGCAGGGCAGGAAGCGTCACTCCCGGAGTTTGGGCAGTCAGGCGGCAGCAGGAGGTTCCTGGTGCTGTGGTATCCATCTCCCAATGACCCAAAGCTCTAATTGTGGGTAAAATGCATTTTGATTTCCACCTGCCTTTTACCTGGAGGCTCCTCAAGAGCGTGTTGGTGTTTCAGCTCCAATCCTGGAAAATTCCTCCGAGCTTTTTTTTCGCTTCTATCTGTTAAAAAATAATTCTCCTTTTCGTTCTGAGCCTTGTTCTCCCCTGCTACCCGAGTGGTCTAGTAAGGTTTGATGGCTTAATATTTATTTCTTATTTATTTTGAAAGATCCCCGTCATGTTCAGCGGCTGGATAGAGTTCCTCTGCTCAACAGCCTTCCCTCCCAGGCGTCCTCCTTCCCACGTTGATCAGCGGGGCTGATCTCCAGCAGATGTGTCTGACAGGCAACTCCTCCGAGATCCCTCCCCAGCTGCTCTCCTGATGTGGACATGACAGGCGGGGGAAGGACGGGGAGAGGCAGGAGGAGGGAGAGGGAAGGGAGGACAGAACTCACCGAGAATCAGCGGGGAGAGGCCGGGGAGCGATGGGGAGGGGAGAGCTGGGGTCAGAACACCTGGGGCTCTGCAGGGAGCAGCGGCAGGGAGGGAGCTGGAGTGGGAACTGGGGAGAGTCGCTCAAACATGATGAGTTTAGGTCTCAACAGCAGCAAAAATCCCCGTTCTTCATCCTCTGTGACTGGGGCAGGCTGCTCCACCCCCAGACACAATCATTGGTCTGCAGAGACTCTTTTTTTAGCGAGTGCAGCTGACCTCTGGTTCAGAACGCGCAGACACTTCAATTGTCTGGAAACCTCCTCTCAAATGCTGCATTAGAGAGCGATTTGAAATCAGTCCATTGGCCCCACTGGCCGGAACACAAATAACCCCGAGCCCGCCGAGTGACGCTGGGACAAAAGCTGGGATGAGGGACCGGGGATGGGAATGGGGGGAAATGTTTCCATGGCTGCTTTAGACAACCGCAGCAGATCATTTCCCGAATCCCCCGGGGTTTTAAACGCAGAGGGTTCTTCCTCTCGTTCATCCTCTTTCAATGCTTAACAAAATGCAGACCAGGAAGATCTCCCAAACCATTCCCGTGGGGTTGTGCTGAGCCCTCAGCCGAGTGCAGCGTTTGCAGGCAGTCCCAGGGACAGCCAGGGCAGGCAGTGAAGCAGGAAATGTTAAAATTAGGAATGTTCCTGCGTCCAAGAACACCTGGATGTCTCCAGCCAGGCTGTGGCAGTTCCACCCTGGACAGGACCGAGGCAGTTCCGTGGTGGGAGACTCAGTGAAGAACTTCATGAAGGAAACAAACCCCCCGTGAGTTGATCCTGGGACAGTGATGTTCTAGAGGGGTTTCATTAAACCCATCCTCCTGCACCTGGGTGCAGATTTTCCCTCAGTGCTGTGAATTATTTGCTGTTTCACTAGGAACAGGCTGATGCGGAGTAGCTGGGGCTGGGGTCTCCCGTAATGTCCCTCATATTTAAGAGATCCAGTATTTTTCATCATTTCTTACTGCCTTTAACCGACTTTGCAAAACAAAAGGACGGAACCTTGAAGCAAAAATCAGTCTGCTCGGCCCTTGTTTCAGGTTTCTGAGCGCGTGCCACTTTTGCCTCAAACCCGTGGTTCTGTCATAAAACACCTCCATAAATCACGTTCCAAGAGCAGGTCTTAACTACCTCCTGTTTTCTTTTCAAATTCCTCCTGTTAATCATCCTGACAGCTCTGACACTCGGAATGTTGCTGGGGGTTTGAGCGCCGCGTGCCGCGAGCCGCGTGCGGGAGGGAATGTCCTGGGTTACGGTGTATTCTATTCCCATCCTCATGAGCTGTTGAAACCAGGTGTAGCAATGTTCCCTGCCTCCTCCCTCCGGACTATCTCCTGTTCATGGGCCCATCAGTGCCTTGCCCTGTGACTCACCATCCCATTGTGAGATGCTCCGCCCAGGGGGAAGGAGCCAAGCATTCCCACCTGGATATAATCTGGGGTTTGGAACAGCACAAGCAGCCTTCTCCACTGGATTCCCAGAGGAAGACCAGACTCTTCTACACCACCACTGGACCTTCAGGGGAAGACCAGACCCTTCTACAGAATCACTGCTTCAACAGGACCATCACTCCAGGAGGACTGCAGCCACCATTTAATCGGACTGCTACCAACCCCCCTGACCGTCAGGAGGTCAGGTTGTACTCTCACTCTGTCAGTGGGTTGTTTTTTTGTACTATTGCATTTATTTTATTTTTTCCTATTAAATTGTATTTCTGACTTGGAGTCTCTCACTAGTTTGTTTTTCAAACTAGTACAGGGAAACACGGCACAGAAACGCCGTCGGTTAAAGAAACGCCCGGGTTTGCTCCTGGCGGGGTCTGCTCCACACACGGATTGCTCACGCGGAGGCCGTGAGCAAGGGACACGGAGACGGGGAACGACAGGCTGAGCGCTCCCGTCAGCACCCGCCCTTGCAGTGCCCGAGCAGTTTTACAGGTTGAGAAAAGGGAAGTTGGTTGAAAAAGGTTGAAAAAGGCTGAAAAAAAGGAAGAACCTTGGCGCGTTCACCTTTGTTTAGTCAGTGCGGCACCGCCGTGAACGTTCTCCGGCGCCGCCGAGTGCTGGAGGGGGATGCGGAGGGGGAGTCAGATCCAAGGTCCAAGCTCCGACCGTTCCACAGAGGTTTCCTTCCAGAAATCTGAGCTGTCCTGGGCTGGCCGGAGCCACGTCCAGCTGGACACGGGCTCCCCGCGGAGGGCACAGCTTCCAGAGGAAGGCACAGATGGCTCCGGCTCGGCGTGCAGAACCAGCCCCGGGGACGTTTCTCACCCTTCCCAAGGGCAGCAGAAAGTTTCTCCGGCCTGACAGCTGAGGAGCCAGTTTGTCGCTGTTGTACCCGGGCCGGAGATTAACGAGGCATCCAGGATTCAGGAGAACGGAATTATTTATTAATATACAGATGGGTTTTTTTATGTTAGTTCGCTCAATGTTTGCTTGAATGGCAGAAAATTACTGGACCTCTGACCAACCACCCCATCAGGGTGATTGGTCAGTCCACACAACGCCCATTTCAAAATATTTTTCTCAAAATATCATAACAATCCTTTGGTAAAAACAGCAGGTGTAGAGATAGAGAAATAGTTTACAAAAACCCTTAACAGTGTTTTTCAGAGTTCCTGGGAGAAACATAAAGTTCTCACAGAATGCAGCAGAAAGCTGAAAAATTCCTCTGCTAAAGCTTTTCAGTGTCCACACCAGTTAGAGGCCAGCCTGAGCTTTCTGACTCCCCTTCACATCCTGCTCTTCCCTCCTGGCTCGGTGGAAATATTTCCTTATCCCTGTGCCTTTCCTTGGGAATTCAGCGAGGGAAGGCTCAGGGATAAATAAATCAATAAATAAATCAATAAATAAACAAATATCTGCTGTCCCCTCTGCAGCCCGGCACCTCTAGGTCAATATTTGCTCACTGAGCCCAGGCCCCGGCGAGGAGGTTTGAAGGTAAATTCTCTGCTCAGCTCTGCAAACACTGGGGGTTTATTGGTGCCCCTGCAACTCAGGTCCTAAAAATAAATGAGTTACGGAGTCTGGGCACCTGAGGGATCCTTAAAGGAGCATTTTTTGGGATTGATTTGATGGCACAGCTCTGGCCAGGGCTCTTCTGGCAGCTCTGAAATCTCCCATCCCTCCTGAAGCACACTTTGTCAACAATCTTTGTTGTTCTGGGGTTGTGTGGGGTTTTTTCCCTCGTTCTTTACCGCAGAACCCCCGTAAGAACTGCAACCAGCACTGCAAACCCAACCCTATTTTAATTTCCCTCTCTTGTTTGAGTATTTCTCAGTTCTATGGCCTGAAACAAATTGGCTTTGAGGCCTCAGCCGCGGCGAAACATCTGCTCTCCTCGGTTAACTTTGGATTTTCCATGTATTTAATGCTCGTACTGAGCCCCCATAGCCTGGGGTGGGGGGAATCCCTCCCAGGGCAAGTATCCGCACTAAAAACATCAAGAGATGGAGAATTCTCTGGTGGCTTCAGGGGTTTATTTCAATTTTTAATAGCTCCTGGCCTGGGAAAGCGCTGATTTATTTAAAATCCAGCTTTAATTTTTCCCTCCTCACAGAGAAGTTGGGAGTGACTCCGTTTCCCTCAGTGACGGTTACACTGCTGGGAGGTTTGTGTGGAAAAGAGCTTTTTTTTTTTCAGCTTTCCTCTCCTTTCACCAGCTGGAATTTTACACCTCCAGCGGCCAAGCAGCAGAAATGCTGTGGAAGGCCTGGAAAAGCTGGGCTCGAGGCTGAGAAAACAGGCCAGGATTAAAAAAGAAAAAAAGGGTTTAATTCATCCAACTTCCCCATGTGGCTGCAGTCATGGCTGGGAAACCCAGAGATGTTCTGGGTTTGAAGGTCATGCAAACACCTGGAAAAAGCCTTTTCTAAACCACCCCTGCAAAGGAGAATCCTTTAGATCCTTCAGCTTGGAAAAGTTCTTTGTGGGAGCGAGGAACGGGGTGGAAACGAGCGGCTCCAGGGGCTGAGGAGGGGATTTTGCACTCCAGAACCAGGGGGAACGGGAGTTTCGGGAGGTGAAAACTCAGTTTTAAGGGCACGTTTTAAGGAATGAAGGCAGTGCAGTGGGACGGCGACGTGAAGTGAATGGGGTGTCCTGCAAATTGAGCTGAAAGTCACTGCCGGTGATGCTCTGGCAGAATGATCCACGCTAATTCCAGGAAAATCAGCCTTTTCCTGGGAACTGGCAGAGAGCAGAGGGGAAGGGGAGGTGCCCAGGTGGGAGAAGGCGAAAGAGTCCTGGAAATGCAGAGTTTTTAGGGCTTTAACTCATTTCTTTGTGCTGTGAAATGGTGACCGTGAGGCTGGGCAGGCGCACAGCGAGGAGAAAATTCACTTTCCTGCAGGGAAACTCCCGGTCTGGAGCAGGGTTTTGTTCTAAATGAGCTTTTAGGCAGCTCTGAGTTCATCCCTGTGCCTCACAGTCAGTGCTGATTTCATGAAGGAGAAGCAGGAATTGTGTGATCATCCCGAGAGGAGCTGCTCAGGGTTAAGTAGAAGTCTTTGGGAGGTGAAAAAACATCTCAAACCGTGGAAACTTTGCTACTTACCTCAGTAAAAGAGAAGGGAAAATTGATTTGAAAACTGGTGAGTGACTGCGTTGTTATTGTTGCGAGGGAAAAATTGGTCGTAATTTTACCATGAAGGAAAATTTTACCCTGTGAGTTTTCAATTTGCCTTCGCAGAGGGCTGAGAAGAAATGAAAGTGTTGCAGAGATAAGGTTTTCTTCGAAGAAAAATCACTTTAATTGGAAAGCAGTGAATGAAAACAGGTTGTGGTCACTGCATTCTTGTCCTGCTTTTTTTTTTTTCCCCCCTTTTTTCCCCTCCCCACTGGGTTCCTTTGCACTTCCCAGCTCCGCTTTCTTTTGTCGTTCAATTTCTCATCGCTCAAATTCCCTCTCGCCCCGGTACGGGAGGTAAAAGGAACATTTTTGTCTGGCAGGGCTGGTTGGGGTAAGAAATGAGCCAGATGCTGAGCGGTGCAGGCTCCGATCACACCCCCTGCTATTCTGTGCTTTAAAAACCCAACAAACAACGAACACCAGGATGAACAAAACACGGAAATGCACGTTCTTGGCTTTTCCTAAATGCACGTTCTTGGCTTTTCCTAAATGCGCGTTCTTGGCTTTTCCTAAATGCACGTTCTGGGCTCTTCCACAAGTCTCAAGACAGATCGAATTCATTTCCTTTTCTAACTTAGAGTTTAACCATCGTGTTCCTTCCGTTCTTGCCGCCTCCCCGAGCTTTGTTCCCAGATATTGTTATTATTCTTGAGGAAATTCGGGGTGGGAAGGGATCTTCTGGTGCTGAAGAGCTCAGGGAAGGTGGGGAATGTCTGAGAGGAGATGTTTGTGTTCCCAGCAGCCTTGGCTGCACTTCCAGCCCCGGTGCCGAGCTAGGCGGAGCTGATGGCAGCAGCTCCTCACTGCCAGTTTGGGGTGGCGAGTTTGGGGTTGGGAGTTTGGGGTTGGGAGTTTGGGGTGGCGATTTTGAGGTTGTGAGTTTGGGGTTGGGAGTTTGGGGTTGGGAGTTTGGGGTGGCCAGTTTGGGGCTGGGAGTTTGGGGTTTGGAGTTTGGGGTGGCGAGTTTGGGGTTGCAAGTTTGGGGTGGCCAGTTTGGGGTTGTGAGTTTGGCATTTGGAGTTTGGGGTTGCGAGTTTGGGGTGGCTAGTTTGGGGTTGTGAGTTTGGGGTTGTGAGTTTGGCATTTGGAGTTTTGGGTGGCCAATTTGGGGTTGGGAGTTTGGGGTTGGCAGTTTGGGGTGGCCAGTTTG
>VZTD01003264.1:45327-71314 GCA_013397725.1 Rhagologus leucostigma | reverse complement strand
CCAGACCCAGCCTCGCCCAGCCATTTATTCCCATCCCGCCCAAAGACCCAGACCCGGCCTTGCCCAGCCATTTATTCCCATCCCGCCCAAAGACCCAGACCCGGCCTTGCCCAGCCATTTAATTCCCATCCTTCCCCAAAATCCCCTCCCGACCCCTTTTCCATCTCCCGTCACTCCTGGCTGGATGTTCATTTGCTAATTACCCTTTTCTTGCCTTGCCATGCTGGTTTTATGATCATTATTATTATTATTATTATTAATGCTCCCACAATCACTTGCCGGGGACGTTTCCTCCCTCCCCTCGCACAAACACAAACACGTTTTTATCAACACGGCCGACACGATTGCGCTGCTGCTGCTATGTTTTATTTATTTCCATATAGGTTTGATTCTATTGCAGTTTCTCATTTCTGCCTGATGCATTATTCATGATTTATACAATATTGGAGCTCGTGTAGGACACCCTCGGTTTATTGGCTGTGCTCTCCTTTGCTTGGCTGTATAAAAATAAAACATGGCAAGCTCTTTCTCCCTCCATGTTTTGCTCTTTGCAGGGAAACAATAGGAATAATACCGGGTTAAAATTGTTGATAATTCTACTTTTAACACCTTGGGAGCTGAAATAGAATTGAAATTAGGGATTATTTTAGTTATTGGTGTGTATTAAATTCTTATCAGTGCTCTAAGGCCAAATTCTGAGGTACAGATCCAGAAAGCCAAGGAAGTTTAAGTTACTCTAAGGTTGTTTGGAATTTTTTTCTCATTTGATTTGTTCAGCCCCAAATGGTCCAGATTGGCTGAGAATTTGGAGCTGGGAGGGGAAGCAGCCAACAGGTCCATTTGGAGCTGCAGACACTTTTCTCTCCGGCCTCAATCAAACCGAGCTGTCTTTGAGCTCTCACCAGGTACAATTACCAATCCCACCACAAACGAAGGAGCAGCGAGCCCAGAGGGAGGGGAGGGGCGTGGAGATGGATTTGGTTTGTTCTCTCAAGGAGTCGCTGCAGTTCATCAGCTGTGGGTGCCGTGGGTGATCCTGGGCTGCCATCCCAAAGCTCATTCCAGAATCCCGAGCTCTGACACGGGCAGGATTGGGAGGAGAGGGTTGGATGCTGATTTACCAGAACAGGGGGAGGCCGGAGCCTGAAATCCCACCCCAAAGTGCCCATTATTTACCGTATTTAACACAGAACTGTAGGACTTGTGACACTGCTCGCAGGGCCGGCGACCGAAGTCCTGCACATCCATTTTCCCTTTCCACACTTAGTGCCCGGCCCAGCGCCGGGGTTGTTTCTGGGGAGATGAAATTCTCCCAAACACCAAATCCCCCCCTTGGCACCTCCCCTGAGCTCACCCTTCTCCTGCCCTGGGAGTGCCCGGCACCTGCAGGGCTCCGCCGAGGTGAGAACGTTTCCCACACTCCGGCCGGGATAAAACTTTATGGCGTTATTGCCTGGGGCCCAACTCGGCCAGACCTTGGCGCTGCTGATTTAATGGCTGTCTCCTCTCCTCCCTCCCTTCTCTATCCCGCTCCACCGCTAATTCCCGCTTTATTAGAACTGCCGGCCCTCCGAGCTTTTTATGGCGTTAGCACAAACTTCTGTGGATGAGCACGACCCCGTAAATCACCTGCTGCCCGCTCCCGTGTTGAATGGCGAGGTAATAAATACAGGGAGATTTGGGGAAGTTAAACTCAGCTCTGTTTGCCCTCTATCTCTTGAGTCAACTCCTCTCCTTGAACAACTGTGCCAGGCCGTGAAAAAAGAGATATAAATGTCAGCCAGAGTCCTAAAAGCTGAGAGGGGCTGGGGATGGAGTCCAGAGGGGAAGGAATTCAGTGCAGCTGGAGTGGGGAAAAGTGGGACAAGCAGCATCATCCCAGGGAGGATTCCTGGCACTGATGTTTATCCAGTCCCTCTCCTGCTGATTTTAGAGATTTTCCCTGTCTGCTCATGGGCGAAGGAGCTGCTGGAACTGCAGGTGTGGGAACACCCTCAGCACTGAAAAACACCAACACACGGACCAAAGATATTCCATAAATCCAGCCGGGACAAAGCAAGGCTGAGGGAGGATCTCCGGGTTAATCCTGTGAGGTCTCTGCACTGGTCAGAGAGCTGCACCACGCCGGGGGTTTGTGGTGCCTGGGGCTGTCCCGGGGCCGAAGAGCAGGAATTAAAGGATTCCCAGGTGCTCCAGGTCGTGCTCTGGCCGTGTCGGGGAGGGCTGGGCTGGGGGCTGGACCTGCTATGGACACAGCCCCGTGGAACACATCGTTCCTGGGTGGCACGCAGGGTCACAGCAGGTTCAGTTCCTCTCTGTCACCCCCTGACACGAGGATGAATTGGTCTGGGAGCGTCGGGAGGTCGGGAATTACACCAAAGGGTTGGTTGGGAGTGGGGAATGTGCGCAAAATCCAGCTCTGCATCCCTGCCCCATCCTCCAACAGCTCCTGGTGCAGGAGAAACTGGGGCTGGACACAGAGATGTCCTGTGGATAGTTCGGGAAGGATTCAAGGGAAAACCATTTAAATTAAAACTCTGGATTCATTCTAGGCACTCTCACACCACAGTAATCCCACAGACTCCTCACTGGGCAGGAGATCCAGCCCCTGCAAGGTCTCCCACTCTTCTCTGCTCTGTTGAATGGCAGGAATTCTTAATGATTTCACAAAGCTGGTGATGAAATGTATTTAAAGAGGGCCGTAGACAGTGGGGCCTTTCTCTGATTCAGAAAGGGAAGTACAAACAGTGTAGGTGGTGCAATAAATTCAGGGAGAACTCTCTCTGAGCGGATCCAGGCTCACGTTTTGATCTTTACAAAAGCACAAATTTATTATCTTTTCGCTCAGAACAGAGCAGCGTCTGAGCATGAAGGAGATCGGAGGACACAAGAATGAGGGAGGTGAAGGAAACGCTCTTGAACAATCTGAAATTACAGAAATATCAGCAGTGATTAATTAATTCAGCAAAGGAAGTCATAATTCACCTTGCAGCTCCCAAAGGTTGGCAGGCATTGAATTCCGTGCGAGAACTTGTTCAGTCCCACCTCGGGCCAGCCTTGGGGTAAATGTTCGTGCTGAACACCCAGGGCCTTGCTGCTGTGGGGCCCAGGGCTCTGAAGATGAGGGATTTGGGTTGTCTAGGAGGTTTGTCATGAGGTTCCTTAAATCAGGGAAATACGTCCTGCGAGGGAAAGCGACACACGTCGGTTTTGGTGTCTTGGAGTGGGCTGAGCCGCGTGGGTCTGGCTGGGACTCGTTTCAAGGAAGGGCTTGGTCAGATCTGTCTGGATCGGCAGCGTCAGAGCTCGACAGGAAATGCAAATGCCCGAGTGAAGAGCGGAGCGTGATTTCCATGGCGATGGCTGAGGGAACAGAGCTTCCTCTGGCCTCCTGCACCGTCCCCTGGAACCTCCCCGGGTTGGGAACAGACTCTGTGAAATATTCATGTCGTGAATAATGAAGCACTGGACACGGCAGTGAGCTCCTGCTGCAGCAATTCCGAGTGACTCTGGTTTAGGCACAGCCCAGTGATTAACTTCAGCAAACATAAGAATGTGAAGAGAAAAGAGAGAAGATCTGTAATTTCTCTATTATTTAGCTTTGTTTCAAATGAAACCTTTGGAAAGATGTATATCATTTCAATTTTAGTTCCAGAGGCTTTTATGTAAATTAATTGCATTAGAGAATTGGCAGGAACATTTATTCAATTTCCAACAGCCGTGATTATGAGCTTTACATTAATATAACAACAATTTAACAGTGGCTGATAGATGGGACACAACCATGTAATTATCAAAAGTGAGCCACTTTCTTGATCTCTAATTAGTTCTATAAGCAAATAGAGTTTTGCTGGAACTAATTGCTGGATGGCAGCTGGAGTGAGGTGAGCGCCGGGCCCGGGTTCAGGTGCTGAGCGGGGAGCGCCGCTCAGCCGAGGATTTTTCTATTTTCTGATCTAATCGGGTGCGTAATTCAGTTATTTGTGCTGAGCAGAAGCAGGGGCTCGTGCACACCGGGGTGTCCTTCCCTTGGCTGCAGCGTCCCTTGGCCCCAGCGGCCCCAGCTCGGGCTCCTCGTGCGGGGACATGGGGACGGGAGCTGTCCCTGCTCTGGGGCCGTCCTGGGCTGTTCCACAGCACTAAAGACAAAGCAAAGTGAGGCCTGCACTGAAGCAAGGGGATTGTTTTTCTTCTTGCCTCTGTTTTTGTGGCAGAGATGAAGTTTTAGCTGGGCTGGCTCTGTCCCAGCCCATCTGGAGTGCTCTGCTGCGAGGAGCAGTTCCTGGCACCGCTCGGGGATGGGATCACACAGCCTCCAGCGGCTTCTCCGCCTCAGCTTTAGCTCTTTGTGAGTCCTTCACAGAACCCAGTTTGGGCCTAGACACTGTTTTCATCCTGATTCACTGTTTCCTGAAGGTAAAAAGCTTGGGAAGGGCTTGTTGCAGTTCCAGAGGCAGGAGAAGAGCCCTGTGCTGGCAGGGACACAGCTCAGTTTCGCTCTCATCACCCCACTGCGCCCTCGTTGTGAGGCCTCTGCACCGCGGAACTCAAGGGGTGACCCCGAGTGCCTTGCTGAAAGTCTGTTTACTTTTGCCACTGCATTGTAAATTGTGTTTCTCAGCTTTTATTGCCTATATCCTCCTCAAAAATCCTTTCTCTCATTAGAGCAAACCAAATTACCGAGTGCCGGTGCTTTGTTCCAATTGAATCTGAGCAATTGGCCCAGCACTAATTGCTTGAGGGCAACTTCCACGATCTATCAAGATCACACCCGGGCAGCACTAATGCATTTAGTGGGGACTTTATTGAATTTATTAAGCCCTTGGCCCGATGCAGCTTCTCACAAACGCGTCCTGTGAATATGACAGTCCTGGCCAGTGAATTACTGCCTCGTTACGGGCGCTCTCCGATGGAACTCACGGTTCTTGTTGGGGCCATTATCCCCTCCACCAAAGCAGGGCTGGCATTTCCTTGAGCTCTGCACAGATCTCAGGCTCCAGCCACCCTCCGTCCCTGTAATTCCTCGTGGAACCTGAGCTTTCTCCGTCCCTTGAGGCGAGGTGGGCCTGGTCTGGCAGGAAAAGTGTTTCTGTGATTCCTTGTGGAACCTGAGCTTTTTCCGTCCCTCGAGGCGAGCTGGGGGCTGGTTTGGCAGGAAGGGTGTTTCCCACCTTCCCCTGTGCAGGAGAAGTTGTCTGTCAGCAAACAGAGCCGGAGCAGGCAGCAGCAGGATTTGTTACTCCTCTCAGCGAAGGCTGTGACAGGCACAGGTGGTGGTTCCGAGGATGTGCAGGATTTCCTTCCGTGAGAAGAGGCTCTCGCTGTTCTTCCACGGCTTCTGCTCCAGGGAGGGTGTCCTGCAGTGGAATTAAGAGAGGGATAAGTGTCCCTGGGCTTTGCGTTGCAACGTCAGAGCAGGAGGAACTTTGTCATTCCCGTGCTGAGGGGAGGAACTGAGCAGCCCTGGGGTTTGGTGCCTTTGCCTGGCGCAGTTCGTGCAGCGGGACCGGGAGCGCGTGGAAAGAATCCAAACAGCGTGGGAGGGAGCTTTGAGCACAGAAACAACGCGGAATCCATGGATCTGATTGCTATGCAATGCCACCTTCCCTTTCATTCACGTCAGTGACTCAGAGAGGAGACACTGAACTTCAGCCTCTGCTGTTCCTGCTCCCCCTGGTACCGAAGCTTTAATGTCACTCTCCGGAGGGTGCAGGGTGACATTTCCCCTGTGACAAAGCCCTGGGGACAAGCAGAGGAGCTGATCTTCCCCACAGCAGAGGCACAACTTTAGCTGAGTTCCCCAGCCTCGGAAAAGAAGGAAATTTCACTTCCAGCCTTCCAAAGAGTTTTGTGAACTGCAGGGATGAAAAAGCCACACGAGGAATTCTGAGTAAAGCCCGTGCCAGCGCCGCTGTCACACACTTCAGAGGCGGTGGCACAGGCTGCGTGGCTGCCAGCAGGGTGTCACTCTGCTGCTGCTCCTCCACGCCAGCGCTTGCCCTTCCCTGTGGGGGTTCATTTTCGAAGGATGGGATCAGGAAGCGGAGCAGCGGCTGGAAAGGTTTTACCAAAGCCCCCCGCAGCTTTCACTCCGTTGGCTTTGGCTGTGGCCCCACTTTGCTGACAGCGCCGAGGCCTTCACGCTCCTGGCTGGAAGGGGGGAAGCCCAGGGCCATTTCTGCTCCATCTGTTGAAGTGAGGGGTCTGAACAAGGCTCTCCTCTCTCTCTGAGCCCCCCGAGGAGCAGCAGATGCTCTGAAGTGCTCGTTGATCTCACTGATGAATGCCAGGGATGATGTTTGGAGTGTCCCTCCCACGCTGCGGGCACAGGGAGAGCCAGAGCAGCCCTGGAGTCCCATCAGTGGGAATATTCCACGTGGGGAAAAAGTGCTCTGAATCTGAGCCAAAGGCTTTGTTTTTTGTGAAGGGAGCTGTAATTCTTGGGGGTTTGGGTTGCTCAGAAACAGCTGTTTTAGCAAACTGCTCCCTGAGGAGAGAGGGCACAGCTCCTCTCTGCTGTCCTGGCACGGCCAGCTCGGCTCTGCCACTGCTGCTGTGACAGATAATTAAATAATCATTAACAGGAAATCTGCATTTAGGGCTCGGTCTGAAAAGTGGCTGAGGATTTGGGACCTAATTCAGTGCCAGTTTAACTCCTACAGGCAGGAACTTGAGGTGCTTGTTCAGCCCCTCATGAATTAAACCCTTCAGGGGTGAATTGATATTTAAAGTCTCCGGATGATGGAATCGTGGGAATACCCTGAGCTGGTGCATCCTTAAACATTGGGGTGTCCTGGCATCCCTGGGTGCTTTTATAGGAGGAGTCTGGAAAGACCTGCTGAGGGTTGTTTGCACAGCCTGTGATTTTTCACCGGGTGTTTGTAGCTGACCAAAGCAGCTCCGTTTGTGATTTATCAGGAATTCCCTCCTGTTTTCTCCCCGGCATCAGCTGCAGCATCTGCTCCTGGTTTGCAGGGGGATTTATTTAATGCAGAAATCATGAGCTGATTGATGGAAAAACAGTTGGCACATGGAGCAACTATTGAGAAGCCAAAGATAAAGTTTTAGAGGAAGAGAAGAAAATGTAGCCTTTAAAAAGTTTTTTTATTATCTCCCCTGAATGTTAAAGCACCAGCTGGACTCAGGAGCCGCAGATTTCTGTCCTAGATGTGCCTCTCTCACCTCTGGATGAATTATAGTCAGCAGTGCGGGCCAGGGAGTGAGCAATGAGAGAATAATAATCTGATTAAGGCTGCGAGGGAGGAGATGTCCTGCCCGGAAAAGTGGAATTATTGGGGCTGGCAGGGGGCCAGCAGGGAGGGACCACGGCCAGGGGCCAGCCAGGGCCGTGATGGATCAGCCCCGTGATGGAGGGCGACAAATCCCAGCACCTGCTGCCTTCCGGGGAAATACCAGCACTGAGCTCTCCCTCCCAGTTACCTGCTGGCACCTTTGGCAAGGGGAAGTGGGAACAGCCCCACCCGCTTCTTGCTGCTCCACGCAGGCGGGAAAAGGCGACTGCAGAACCGTCAGGAATTGTTTGTGTGCGGGATCCACCTCCAGGGACATTCGGCGTCGTTCCCACCCGCAGAATTCCTTCCAGCCTCGCTTTATCCCCAGAAAAACCAGCCGGGACTGGGAATGGGTCTGTCAGGATGGGGCAGGGGTGTCTGAAGTCCATTAGTCCCCATTTTTATAGCCAGGGAGCTTTTCCCAGCTGGAACACCAGGGAAGGAAGGATTCACCCGGGGGTGGAGGTTCAAAGGGGCTGCTGGAGGTGCTCAGGAACCTCTGGGCTCTGTCCCTCCTGCACTTTGGGGCTTTCCTGGTGCCCTGGGAGCAGCCAAACCCGTGGGCTGGGAGAGGAGAATACGGAATAACCAATCCAGAACTCAGAAAACGAACAGGAATGAAGATTTCAAGCAAGCTGGTGTTTATCCTGAAACAGGAATGCCTGATCAATCTCTTATGGTTTCACCTGAATTTATCTGGGGGACTTTCAGCCCTTTTTGATGGGAAACACCTGCTGGGTTATTTTAAAAGAACTCAGACAGTGTGGAAATGCAGTTTTTTTCGGGGGAAGTGGAGATGTCCTTCTCGTGAGGGAAATCCTGCCTGCCTGTTCCCAGTAAATCCCAGCTGGCAGTTCCAGCCTGGTGGGGTTTAGTTCCTAAGTGCAGTCGAAGACTGGGAACTCGTGCTCGACCCAGCTCCACTGAACGGGGAAAATCTGGAGTTATTGCACAATTGGACTGTAATAGACCATAATAATCTGACATAATTACCAACCTTGCGTTATTACAAAAATCAGCCTCGCTGAAGCAAACTTTGCTCTGCATTTTAAGGATTTGCCTTTTTATTTTAAAGTGCTTGTCCTTTTCCCCGAGTGAATGCAATTTATAGTTCTCCTTGACCTTTAGATAACAGTGAATGCTGTTATTTTGTGCTCTATTAATCCTCTTATCTTTCTGCCTCTGAACTATTGTTCACCCCGTATTGGCCACTGGTACAAATTGTGCCCTGAAATCCAAATATACACAGGGAAAAAAAAAGAGAACAGAGCAAATGATGGCAGGAATGAGCTCAATAAGTCACACTATGATAACTTGGGCAGGTTCAGTTTATGAGCTGAGCCTCTGAATCCCAACGAGGAACAGAACCCTCCAGGTTGTACTTGAAGTCACTGGGAGAGAGAAAAACAGCAGCAGCCTGATTTCATAGTCTCTCTCCTCTCCATGTATTTACAGTTTTGCTCTTTTAATTTTCCTTAGAAAGCCACTCAAGTGAGATTGCACCAGTAATTCTTCTGGGCAGCCTGAGCCTGATTATCAGTCCTGCCCATGGAGGATCCCCTCGGGTTCCGCGTTCTCTTTGCTTTCCAATAAATATTTTTATTTATTGCTGTGTTAGGAGGAGCCTCACTCCAGCCTCTCACCAGTGGCTTTTCCATGACTTAAAGCCAGGAAATCTCCAGTGAACCTCAAGCAGTGCAGCGAAGAGGAAAACCTCAGTGGCGGAGGTGGAACAGAGAAACCTTCGGGGTGATAAATAAAACTTTCGTAAGTTTTCCAGTTGGCTTTTACCTCTGAGAAGGGTCAAGCTGGAGGCTGCTCAGGTAATTTTAAAGTGAATGTGAGCCCCCTGCTCTCTGCTCACAGTCCTGGCTGGGAGCACGCCAGCAGGAATCCTGCTCCTTGGCTTATCCCTCACTGCAGATCATCGAGGATTAATTAAAGTTGCATAAAGTTGAAAGAGTGCCCGAGGTAAACATCAAACCCCACAGAACTGCTCTGAGCAGCATGTGGAGCTCAGTTCTCCGGGCTGGGGGTTGGAAACTCCTCACACACGCTCGGAGCCGGATGGATGAGAGAGGAGAAGCGAGGCACGGGAACATTTTGTTTCTGTTATTTCCAAACAGCCTCCGAATTTTATTTAGAGCGGAATCGAGTCAGCAAAGCAGCGAATTCCCACTCTTGCCGTGCTGGAGAGAAGAGCAGAGCTCGGAGCTCTCACACCCTCCCTGCTCCTCCCTTTGCTCCCCTTCCAGAGGGATCCAGAGGGATTCCCCCTCTCCTGCACAGCCACCCCAGAGCCTGAGCACAAAGGAGCCTTTGAAAGGTTTGACTCTGCCCAGGTACCTGCACAAAGGAGCCTTTGAAAGGTTTGACTCTGCCCAGGTACCTGCACAAAGCTGAAATCGGCGTTTCTGAGCAAAAAAAAACCTCCACAGGGCTGCTCATTTCCTTCTCCTCCGTGACGGGTTTTTGTCCAGCAGCACTAAACCCACTCGGCACTGGAATACTTTGGGGTTCTCTGTGTCGGTTCGTGGTTGGGCGAGTCGAGGTTTGATTCCGGCCCGGTTTGGTGCAGTTTGTCCTTTCAGGATGCACAGAGTGGAGCTCAGCGGGACCACGGGCACGGGAAGAAGGCCCAGGTGGGTGAGGGGCCGCTCCCGGCGCTGCTGAGCCCTGGAATGACCCCTGCCAGGAGCAGACCCAGGCCCGCCAGCCCAGGACTGAGAATCCCGACGAGTTTCCTCTCACTCGGGGCGCTTCTCCCGCACAGAATAACTCGCTTTGCCCTTTGCTGTTCTGATTCCGCAGTAGCCCGGGGCGCCGGTTCACCTTCTGGAGGAACAGCTCTGCGGAACCTTCCCAAGCGCCTGGCGCAGAGAGAGGCTTTGCAGTTACAGCACAATGAAAGGAAGAGGTGCAGGGGCTCCTCCAGGGCAAGACGGGGGGGTTTTGGTGCCCGCCCTGCAGGGGACACGCAGGTCAGGCTGTCCCGCCACGAGCTGTGACCCTTTTTTTGTTCCGTGCTATTTAAGCTGGAATTTTTCCCCCCCTGTGTGGGGTAAAGAACTGTGGGGAGTTCGGGCGTTTTCCAGCTTGTTTGGGGTATTTTAAAGGAAAGGACCACAGGTTTTGCTCGCAGCGAAGAGAAACATTCTCTATTTTATATGGTTTTATTTTTATGGATTTTTTTTTTTTTATCCCTTTTCCACCTGCGCAAAGGCCTTTCCCAGGTAAACTCCAGTGGCTGTAATCTCCATTCCTCTTAGAGTTTAGGAGCTGGGAAAGAACAGGAATATTGACAGTTCTAATAGCAGGGGTGCTGCCAGCCCCAGGTGAGGAGGGAGCGGAGCAGATGGAGGAATTTAAAATTCTGTGCGGCACAAAGACCTTGAGAAAAACGAAAGAAAAATCAAAATGCAAACTGACTTCTCCAATGCATCTTCAGGCAGGGAAAATAGGACGCAATTAAGTTCTTCCACCAAGGCTCCAGTCCCTCTAATGATAAGCTTTAAAAGAGCAGCTTAATGAAATGTCACGAGGACAGGGCTGGAACAATCCCCACATCCTGGCTGCTGAGCAGGGCTGCACCTGATGGAGGAGAAATTACAGGGGGGATGCGAGAAGGGAGTGTTTGCATCCCCGTCCCTGCTGAAAATCCATTGGAACCGTTGCTGTCGTACCACGGAGGGATCTGGCTCTGGAATTTTAAACAGGAACAACCCCAGAAGCAAAGGTTTGAGTGACAAGTAGCCAATCCCCTCAAATGAAATGGGAATTTTCCGTGAGATTATTGATAATTCCCCTTAGCTGTTCCCTTTAACTCTGCCCATGATGTTTGCCAGTCTTCAGGGTGACGGAGCTGGAAAATTCCTGGATTTTGGAGGCAGAGAGTGCCCACAGAGCTGCTCCTTCCTCCCTGCGGTGGGAGGTTCTGGAGTGTTCTTCCTTCAGCAGGGCTGGTTTCTGTTTTATGGAGCTCCCTGGTGCGAGTCCTTCATTCTGAGGTGTTTGTGTGCTTTGCCATCACCTCTTCTTCCAAATGAAACAATCATTTAACTTCGTCAGGATATCGAGAGTCACCTTCAGGCTCTGCTCCCAAAATACCCAGGCCAGTGACTCCCTGTTCTCCCTTTTTTTGGATCAGTGGTGGAAATAATGAGGAATTCTGCTAAAACCTCATCCAGGGAGGGTCAGAGGTGGGTGCCTGGTGCACGCGGGGCTGACAAAGCAGCAGGGGAGCAGGGGGATGCAATTCCCACATTTGGGAGAGCAGGGTGGGCACAGGGCTGGGCTGAAGGATTCCCTCAATCCCTCCCTGGATTCCCTCAATCCCTCCTTCCCTGCATTCCCTCAATCCCTCCTTCCCTGGATTCCCTGGATCCCTCCCTGGATTCCCTCAATCCCTCCGTGGATTCCCTCAGTCCCTCCCTGGATTCCCTCAGTCCCTTCCTGGATTCCCTCAATCCCTCCCTGGATTCCCTTAATGCCATCCTTCCCTGGATTCCCTCAATCCCTTCCTCCCTGGATTCCCTCAATCCCTCCTTCCCTGGATTCCCTGGATCCCTCCCTGGATTCCCTCAATCCCTCCCTCCCCTTGGATTCCCTCAATCCCTTCCTCCCTGGATTCCCTCAATCCCTCCGTGGATTCCCTCAGTCCCTCCCTGGATTCCCTCAATCCCTCCCTCCCCTTGGATTCCCTCAATCCCTGCCTGGATTCCCTCAGTCCCTCCCTGGATTCCCTCAATCCCTCCCTCCCCTTGGATTCCCTCAATCCCTGCCTGGATTCCCTCAATCCCTCCCTGGATTCCCTCAATCCCTCCCTCCCCTTGGATTCCCTGAGTCCCTCCCTCCCTGTTCTCTCTGAACTGAGGTTGTGATGAGTGTGGCTGTTTTGGAAGGGGATTTTGAGCGGGCACTTGGTCCATGGGAGTTTTTCTGCTCCTTCCCTTCCTCCACAGGCCCTGCCAGCCCCAAATTATGATAAAAACAGGTAAAAAAAAAAAAACCCAACATGCAGTAAATTGTCCTGGAACACATCAGCAGCTTCGTGTTTTAGCCCTACCTTGGAATCAAATTCTCCCAGCACAGCTCCCCCGGGGCAGGAGAGGAACTCTGAATTCATTTCTTTTGACGACCACGTCAACCTGCTTTGCAAAAAACCAAATATAAAAACCTATATTTAGAATGCATAATGCAAGCATATCATCTTCTAAACAAGAAAGTAGGACACATCCTCAGCCAGGATGAAAAGAAAACGGAGGGGGGAAAAAAAAGAAAGCAAAGTCTGCATGAGAAAGTGGGAGATGGCTCCCACAGTAAACGCGGTGTCAGGCTGGCAGCTCTTTCTCTAATAACAGTCGTGTAAATACAAATATCAACATCCCTCGCTGCACAGTTTGCATAAACGCAGCTCCACGGAACAAAAAGGGGTGACAGAAAACGATGGGAAGCGATGAATATTCTCCTGCCTTCCGCGCCTGGTGCCGAGTGAGGGAGAACCTGCCTGAGCTCAGGGGTTGTTTTCCCATCCCCCGGATGCTGAGTCGGAACTTTCCCAACTTCCCAGAGTTTGTCAGGCTCCTCTGAAGTATCGAACGTGAAAAAAAAAGAGCTTTGAAATGCCCAAATTCTTCTCTTCAGTGGCCTTCAACCAGAGTAAGCAGCCTTTGTTCAGGCAGTGCCCAAAGACCCAATTTCACAGCATCAGACTGGGAAGTTTCATCCCTGGGTTGGAACTTTTTAAACCAGATCCATGAAAAAACCATGGGAAACTGTCCTGGGAAGCTCTGCCTGGAGCAGATGTCCACAAGGACACAGCACCTCCTGGCCTGTGAGGCTCCAGGGAGAAGTTGAGAGCGACGTTTGACTGCTGGGTGGTTGGAAATGGATCATTTCCACTCCATGGATCTGGGGACAGGCCTGAATTTCAGTCCGTAAAATTCTCTGTAACACATACACAGATATTTAATACGATAAAACACCATAAAACCCCTTTAAAAACAACTTTAAACCTTTGGAATTCTCCAAGAGATCACAAATGGTAAGAACTGATGATGCTGAATATCTGTATTGTCCACAGTGCTTTGGTTCTTAACTGGAACTTAAATGGAAAATGGAGTTTAAGTGGTTTGTATTGGCCCCACTTTTCAGCTGTTTTAGCTCAAAGGGACGTTGCAAACCTCAGCAATCCAAAAAAACACCCAGATGGATCGGGTGGGTAATGAGGCCCCAAGTCCTTGTCCTGAAACATTATTGCCCATAATTGGATTTGATAATTTTTTTGTGTGTGTTCATTAGGAAGGGCTGAAATTACCTATGTTATTAATTCCGCAGCAGTGGCAGCGAGGCCACGGAGTGCCAGCTGTGATCCGCGGGGACGAGGGGATGGGCCGAGCCAGGCATTGATCTGCTCTCAGAAGGAGAAGTGGAATCTGCCTCTCACCCCGTAATTTACCAAACTCTGACAGAGCCAAGGCGACGGCAGAGCTGAGAGCTTTGTGTTTTCAGCCTCTCACACGAGAGAAATCCCTTCTCCGGGATGAATTGTCGGGGGTATTTTGACCCCTGTGACAGAGGGGCAGGAGGTTTCATCACAGCAGTGTTACCTGCCTGGGTTTGAGCCCCACCCTGTGAACCTGCTCAGGTGTGTTTGGGTTCTGTGGGATTTTTCCATGACTGAGTGGATTTTTATCAAAACGGGAGGGATTTATCCAAGAACCAGTGTGATTTCAGCTCCCTTTTGAGGATTCATCCCTTCTCTGGTGGAATAAAAGCCGTGCTGGCAGAGCAGGAGTTTAAACCCACAGAAATATCCCGTTTCTGCCGGCAGGGGTTCCTTGCAGCCCTGCAGAAGCTGGAGCAGCCGGGCTGCATCTGCCCCATCCCAGAGCATTCCAGGGAGGGAATCCAGCCCCAAACCCTGCATCTGCCGGGCCCTTCCCCGGGCAGGGGCTGCACACACCGAGCCATGAGAGCGGATTAAAAATCCTTGGATCTCTCAGGCCGGGGTCAGCTGCTGCTCCTGCTGCCACGGAGAGAAGCTCCAGCTGCTTCTCCAGTGCAAACATTTGGCTCTTCACCCTCAGGGCTGTCAGGGGCTTCTGCTTCCTGCAGCGGCCAGGGCTGGAGCCAGGGACACGGCAGTGTCCATCCTTCCCTCAGCAGTGGCCATCCTTCCCTCAGTAGTGTCCATCCTTCCCTCAGTAGTGTCCATCCTTCCAGCCTTTCCCCATCCCAGGACATCCTTCCCTCAGAAGTGTCCATCCTTCCCTCAGTAGTGTCCATCCTTCCCTCCTTTCCCCATCCCTGGCCATCCTTCCATCAGAAGTGTCCATCCTTCCCTCAGCAGTGTACATCTTTCCCTCCTTTCCCCATCCCAGGCCATCCTTCCATCAGAAGTGTCCATCCTTCCCTCCGTATTGTCCATCCTTCCCTCCTTTCCCCATCCCTGGCCATCCTTTCCCCATCCCAGGACATCCTTCCCTCAGAAATGTCCATCCTTCCCTCAGCAGTGTCCATCCTTCCAGCCTTTCCCCATCCCAGGCCGTCCTTCCCCCGCAGTGGCTCTGCCGCCTCCCTCACTCCCACACTCTCCTGATCGTCACTTGTCCTTTTCATTCCCAATAAACCTCGGCCCAGGGAATCTGTGATGCCCTTGGAGGGCCGGGAAGGAGCTCTGGTTCCCCCCAGCCCTTCCTGGAGCGTCCCTGTCGCTCTGTCCCCTCCCTGGCTCTGTCCCCTGCTCCCCCTGCTCCAGACAGAGCCGGGAGGGGTCCCTGGGAGCCTTTGGAAGGAGCTCAGGGCTGGGCAGTTTTCAGGCACTTCTCACTGCAAATATCCCCCTGAGGGTTCCTCCTCGTTCCCAGAACTCTCGTCCCTCCCCAGCTCCGTCCTTGGAGAGCCCAGTGCTGTCCTGGTGCTGCTCCATCCTTGGGCCTTGTTTGGGTGTCACTGGCAGGGGCGGTGACCGCTCTGGACACTGCTCTGGGGAAATTCAGGGATGTCTCGGACCCTAAATCAGCCCCCAGGGCTCTGCAGCAGCGAGGGCTGGTCACACACCGCACCAAAAAATGGGTGTCCAGACCTGTGTTCCCATTAATGCCCAGGGATGGAACTCAGGGCAGCATTTTGAGCCTGGATGCTGGTGGATATTTTGAGTGAAAAATGCTTGGCGTTCAGTCCTCTGGATATTGGTTCAGGAACACAAGGAAATTTTGGCACATCCTCGCCTCAGCTCATCTCCAGCTGGCCCCACCAACTCCCGGAGCTGCCGGAGTCATTTCCAAATCAGCACATCCTTTAATTTCTCCGCCATTTGCTATGCGTGCTGCCTTTGCCATGAATAAATCAGGACCCCGGATCTTTCTGTCCTGGAGCGGAGCAGAATCATGGATTCCTTGGTGGAGAAAAGACGTAACAAAACCGTATTTTTGTTCTCATTGCCTCCCCTGGCCGGGCGTGCCGGAGTTGTGCTCACAGTCAATAGTCCCTTGTAGCTTGTTTGTTTAATTGATTGCATTGCTGTGTCAACCTGCCCACGCAGGAGCCTCAAATATTTGCAAACTGGAGCTCACACGGAGCTGGGCACGCCGGGCTCCTCGTCACAGCACAGCTGCAGCTGCTGCAGTTTGCTCAGCGGGGACCCCGGCAGTCCAAACACACCAAATTAATTAGGGTTATGTCCATAAACTCGATTTGGTTCTCTCAGGTTTGTGCAGGAATGTTCCCTGCTTGTGCTCAAACATGTTGATTAAACAGCGCCGGGGTTTTTGAGTTCTCGTTTGGGATATTAAAGACCGGATTATTGCAGAGCCTCGCCGGGCAAATATTTGCTCTCTGTCAGGAGCTGCTGCTTCCTCCCCTCCGGTTTTCCCTCTGCTGAGTCTCCTCCCATGGGCAGCCGCCCCTTCACGAGGTTAAAATTGCTCCTGGGAAAAACAGAGAGGGGCTGTTTTGTCTACAAAATGTGGTTTTCCGCCTCTCAGGGCAATAATGTTCCTCCCTGACGCCGTGGAAGTGCCAACTTTTTAACTGCCATGACTTTGACTGGCCATTGTTTATGGAAGGGGAGGGATAATCCATAAAAATCCAGAGCAAGGTCTGCTGAAAGGAACCTCCTTCCACTGCTCGTTTGTTTTCCTTTGTACTTTCCCAAGGCTGCCCCTGTAGATGTTTATCCAGTGGGCTCAGTCCAATTAAACAGTTCATCAGCTGAGAAAATCAGCCCTGGAATAATCCTCCTGTCTTTAGTGGGACTCATGTCGGGTTTAAAGTTAATTCAGGAACGTTGTCACTGCTTTTAGGTGTCTTTTAAGCGTTTTTTTCACCACTGGCCTGTTAATTCCGGGTGTCTGGGGGCAGCTCGGGCTCCTCACAGCCAGGACTGAGGAATTTTTGGGAGCAGGAGCGAGCAGAGCTCATGGAAAGGGCTTTAAGCAGGATTTGAGGGGGGAAAGGACAAGGCCAGGCTCACAGGAGGTGATCCTGGGCAGCAGGGCTGGGTTTGAGGGCTGCGGGATTCCAGGATTGTTATTTATTCAGGAACGAATCTAATACAAACCTGCATTATGCAATAAAACATCCCCGATCTGCGCGATCTATTTCTCCCTTTGCCAAGGGACATCACCTGCTGGACAGATCTACCCAGCAGACATGGAGAGGGTTAAAACCCCCAAACGCTGGCTTTTGAAATTGCCCAAAGTTTGGTGGAAGCGAGATGGCAGCAGCACGACTGGTCTGTCTGTCTGCATTTTCTGCAAAGCTTCAAATAGCTCACAAGATACCCACTTCCTTTATTCTCTCCCTTCTTATTCTCTTCTCTTTTTTTTCTTTTTATTTTTTTTTCCTTGTTTGTTTGTTTGTTTGTTTGGGGTTTGGGTTTTTTCGGTGGTAGCTAAAAGCCATCCCAAAGTCTGAACCAATTTCTCAGTTTCAAAAGGAAGGATAATAAACCTGTCATTTGTGGCCTGAGCAGGGAGGTTGCTGCTACTGCTCTGATATTAAAGCTGATTAAAAGCAGACGTGGGTTTGAGGAGTTCGTGTCTTTTGGGGACTGTTTTATTCTTGAGGGAGGAATTGCTGTGACCCCGCGTGCTTTGAACTGACAGGACTATTGAGGATGGACCAAAAGGAGAGCGTGGCTTGGGTAAAACCCACCTGAGGAGGTTCTGCTGGGGCCGTTTTTAATCTTATTTTATCTCGTTTGGAAGGCACAGGAGAAGGCCAGGATGAAAAGCCAGGCAGGGCTCTGTGCTGGGGCTGTTTGAGCAGCTCAGACTTTCTGAACCAGCTCTGGCAAGGATTTGCAGGGAGCAGCCCAAGCCTTTTGTGGTTCTCTGGGGAGAAGCTTTGGGGCTGTGCAGTTCCAGTTACTCTGGCTAACTCTGAGCTCTTGGCTCTTCCTGACAAAAAGTGAATCCCTGGAGGGGTGGAACTCTGCAGGCTGGGGTGGAGCAAGCCCACAGAGGGTCCTGTGGGGACAAACTCTGCTAAATCCTGTCCTCGGCATTCCAGGCTGGCTCTGGGGTGGATGAAAGGGGTTTGGGCTGCAGGGCTGCTCCCGAAGCTCCCACTTGGTTTCTCCTGGAGCGGTTTCCGTGCCAAGCACGGGCTGCAGGGCTGGGAAAAGCCACTCTGGATTTCTGCCTCCCTTCCCCTGAGGGTGCCAGGGCGGGCTCAGCTCCACTGCAGCAGAGCCATTGCCACGGGAGATTTATGGAGCAGCGGGAACCGAGCGGGAAATGCAGCGAGGGCTCTCAGCCATCATTCCCAGATTTGTTTATGTTGACAGGGCGAGTTAAAACAGCCACTGAGGGGTGTTAAAGCTAAAAGGCTGCCTCTATAAACCCAGCCATTCATCATCAGGAGGATCATAAAACCCGGTGTCTCATTTAGGGCACCCCCAGGATCCCAGATCCATGCTGAGGTTCCCAAGTTCTGTCCCCATCCCCTGCAGCAGCGGGGCTGGAGCTGCCCCATTTCTCCTCCTACAGATCCCACCCTGGGCATTTTGCACACCCTTCCCCTGCACAGGCCTGGATTAATTCATCAGTGTTCAGCCTACCCAGGATGGCACAGATTTAATCCAGCTGGTTCCCGTATTTCCAGATCTCTTCACCTTCCCCAGGGAAATGTTTTTCCCCCTTTTGCAGTGGATTTCTGTGGTAGGTGGGGAGGGCAGCTGGCTGTGGGAACACAAGGAAGCGGTGGCAGAAACTGGGGGCGTGGAATGTTTTCAGGAGAAAACACCTCCTAAATTATAATAATTTTATAATCACACGTATCACTTGTATCCCTTGCCTGTCTGGGTGACCCTTATTACAGCAGTGCTTTAATTACTGTAATTGGTTTATTGCCTCATCATTCTTTGAATTAGAGAATTATTTCATCCTTATTTAAAGGACGAGGCAGGTATTGATTCCGGGGCTTTGAAAAATTCCAGAACAGCGATTGTGTGGGTGCCAAATTTTTTTTTTAAAATCAAGTGCTTTGAGGACAATGTGCAACGTGTGGCTGTGATAGAGAACACGAGCTTCAAATCCATCCCTTTCAAAGAGGAATTCATTATCGTGGCTAATTTGCATCCACGAAAACACAGCTCAGCTCGGCGTTGTCATCAAAAGGCATTTTCACTGCTCAGTGTTGTGTTAAATGCACTTTTCAAGGGCTTGGGGTTGTAAAGCCCAGTAAGAAGATGCTGCTTGGGCTCCAGCAGGTGTTTCGTGCCTTTCCTCAGATTAAATGAGGCCTGCACGGAGTCCTGGGCACCTTGGTTAGGATTGGGCTGGAGTTAAAGAGAAAAGCTTCATTCCTAGAAAGGCCTGGGCTCAGTGAAATCCCCGATTTGGGGCAGCTGGGGCCAGCCCTACTCCTCCCTGTCCCTGTCAGGCCCTGGAACTGCTCCTCCTGAAGGAAGCAAATAGCAGCCAGTCCAGATCAGTGTAAAACCAAACACAAAACAGGTGTTTGCTAATTAAAACTGAGATTTTAATGAATGACCTGTGTGGTTCTGGTGAATAAATACCACTCTCAGCATCTGCTCTGTAATTAGGTTCCAACTTCTTCTTTTTTTTTTCCCCTCCTCAAGTCCCAGTAAATAACTGCAGAATGCCAGGTTTAACTAAAACCTGCTAATCTTTGCTCTTTAATGGGGAAAAAGCAGATGTTTCCTGCCCAGGTAACTCCAAGCAACAGACATCAACCAAGGAGGAAAAAAAAAGCCAAATCCTTCATCTTTTACCATGTTTTTCTCTCAGGTTTGTGCAATCAGGACACATTGGAAGGGAGAGATTCCCTAAAATCCCCTCAGTGCTGCAGGGTGGTGCCACATTTGTAGGATGGCTCTTGTTGCACCCCTTGGGGGTTTATTTTCAACTAATTAGGTGTTGGCTTGGACAGATTTCCTGGTTTTTTTATTTTACTTCTGGACCTGTTTGACATGAATCCGTGAGAATGTGTGGGGAGAAGGAGGTGGGGAGGGAAGAGGTTCTGGAATACCCACACAGGGATCGTGAGGTGCTTCCCCCCTTCACGGAAACGTCAAACCCCGGGCCATTGTTTCCCCCTCATGAATACCTGAACACGGGGAAATAAAAGGGAATAAAGCTGGCAGTGCTTAAAGCCTCGAGATGGAATAAAGCTGAGATTTCCCCCTTCCCCTCCCTCCTGCACGAGTCCCTGTGGCAGAAGAGGAAGGGAAGGGGTGTCAGGATTGAACATCCCGCTCCTCATTGGGATTCATGGGCAGAGCGCTCCCAGCACGGATCAATCAGCGACTGCTGGCCGGGTTCCAGGGCCTGGGCACAATCCAGCCCCAAATTCCCACTGTTAGCCACGCTTTTGGGGCAGATTTATGGAAAATGGGGAGCCAACATGAACCATTTGATCCCACAAACCACAGGACACAGCGGGGCCTGTGGGGTCACCAGCGCTTCCCCCATTTCTGGGGCATTTCTGGTACCAGAGGTCTCTTCAGAGGAGCCACATTATTTCATGCAAAAGACATAAAAAAGGAAAAGAAAAAGGATGGCTCTGTTCCTGAAGCCCAGGATTTCATTTTCCAGGTTTCTCAAGGTCCCGTTCTTTGTGTATTCCGTAGTGCCAGCACAGATAAATTCTTATTTATTCTCTATCAGTGAGTCTGCTTTCTTTAACTCCACTGGCTGTAAATTCCTTGAGGAGGAGATGGTCCCTCAGACCAGGAACAGCACCTGGCACAGCCCAGGCCCCACGTCGGGGGCACAGCTCTCCCTCAGTGCTATTCAGAAAATCGCCAGTGACGAAGGAACCACGCCAGGCCCTGCTGAAGGGGGGAGGCTGTGATGTGACTCTGGCTCTCCAATCCATGATCCAAAAACATGGATACTTTGGCGGCAGTTAGGTGGTGACAGCCCGGATCCTGCAGGATTCCACGGAGCCGTCTGAGGGATTTGTTTCTCCAAAAGCCACAGAGCAAGGGGACTGAAGGTCTTTCCTCTGCGTTCTGGTGTTTCTCCTGTTTGGGGCGAATCCTCACGGGAGGATGAAACCCCTCAAGTGCAAAAACCTCCCTCGGCTGATCTCCGGAGTTCTGTCTGCCACGTTTGCCACACAAAAAGGGTGCTGGGAAACGGCCTCAGCCTGGCCCTGAGGTGATTAATGCTGAGGCACACGGCTGAGCCCTGTTCCAGCCCTGGGCTGCAGGGTTATAAACGGCATTTCTGTGCCTCATCTCTCCAGCTGCCGAGGAGAACACTTGACATTTAGTAGCACACGCTCTGTTCTCCCCAGGAAAGGGAATTACTGGTCCTCCCACAGGCCCCTGCCCCTCGGGGCTCTCTCCAGGCCAAAGTCGGGTCCCCTCACCGGGAAATGCTCTGAACAAACCCCTTGGAAGGGCTGTAAACACAGATTAGCGACCCCCTGTGCAACTGGGATCTCTTTCCCTGCAGTTTCTCACCAAGGGCAGTGACTCAGGAGCCTGGGAGCCATTTGTGCAGTGTCACTGTGATCATTTAGGGGAAAAAAAACAGGAATTAGAGACCCTGTCCGGGCTACCTGGGCCAGGTCCTGGCTGGTTGCAGGTCTGACCGAGAAAATGGGTGTGAGGGGGTGGATGCTGGTGGCTGGCCCTGCCTGGAATCACATCCTGTCCTTCTCTGCACCTTGGCAGCCTCTCCTCTCTCTCTGCTCATTCTCCTTCCCTGTGAGCTCTGCCTCAGACGCCGAGAGCCGAGCGAGGCCGCGCACGCAAACCACGAGCTCTCGCTGCTTCATCCCATAATCTCCTTGCTGGTAGTTACTGGTTTCATGTTTAAAAAATATAAAGCTTGAGGGGGGAAAAAAAAGAAAAAAGCCTGGAAATGAGGTTCTGGGGGCTTATTTAGCAATTGACCCTTTTTTCAGCATGCTCAGCCTTACATTCAATTACATTGCTAGGCAACAGCTCCTGTCAGCCCTAAGTGGATCCCGGGATTAATCCACGATCAGTCAAGATACACATTTATTCACCTTCCCTCACAACAGTAATAGGATTTTTCTGGGCCCAGCGTAATTCTGTAGATGAGGCTGACACTGAATTAAAGCTGCTTATCCTGGCTCATAATGAGGAGGTGAGATCCCAGGGGAGAGGGAAGGTGAGGGAGATGCTCCCCCAGCAGCGAGTGACAGAACCAGGGATTAGAAATCCCGGCGGAGGGAAAAACGCCATTAAAAAAGACTTGAAAAACCCGGCTCAAATTCTACTTTTGCTGGGCATTACACACATCCCTGCCGTGCTCCTCACACAAATCCTGCCCCTGCTTGGAGCTGCGTTGCAGGCAGCTTTCCCTGGGCTGTAATTCCCACCCTCCTCTCTCACCCCACTCCTCTGAATTTCCAAGTGGCCACAGCTTTGCAAACCAGAACCTGTGGGATCCCTCCCCTGTCCCCGCTCCTTCTGATGTGAGCTGAGGTTCCCTCAGGGGTCACTGAAGGACATCTCCAAAGAGATGCTCCGAAGCCCTTTGAACGCAGCCATTGTTTTGTAGCACTTCCCCGGCACAAACAGATTAAATTTTTAAGTGGGGAAAGGTCTATTAATCTATTATTAATTAATATTCCATATGCCGCCTCGGAGGCAGAGGGGATCTTTTGAAGCCATCTGGTTCCTCGTTGCTCTGGAGGAAAGCTATTGTCTGTCGTGTGCTCTTGAGTATGGTCGGGGAGATGGAGATGCGATGTGTGCCCGGCCAGCTGCCGGAGTGTCCCCCTGCTCCCACAGACCAGGCACGGGGAGGGCTGGAGTGCAGCCCCGTTCCCATGAGGATGTGGCAGCTGCACAACACCCCCTTTGGCCAAAAATCCAATTTTTTTATGGGGTTTCTGCCCCTCTTTTCCTGGCACATGTCCCGTGTCCCTGTTTTGGGACAAGGGTGCTGCAGGGAGGAGTTTCTCCCTGAGCGTTGCTGGACCTGGGGCTCGCCAGCCCAAAGGGCCTGCCGGAGGTGTGACACGCTGGGCAGGGGTGTGTCAGTCCTAAACAGCGCCAGGATTTGCCGCTGGGACAGGGAATAACTCAGGACGTTGGAGATTGGACACCAGAGCCGAGCATCCCCTCCGCCCCTGAGGCGTCGCCGCGCCGGCCTCAGCCCCTGCCCCTCGTGTCCCCACTGTCACAGCCCCCAGCAGCTCCGCTCTGCCTGGCACTGAGAGGAAATCACGGCCTGAGAGCGGGGAATTATTGGGGTTGCGGCTGCTCTGTGCAGACAAACGGCAAAGGCAGCAGTGCTGCAGAGCTCTGAGCGGTGCCAGGCTGTCACTGAGGGGGGATTTTGTCTCAGTGCTGACCCCAGACCCTCCCTCACGTTGTTAGACCTCATGAACCGCTCAGACCTCCCCAGAAACAACAAACCCCCAGTGCAGCATCCTCAGGGACACCCCGAGGGCAGGCTCGGTGTCTCTGATCGCAGGGTGGGGTTGCTCTCTCTGCCTGACGTTTCTCTGGACACGGGACCCGAAATGCGGAGTTATTTAAGTGGTGTTCGCTTCTTCCACTTGGCTTTGCCTCCGAAAAGCATCGCCCAGCTCACAGCCGGAGGCTCAGAGGCAAATCCTTCACCCCAGACTGCCCGTGGGGCATGGAGGAGGAGGCTGGAAGAAGCATCAGCGTTTTGGGATTACGGTGGGAAGCAGGAACCGTGTCCAGGAGCGTGGGATTCCTGCAGGCCCCGGCTCTGCTGCCCTGCTTCCGTGCTCCCTGCACAGCTCCAGCTCTGCTCCCAATTCCCAGCACAGGGATTTCACCCCAGGCACTTTCTCCCCATAAATCACCAGGCCGGGGCTGCAGCAGAATCCGGAGCCCAGCACCAGGCAAAGCCACGTTGCTCCGAGTGGGATTTACATAAACTGAGCGCTAAAAACCCCTAATATTTAAAGTGTTATAACAAAGCAGGAAAAAACCCTCCTCTTTCAAGCTCTATGACAACCTTATGAATATGTAAATTAGAATGCAAAGACAATTTTCTACTGGCTCCCGGTAAATATTGAGGCAGAGCTGTGGAGCATTAAGTGGCAGATTTAGGTCCGTGTTCGTTCCTTTTTTATTTATTTTTTTTAAATACCACACTTAGAGACCAATTTGATCGTAATGCACCAAATCTATCGAGAATTGCAGCCAGCTGATGGCATTGTTAAATCATACTTATTTTGGCATTTCTTATTGAAAGCAATAGAGGAGCAACCAGTGGTGATAAATTTGTTTGTGGAGAGCAGCGTTGCTTGTCAGAGTTGTACACTGTTGTAACTAGGGCAAAATTACACTATAAATTTGCAGCTTTATTGTCCCTTTTCTTCTATTTTTTTTTTGGTGTTGCTAGTGACCTGCTTCTCATATTCTCCGTGCAGGGGTGCTCTGGAAAAAGAGAATTGTAAAATCTGGGGTTGCTGTACAGCAGGGTGGGATCTCCCAGGTGCCTTTACTGAATTCACCTTATTCTGCCCCAAAAAGTGGGATCTCCAGGGGAAAAGGTTTCTTGAATTCACCTTATTCTCCCCCAAAAATAGGGCTGGAGTACAGCAGGGTGGGATCTCCCAGGTGCCTTTACTGAGCTCACCTTATTCTCCCCCCAAAATGGGATCTCCCAGCAGAAAAGGTTTCTTGAATTCACCTTATTCTCCCCCAAAAATAGGGCTGGAGTACAGCAGGGTGGGATCTCCCAGGTGCCTTTATTGAATTCACCTTATTCTGCCCCAAAACTGGGATCTCCCAGCTCTGATGGCACCTCCATGGCTGCAGGATTTGGGCAGCTCTGGCTCAGTTATGGTTATTCTCCCAAAATCCCCGCGGTGCCACGGTGAGAGACGAGGTTCCTTTGCGGCTCAGGAAGGAGCTCAGGTTCTCAGAAGGGTTTCGGGTGTTTACGAGGCGGGTGGAGAAACGGAATTCTCAAACTCAGCATGGTCACGCAGACCTGAGCCTTCGCAGGTAACTGGAAATATCAGTGGGACCTGAAATGACATTTTCTTCTTGGAATTTCTTCCTGGAAAGGGGGGTCAGGCCTTGGAACCGCCCAGGGGGGTTTGGAGTCCCCAGACTTGGTGTCCAAGGAATTCCTGGAAGTGGCACTCAGAGCTCTGGGCTGGGGACGAGGTGGGGATCGGGCACAGCTTGGACTCGATCTTGGAAGTCTTTTCCAGCCTCAGGGATCCCGGGATTTTTAAGTAAAGAATGTTTTTAGATCATGTCCCATGGCCAGGTGAGAGGCTGGTGTAAAAACCAGGATTAGAAATTAAACCCCACTGCCGGGGAAGGCCCGGTGTGTGTGCCATGTGGAATTACAGCCTGGAGCGAGTGTGGGTGTTCTGTGAGGATCCATTTATCCCCAGGTGTAAGATGTTTCTGGTGGTGTTTGGACGGTCGGGACGGATGGAGACGGGAGATCTCTGAAGTCCGGTTTTAGAGCATGAGGTTTATTACGAAGGGCGTGGGTACAGGGGGCCTGCTTAGAGCTGCCAGCCGCAGCTCGGAGCAGGCCAGAAAAGTAAAGGAGTGCAAGAGAGAGAGAGAGAGAGAGCTGAAGAAGAAGGGTGAGAAGGATGATGAAGAAAGTGTGGAAGCTGCTTAGAAGTCCTTTACAATACAATAAATCATCTTCTGTGTTGAATATTCTAATTTTCATCAACCAACCTAGTACAAGATACAAATTCTATAGCATTTACATACAGCGTATAAGAATCATTGCATTACCATACTGTGTTACATTTTAAACTCTAAAACTACTCTTTGGACCCCCTCTGCCAAGTTAGCAGGGTCTGCTCTGACCCTTGGACCTGCTTTCAAGCAGAGGGTATTGTTCAATCAAGAGGGGATTACCTTCAGTGGCCATACCATTGTTTTCCAGTTGTTCAGTAACCAAGGCCTGGTATCTCAAAGTATGCTTTCATTTCTATCTGGTTCATAGTTTCCATATACTCAGCATCTTTTGCCAGGCAATCATACTTATAAGTCTTTCCTGTTTCATCTTCCCCAACACCCAGGACCTGAGGCTGGTTTTGTCCACTCACCTCCCTGTGCCCAGGCTTTCCCTAGTGCCATCCCAGGTGCCATCCCTGGTGCCATCCCAGGTGCCATCCCAGGTGCCACTCCTGGTGCCATCCCAGGTGCCATCCCAGGTGCATCCCAGGTGCCATCCCTGGTGCCATCCCAGGTGCCATCCCAGGTGCCACTCCTGGTGCCA
>VZTD01003264.1:14185-44805 GCA_013397725.1 Rhagologus leucostigma | reverse complement strand
GGTGCCACTCCTGGTGCCACCCCTGGTGCCATCCCTGGTGCCATCCCAGGTGCCAACCCTGGTGCCAACCCTGGTGCCACCCCAGGTGCCATCCCAGGTGCCATCCCAGGTGCATCCCAGATGCCATCCCTGGTGCCATCCCTGGTGCCACTCCTGGTGCCACTCCTGGTGCCATCCCAGGTGCCACCCCTGGTGCCACCCCTGGTGCCATCCCAGGTGCCACTCCTGGTGCCATCCCTGGTGCCATCCCTGGTGCTACCCCTGGTGCCATCCCTGGTGCCACTCCTGGTGCCACCCCTGGTGCCATCCCAGGTGCCATCCCTGGTGCCATTCCCACTCACACAAATCCAAAGCTCCCGCACAGACACGGCGCGGTTCCAGCAGACCGCCTTTGCCCTGGCCTTTTGGGATCTGAAGCTTTACCCTCCCCTCTGTGCTTTCTAATCCCGCGTAGCCCCCCGGGTTAAGGAGCAGCAGCGGGGCTGGCGCCGGCCATGCCCAGGGTGCGCTGGATCCCTGGAATGTGCGGGTCATGGATCAGCTGCTGCTGCGCCTCTGAGCTCCTCCTGAGGCGGAGCGTGAAAGCCAAAATTCAGAAGTGCTTTGAGCTGTAATCTCTGAGGATTTGTTGCACACGAGGCAATAAAGGACTGCTCCAACTGACGAACACCACAGCACAGCAGTTTATTTTAATTACGCTACAAAGGGAGGAATATTATTGCTCTTATGGCACAGCATAACAAGGAAAGGAGAAAAGAAAACTCTATCCTGCTCTCCTCCTGAGAAGGTTTAGCAGCAGCATCTTGTTTATCACGGGGGGCTCAGGGCAGCAGGATCCAGAAATAAAACATGAGGAGGAACCAGTTTGGAGAGGAGATGAAAAAAAAAACCCTCCAGAAAAAAACACCCTAAGAAAAAGAACTTCAGTCCCATTGCCTCTCTCATCCTGAGCTGTGGCTGGTTCTGCTTTCCTTTGCTGCGAAAGGAAATACTGGAAAACCTGGAAGTTTTTAGTAGGCTTGGGCAGGAGGTGTTTGTGCTCAGGGATGGGGTGGGACAGTGCGGCCGGGCAGGGGGAAGTTCCCTCCGTGGAACAGGCACAGGGAAGGTCAGAGGCGGTTCCGGGTGTGGCTCTGCTCGGTGTGCTCAAGGCTGTTCCGGGAGCTGTGGGGATCTGTGGGACAGCCTGACCTTGGGGTGTTCGCCTTTTCCCCTGGGAAATGGAGATCTGAATTAATGTGTGACCCCCGCGAAATCCAAAGGTTCCACTCCCTGGAATCTTCTCCTTCCCTTGGTGCTGAAAGCAAGGAAAAAAAACCCCGAAGCTGATATTTAGGATTCTCTGACATTCCCCTCCTAACACTGAACCGAAGTCAATTGTCCTTTCCAACTTTAAACTGAGTCAACATTTTAAAGAGATAAAACATTTCTATTTAAATCTTTACCTGAATTCACCATCCCGAAGTTTGGGGAGATACAAATATAGGTTTTGTCACCGAGCGAGCAGTGTTAGAATCAAAGGTAATAAACCCATTGATCTCCAGTAAGACAATATTAATATTACCATATAGCTTTTATAATTAATTTGCTGCCAGATGAAAGGGAAACACGAGGTCCTTTTAATGCTGGTGATTAAAGCAAAAAGTAAACCTTTGAAAGGCAGATTTGCATGTACAACATGTTGCACTGATTCCAGCAGAGCAGGGGGAAATTGTTACTGTGCAGTTGGAGTCACATTGCCAAGTTCGGGATAAAAGAGTTGCTGACTTGTGGGAGAAAAGTCTGGGCAGAGCTGGGATACTGGGGAAGGTTTGCTAAACTCCTCTTCTGGCTTGCTTTGCTTTTCTGCTCTCTGCAGGGCAGGGTTTTGGCCCGAGAGGTTTCCACATCCGCAGATTTATCCTCAAAAACCTTGGAGAGGTCAGTAGGGTCTGTGGGGTTTAACGTGGTTTTCACAGCCTGTGTGTAAATTCCCTTTCTAGAAGCACCACGAGAGAGGGGAGGTTTAAGAACGGAAGGGAGATGCAGAGCTGTGCCCTGCGCTCTGCCCTGCATCGCCCAGACTCTGTGTGATGAAGGATAAAACAGGGAAGATAAAAGCTCAGGGATGTGAACTCCGGTGGCTTTTCCTGCACTTCAGAGCGGGGTCCGTGTGTGAATCCGTCCTGTCTGGCCGCTGTGTGTTTCTAAATGGATTTTTCCGTGGGTTTTAGGGGCTGGGGATCCGGCCCAGCCTTTCCCCACCTGCTCCAGCCTGTGTAAGGCTCAGCAGAGGGAAATGGGAGCGGAGCCCTGATTTGCAGTGAACCCCCTGCTGTCGGAGGGAAGGGGCTCCCTGTGCTCCCCAAACCCTTCCTGCAGCACCAAACCCTCACAAACGGCACGAAGCTGGCCTGGAAAAGCTGCCAGAGCTCGGGGTTTGGGAAGACCAGTCCCAACTGATCCCAGCTAAACCCCAGCAGCGCGTTCCCGGGAACGCTCACGGGGCGTCAATGACCACCAGGAGTGGTTGGGGTGGGATTTGGGGCTGCACAAAACATCTCAGAGCTCCAGGACGGGGGAGTCAGGACTTCCCTGGCTGCCAGGTGCAGTTTGGGGTTCATTAATGAGTGCCTGCAAAGCTTTCAGCTCTCAGAAGGAAGAAATCAAGAGAGCAAATCCCCTCAGCAGTGCAGGATTTGGAGGGAGAACTTTGAGGGGGGATTGAAGTTTGCCCATCCCTGAATCTCAGCTCCCAGGAGGTGCGGCTGGGCGCAGTCCCTGCAGATGTCCCTGGTTCTATCCGTGGGAGGAGGAATTTCATGTTTACAAGCCTGCTCATCTCTCTGCCCTTCCAGGAATAATCAAAACCCCGGTATCAGGCTCAAAATGTAACTCGACATCGCACTGAAACACGCCCTCAAAGCTTCCTCGCAGCTCTGACTTCTCCTCCTGATTATAAATTAGTCAAGTTATTTACATCTTTCCCTCGCACTTCACTTAATGATAGCCAAATAAAAAGGCCCTGCAAGCTGCTTTTCCTAATGTTTGATTTTCCTTGGATAATTATGCCCTCAAGGCTGGTTCTCTACACTCAGGCTGCAGCCCTTGAAGGACAGGAGGGGAGGAAATCTCCAGTTCTTGATCCTGGGCTTTGATTCCTGAAAGGGCAACTCCCCCCCAGCAGCTTTGTGGAGCTGCTTCCCTTGGCGGTTCTGCTTTTTCATCAGGTGGCGCCTGGGCACAGGCAGGAAAACTCCTCAAGTCTGGGGATTCTCCAGCCTTTCAAGGTTAAAAATAAAAGCTGGGCGCCAATTCCCTTTTCCCTCCCTTTTCCCCCAGTTTCTCAGGTGCAAAAATAATTCCTGCTGAATCACCACGGCGCTTCCATCCTTCCATCGCCTTCCCAGTCTTTGTGTTTAGCGGGAAATCAGAAGCCAACACCAAGGAGGGTCATAAAATTAAGTGGGAAATTATTGTAGGGTGAGCAGTATTTTAAAAGTCTTGTTGGATTTTTTCTGTCCTTTGGACGAGCGATTTAAGGGACAATAATGAAATGTCAGGAAATGCATCTCAGGTGAGATCCCGACACCTGAGGGTGTTTCGTAAACGAGTCCAGGCAGAGGTGGAAACTATTGCTGTTCCCGTAAAAAACAAAGAGAGAATCTCCACAGAGGCTCTGGAAGGAGAATTTGTTACTGAGTGTGAATACAGGAGCCCATGAGGGTGGCCTGTGATGCATCAGGGAAGGGATTTGGCTCGTGGTACTTTAAATTTTGCTCAGGTGGTTGATTCCCTCCAGCCATCAGCACTTGGAGAATAGGGGGGTTTTGCCCTGTTTTTCTCTCTGCTTTTTCTCCCCACAGAATTTGAGGAAATGAGCAGTTGAGAGGTTGGAAAAAAAGCCAAAATGCGATGTCAGCAGGATGGGAGGGGGAGGTGGGGAGCCTCAAGAATTCCTGATCCATTTAAAGTGTGTTCACCACAGGCACTTAGAGGATAAATCCCCATTTCCTGCTGCTTTTGGTCCATGGAGTGCTGTGTATTAATTTGTTTAATTTATAAAATCTTCCATTAATAGGCTCCTGTGCAGCTGGAAGGGCAGCGATGGGGCCACAGACCCCAAGAGCACTGAAAGGGGGACCAACATTCCCTGAATCCCGAGTATTCCACAGGCAGGGATGGGTTGTGGCAGGTGCCCACACCCTCCAGTCACTGACAGAGTTGAATGTGGCACCGGGGCCCCAGAAATGTATAAAATCAAATATTTTGCTGATAGAAATTGCTTTGTTTCCTTGCCGTTGTTTCCCCGGCACGGGACACGCAGCGGTGACAAAAACTGACATGGCAAAAGCTCCTTATGTGAGGGATTAAAAGTTAAATCTGCTTTGTTCTGATTTCCTCCTCTCCCCGTTCAACACAAGGAGCAAACGAAGCTGATTTCCATCCCGCCTGGCTTTTTTCTGCATTAAACAGCAGAAAAGTGATTCCGCCTCACAGGGCCCTTCAGTGGGGCAGAGTTCCCGAGGAGGAATTTCAGTGGTGAGCCAGGTAAACATTGCTGCAGCTTCCTCTCTGCACCTTCTCGATTGACTCGGGCCACAGAAAAGTTCATTTGCGGGGATCAATATCACTTTGCCTCCCGCCTGCACGAAAAAACACCTCCTGCAGTCAATAGCAATTAAAGAGACAGCCGGGGACAGAAATATCGATGGAGATTGAGGCAGAGATTTCCACCTGCTCTCTGAATGTGCAGCCGCTAATTGTGAAATATTGCGTTTGGGGATGTTCGCCGCAGAGGGAATCCCAGTTCCAGAGGTGCTGGGGTCGGGAGCAGGGGTGGGGCTGCAGTTTGGGAGAATTCGGGGACACCTCTGGGACAACATTTGTAATAAATAAGTACGCCCAATTAAAAATAAAACAAGTATAAAGTTTATTTCGCGTCCGAGAGTTCGAACACGCAATGCCACGATCGAAAAGGAGACAGTGCCAAGCCCGGGACTGGCACTGGGTGAACACAGGTCTGACCTCTATCGCATCAGACCTCCCTCTGTTCACGACAACCATTTCCAACAGCTTGTTTTTATACAGTTTTTCCCATAAAGTCCGGATCTTGGGTATTATTTTAGTCGATCAGCATATTTATGAAGTACGCCATTCATGAAACTGAGGTGGACAAAACGTATCCTGTTCTTGATTAATGTCCCATCACCAGAGGATGTTATCTGATGGCTCATGATGTTCCATATCTTGGTTCCCGATCCGGTCGTTAGCACCTGAGCTGGGAGGGGATTTTCGTAGATAGTTAATCAGTTCTGCTGGAAAGTTCTCCTTGAAAACGTTAATATCAGTAGCCAGCTTAATTCTTTCCTCATGAGCAGTCGTTCTCTGTAACTCTGTTTTTGGGATGCAAATCAGTTCCCAGTCGAGGTTACAATTTTCCCTGGGCAAGTTCTGTTCGTCTTAATATTGGTTACAACTTAACTTTAGCGCATATTTCGATATTACATATTTGAGCACGAATTCCCCATTTTATTTATAACAACACCAAACTCTGGGGCAGGGGATTCCTCCAGATACTGCAGGAATCATCTCATTTTTGTAACCGTGAGGGGAGGGAGCGACGTGGGTAATTCATGCAGGGATGGATGAACCTGTGCCTAAATCTGTGGTTAAATGGGCCCTGCACGCTTTAAGTAGGAAGGAGAGGTCCCAGCTGAGCACGAACTGCTCTGGTTTACAAAGGTCCTGTCAGGAGCCGGGATCAGCTCATCCTGAAAGGCTCAGGGCTTTGGGTACAATCCTGAAGTTCCCAAGCGCTTTTAAAAAACTCTCCCTGAGGTTCTCAAAAGCTTCCTCAGGAAACGGTGCTGCTGTGATTTATGAACTCAACCACCAACGCCGTTCTCTTTCTGAGCACTTCCCTGGGATTCTCCCGGCGTTCATTTGTGTGGCAACGGCACCCGGGATTTATCACGGAGAACCAGCTCCTCGTGCCACCAGCCAGGCAGGAAAATCTCATAGTCCCACACTTCAACCCTGCCTCTCACCCTGGTCGAGGCTCGGAGGTGCTGTGCAAGATCACAAAGGTTGGCCAGGCCTTGAAAATGAGGAAAAAACTTCGCTTTATGGTCACTTCTTGTGGAATTTCAGTCCCGTCCTGTGCCCCTGGAGCTGCTGTCACCTGTCAGGGTCAGAAGTGGGAACGGCTCCAGTTTGCCCAGTTAAAAACTAGTCAGGTTCTGCTGTTTCATGGTGCATAAACCCTCCCCCAGCGCCAGTTACACAACAAAATCCCCATGAAAGATGGATTTAAGTGGCAGAACAGTGTTATATATTTATTATCCCCTCCCTGGCTGTCTCTATTAGAATGACAAGTCTTTAATTTTGTGATGCAGCGCCTCTAATGACAGGATCATCGGGCCCTTCCCCTCACCAGCCTTCCTGGAGCAGAGAAAACAACAAACCCAGGGCTCGCTCAGGCATTTCTGCCTCGCTTTTCAAGCTGCCGTCTGAGATGTACACACACTCCCGGGCGGGGGCGAGGCTTTTATTCCTTTGTGGGAGCTTCCCCCGAACCTCCCTCTGGCAGCTGAACTCGGCTGCGGCTGCGAGCGGAGCTCCCTTTCCCTGCCCTGCTCCCCGGATCCCAGCGAGCTCCCTCTCCTGCCCCACCGAGAGTCACCACTGGTCACATCAGCGGTTATTTAGTGCTGCTGTTTCTGCTAAACCCGGCACACCCAGCAGCAGGGGAGGGCAGGGACTGGGGGTACTGGGAATCCGGACTGGGGGCACTGGGAATCCAGAACCTGCAAATGGAAGGGCAGGAAGGGAGGGAGAGGGACTGGGGTGGGGTGGAAGCAGCACCTGGGGAGTTCCTGGGACCTTTTTGGGGTGCAGAGCCTCAAATGTGTGCGTGGGTCTCAGAGCACTTCAGGATCTGCCGGCTGCATCCAAATATCATCGTTGCGTCATCATTGCATCATCGTTACATAATCGCATCACAATTATATCATCATTACGTCATCATTACGTCATCATTACATCATAATTATATCATTATTACATCATCGTTACATCATAATTATTTCATCATTACATCACAGTTTTATCATTATTACATCGTCATTGTATCATCATTACATCACCATTATATCATCATTATATCATTATTACATCATAGTTACATCATCATTATATCATTATAGCACCATTATATCATCATTATAGCATTATTACATCATCGTTACATCATCATATCATCATTATATCATTATATCATCATTGCATCATTATATCATTATCATTGTTATACCATTATATCCTTATATCGTGATTTTACCATGAGTATATCATCATTAAATCATCATTACATTATCATTATATCATTATTATAGCATTTTATCATCATTATATCATTTTTCTATCCTTGTTGTGCAGCTTTATAAAATCAGCCAAGAGGTGCCTCTATTTTCCTCCCGCAGCATCACAATTCCCGTACAGACCCCGTTTTCCTGCCCTAAGCGTGGATTTTGTGCCCATCTCCTCTCTGCCCTGGGCACGGAGGAGTTCAGGGGTTGGATTTTCGAGGGGCTCCTGTCTGAGTCACGCCAGGCTGGCATCGTGCAGCGCTTCTTTTTAAAAACTCCACTAAAATCCCTCTCGTGTTTGTGTGGTGTGAGCTGAGACAGGTAATTAATAATAAAAATAACAAATTAATGAAGCCTTCCCACATTAACAGAGGGATGAAATCCTAATCCCACTGCTCGGGCCCTGGTGCAGCCTCTCCTCTTTTTGGTTGGGATCAGATGCATTGAAATGTCCTTTTTTTTTCTGTCAGGGACAGGGAAGGTCCTCTCTGCCCACAGGGGCAGGGTTTTGTAGGATAATCAGTGAATTTTGGGGTGTCAGTTCCAGATTTATTAAGGAGTCCCTGCCCGCTGCATTTCACGCCTGTGAAATCTGCATCGAGTCTTTTACACTCGCTGTGGTGGGCAAAGAATTGGGTGAAATAACAGTCAAAATAACTATCAAATACTCTTGGAGGAATAATAACAACAATAACAATAATAATAATAGTAATAATAATAATGATAGAAAATAACGATAATGAAAATAATGAAAATAATGAAAATAATGAAAATAATGAAAATAATGGAAATAATAATAATGAAATAATGAAATAATGAAATAATGAAATAATGATAATGATAATGATAATGATAATGATAATGATAATAATAATAATAATAATAATAATAATAATAATAATAATAATAATAATAATAATAATAATAATAATAATAATAATAATAATAATAATAATAATAAAGAGGTTCAGGAACATCCCAGGGCTGTTGCTGGGGTGTGAGACACCTGGACCTGCCCAAGTGGGTTCTGCCCCACAGCACCTCTCCCTCGCCCCTCTCGCACAAACCAAAGCCCAGCTTTATTCTCCTGTTGCACAAAAGCTGCTTTAAAGCACAAGGCGGGTGTTTTACGCTGTCAGCTGTCAGCCAGAGCCCGGGCCCATGTTTTATTCATGTGTCACTCTCCTGTTCATTTGCTAAGGGTTTACAAATGCTTCATCAATTATTCACAGGCCTGATACCTGCTTGGGGCTTGTTGTTGTTGTTGTGTCTCTTTTTTTTCCTATATAAAGAGGTGTTGGGGGTGGAGGAGAACTACAAATGTAAGAAAACAAATTAAAATAGGAATTCAATAATTTACAGCCATTTACTGCATTATTCCCAGCGAGTTAATTTTTAAAGGAAAGCAGCTGTAGCAGGGCTAATTGAATTAAGGGTTTCCTGTGATCTCAGCAAAGAGGAAACACGCAGAAGTGTTCGAGGAGAAATCCACGAGTGTGTTTAACCCCGTGTCCCAAGCCGGTGTGAAATTCAGCCAGGGGCTCGGCCCAATGAGGATCCCATCGTTCCAGGAATAAAAGTGCAAGGGCAGGGGTGTCCTGGCCTCTGGACTGGAATAAATCCCAGCCTGGAGAGGGAGAAGGGTCCAAGGCCACATCTCCCCTTCTCTCCCAGGGTCTTGCTCTGCTCTCCCCTCAGTGCCACTGCAGAAGAGGCACGACAGCGAAATTCAGGCTCAAATAAATCCTGACAGATTTACCAGAGCCTGCTCCCGCGAATTCCCCAGAGAAACACACGCGAATGAGTCCTTTTTTTCTGCTTTTTGTTTTCCTAGAAGGCAGCGAAATAACAAACATTTGCCTTTTTAATTTCCATTAGTGCCGTGTTGAGATGTTTATAAACTCTCCGAGAGCTGCTCCTTCCACAAGCAGCAGAGCAGAGCTTCTTCCTTCTCCGAAAGAACAAACTTAGAAGGAGATTTTGCAAAATTGACTGAAAATTTGGGCAGATGCCTTCAAAGTTGGTTGGGCAGCTTTTTCCCTTTGGAACATGCCCGGGGAATCTGCAGCTCCTGCCCGGCTGCACGGATCAATCACTGGGATTGCTTCCTACAAAGCCCTTTGAAGCTCTGAGTGATCCCAGGAAGAGCAGGATCGATGCTCTGATCTTGGAAAACAAAAGTGAGGAAGGAGCCGGGCGGGGCAGTGAGGCAAGGGTGGAAAATACAGCATTGGTTGGTAAATAAATTTAATTTATTTACGTTTATTATTATTAAATAAATAGTTTATTATCAAATCCTCCTGTTTTTAAAAATTAACGGTGGGATTTCAAAGGGAATAATGTGTTGGACACGGGGATGGTGGGGCAGGCTGTGCCAGGCACCAGGTGTGATGTTCTGAGGGTCCCTCTCACCTTCACCCCCACGCCTCTGCCAGGGCCACCTCCTCCTCCAGGGTCCTGCCAGAGCTGTGCTGGGAGCTCCCACCCCTATGGGAGCGCCCTGGGGCAGAAATCCCGGTTTTATTTGGATTTTCCCCCTCAGAGTTCAGTGGGCGCTATGCCCACGGGACAGCGCTGCAGGCGGGAACAGCAATTGTAGGATGTTCAGAGCTGCCCAGCCTGGCGAAGAACAACCCCAAAAAGTGCAGAATGGGTCATGCAGGAAGGTCCTGGCTGTTCCCAGTGATAGAAAAGCCCTGGGGCAGAAATCCTGACTTTTTCTGGATTTTCCCCCTCAGAGTTCAGTGGGCGCTATGCCCACGGGACAGCGCTGCAGGTGGGACCAGCAATCCTGGGATGTTCAGAGCTGCCCAGCCTGGTGAAGAACGACCCCAAAAAGTGCAGAATGGGTCATGCAGGAAGGTCCTGGCTGTTCCCAGTGCTGGGAGAGCCCAGGGGCAGAAATCCTGTCTTTTGCTGGATTTTCCCCCTCAGAGTTCAGTGGGCGCTATGCCCACGGGACAGCGCTGCAGGCGGGAACAGCAATTGTAGGATGTTCAGAGCTGCCCAGCCTGGTGAAGAACGACCCCAAAAAGTGCAGAATGGGTCATGCTGGAAGGTCCTGGCTGTTCCCAGTGCTGGGAGAGCCCAGGGGCAGAAATCCCGACTTTTTCTGGATTTTCCCCCTCAGAGTTCAGTGGGCGCTGTGCCCACGGGACACTCTCAGTGCTGCAGGCAGGAACAGCAGTCCTGGGATGTTCAGAGCTGCCCAGCCTGGCGAAGAACAACCCCAAAAAGTGCAGAATGGGTCATGCTGGAAGGTCCTGGTTGTTCCCAGTGCTGGGAGAGCCCTGGCAGGGTCTGAGCCCCCCTGGCTCAGAGGGATTTTCCTTTCCCCCGGAATATCCAGCCCCGTGTCAATGTGGGACTCTGTGGGGTGACCTGGAGGCTGCGGCCCTCCCTCCTGGGGGTCCCCAGACCCCAAAGTCCTCCTGGAAGCTCTGCTGGCATTAATTGGTTTCCACGTCGGTAAATTTGTGAGCTGGGTGAGCTGCAGCAGCCAATTAACAGAAGTTCATTAGCACAGTGCCACCACCACGTTAACACACCCACCCCGGCTCAAAGCTAAGCCAACACTATTTTTGTTATTCTCAGGCGCTTCAGTGCTTTTCTCACCGTGCCTGTCTCCTGCTTTTAAAATCTGAATGTTTCATTTTAACTCGAATTGCGGTTTATGATGTATTTATACACTTTTAAACTAACTTTCATACTTACAGGCAGCCAATTACTGCACCAGAGGAGCCCAGAGTTAATATTTTTGGGTTTGAAGCCTCGCTTTATTTGAGACTATATAAATAAGGTTCTCATGAAGTATTTATACAGCCTAAGCCAGCTCTGGGAAGAAAACAAAAGCAATGAGTAAATAATGAAGAATCAGATTTGTGCTTTTTCATTTTCAAAACTGTGTGAATTTTTAACTTTTTTAAGGGAAAGCAAAGCTTTGCTCCCCCTCCTGCTGTTGTGGGGTTTCCACTCCGCTGCCAGCCCTGCACTCCTGAGGTTTTTGTGCCAGATTTTGCCACAATTATTCTCTTTTTGTCCTCAATTTGCAGAGTGCCCAACACCTCCAGCTCTTTCCTGCAGCAGGGAGAGCTGAGCTGTTCCAGAGTGAGACTTAAAATAAACCAAACTCACCGATGTAAACAACTGCCACTTTACACCAGGTAATTATGTCTCCTCGAGATAATCTCATTTGCATATGCATTTATTACTCTACAAGTGTTCTTAGAGACTTTAATTAAAAATTAGGCTTTCATTTCCATGATTTCGTCCCTTTCTGCTACTCCCACTGTTTTTTAATTTTATTTCAGGGGCCCTTTCTCCACAGAGAGGTTTTTGATGACCCTTCAATGTCTTCTAAAGACATTTCTCCTGCAGGCACTGAGTGTGATTTGATTTAGCTCCCCCCACCTCCGTTCTGTGTTTCTGGGTGTAGCAATAAGCCATGATTCAGCACATTGCCATCACCTAAAAATCAAATTTCAGTGCCTCTGATTGCTGCTCGTCATGCTGGGATCAATAGCTGGGAGCACCCTTCACCCCTCGAGCGAGGCGTGACCCCCACGTCCTCCAGGAGCAGCTGGAAATTCAATACAGCTCCTGGGATGAGGGGCCGTTCATGCCTTGAATAGAAAAGGGTTTGGGGTTTTTTTTGAGCTTTTCTACCTCACTTTACACAAATTGGTTTTATAAAAACGCTCTTGAGTCCTTCAGAGCTTGTGCTTTGTCTCTGGTGATGGAGACGTGGGGAGAGCTGGGGAGAATCTCCCCCGGTGATGCTTCCCTGGGGGCTGCACCCACAGCCCCGACCCCAGCATCGATCCCAAATCTCACCTGGAATGCAGCGCCCCCAGCCTGGCCTGGCTCAGGAATGTCCAGAGGGATTAATCCCAAATCTCACCCAGAATGCTGCCCCCCCAGCCTGGCCTGGCTCAGGAATGTCCAGAGGGATTAATCCCAAATCTCACCCAGAATGCTGCCCCCCCAGCCTGGCCTGGCTCAGGAATGTCCAGAGGGATTAATCCCAAATCTCACCCAGAATGCTGCCCCCCCAGCCTGGCCTGGCTCAGGAATGTCCAGAGGGATTAATCCCAAATCTCACCCAGAATGCTGCCCCCCCAGCCTGGCCTGGCTCAGGAATGTCCAGAGGGATTAATCCCAAATCTCACCCGGAATGCTGCTCCCCCAGCCTGGCCTGGCTCGGGAATATCCAGAGGGAATTAATCCCAAATCTCACCCGGAATGCTGCTCCCCCAGCCTGGCCTGGCTTGGGAATATCCAGAGGGAATTAATCCCAAATCTCACCCGGAATGCTGCTCCCCCAGCCTGGCCTGGCTCGGGAATATCCAGAGCATTTCAGAGGGAATCAATCCCTAAATCAGACTGGGGTCTGCTCCACTGGGACAAGGCCACACTGACACGGATCTGGAATATTCCTTGGGAATCCACTGATGTTGATGGAGGTCTTGGCAGTGCAGATAAAGGATCTGACCCTCAGTAAAGCTGGGCAGGGACTTCTTGTGTCTCCATTCACAGTTCCAGACACCACCCCAAAAACAAACTGTTGTCCCTCACATTCCCTTCACTCTTGGAAAAGAAAAGGTTGCAAATTTTGTCATGAAACCGAAAAAAAACCCCTTTCTTTTCCAAGCTGGTGTTCCATCCAGGACAAACTGCTGGCTTTGGGCAGAAAAATCTGAGCCAGACCTTGCTGTGAGTCACTGGAGCTTCTTTAAAGTTTTCCCTTTCTAATCCACTTTGGGGCTGTTTCTGCCCTTTCAGTGACTCCGATGAACAATTTACAGAGCCGTGAGACTGTTGATATTGGTGTTGGATGGACAAAAAGAAAGGAAATCAGGTTCTGAATGGCCCTGTGCCAAGTCTGGGGTTTTATCTGAAGCAGAACAACTCCAGAAAGTCTAAAGAGACCTCCACAAGGTCACGGCAGAAATCCCCTTTCCTGCGCCGAGACTCACGGCCCCGCAGGCCCATCCTTCTTCCTCGCAGTCGTTTCCTGTCAAGTGGGAGAAGCTCAGGAGCATTTCAGGTGCCCACCTTTAAATGAGATGAGTTGTTGAACTCGGAGGGAACAGGGGATATTAAGGAAACGCAGTCGGTTCCATGTGCTGGAAATGTGCCTGTGGCTGGAACAGCCACCAACGGGCTCTTTTATTGATATTATTCTGTCTTGTTTGCTCGCCCGCTGTTTCTCCCTGTCTTCATTGGCAAAATCAATCTCTCCTGTCTTCCTTTTGTTTTTTTATTAAACCATTGTTGCCTTTTGCTGTGAGGCCGGAATTGATCCCCGGCGAGCAGGAGAGGTTGGGGGGAAGGAGGGCCATAAACAGAGGGAATCACGGCAGAGGGGGTTGGTGTTCAACAGGCTGGGTTAGAGCAGCAAAGGACAAACCCTCAGGGGTCACAGGGAAGATTTCCCTGCCCAGAGGGGCCCGCGAGGCCTTTCCAGAAAGGTTTGGCCACGGAATCTGCACCGGGGGCTCCTAAACAACAAACAAAAATTCTCTGGGTACTCGAGAATATTCTGGGTAACACCCCCACACTCGGGAACTCTGCTGCCAGGGTGCTGAACTGGCCCCTTCCCGAATTCACAGAGTGTAAATGAGGATTTGACCCCTTGGCCTGGCTGCACTGAGGTTTGTCCCAGCAATTCCGAGGTGTTCCACATCTCTCTGGCATCCAGCACTGGTTGGGGTTTTTGGTTTTTTCTTTTCCTGAAGTGAGAGAAATTACAGAGGCATAAAGAGCCACAGTTCAACCGCTCCTCAGATATTTCATTCCTGCAGAACTGCTGCAGCTCAGGACTCCACACCAATTAAAAATAAGTGAATTACAAAGAAAAAATCAGCTGCGAGAACACGGAGTAATTGGGCTGGAAGGGTGAAAAATAATAAAGTGGATTCATATTTTGAGAGGTTCTCCCAATAAATAAAAAGGAGAGGTGCTTCGCAGCCTCTCCATTCCTGCTTTATCCAGAGTGATGCTCGAGGCAGGGTGATTCATGTGCTCACAGAGAGGATCTGAGCAGATAATAGTTTGCCAATTCCCTGAGCTGCTTGCAGGACACAGAAGGTTGTCCAATTAATCCCTCTTGTTTGGATTAATCATTCCGGGCTGCTCTGTGGAAGAAGCAGCGGCCAAACAAGAACAGAGGAAATGTCTCTTAGGAGGGATTTCACTCAGGAAAGAACTTTGGGCTAAATCAGTGCCCTGAATTCATTCAATTATACCCCAAATTAAATCAAAATCCCTCTCCCGTTCACGTCCAATCTCTATCAGGTATTGATTAAAATAAATCGTGTGCAAAAAGCTGATGCACCTGGTGGGATACAGGAATTACCCCGCGTTCCAGGGAGGTTCTGTGCACAGCTTGTCCCGTTCGTTCCTCCCTCTGTCCCTTCCCCTTTCCTCGCGGGCATTTTGAGCTTTGCAAAGGAGGAGTCGCGGAATTGGGTTAAAAACGCGTTTTTAGCCGGGTTCCGTCCCGCGTGCCCCCGTCTGTGTGCCTGCACACACTCGGACTGGTGCCGGGACCTGCAGCGATCCCGAGCTGCTGATTATTTGATGGGTTTTTGGCAGGTCGGGCGTTATGGATGTTGCCGTTCCCAGCCATTCCCTGAGCTGGAACAGGCAGGAAAAACCCTGCCTGAAGACTGAGGGGTGAGGGGGAGATGGCGCTGGGTGCCACCGAAACCACAGCTACACCTCGTTACAGGCGAGAGCAATTCCTAATTGCAGCTAATTACCGAGGAGGTTAAGCGATCGGCAACCACTTAAACGCGCCTTTAATTTATTAAGAGAAATAATGGAAGTTCAGGCCCCAGAGGGAAGGGTTTGTGCGGGGACGGGATCGGTTATCCCTCATTTCTAGGTTTAAAATGGAGATTTTTAACGGGGTTTCCTAACGGGGAGATGAAGATTAGTGAGCCCCGTGTGGAAACGATGGTGCTGCAAACCTGAGCTCAAGGGCATTTCCTTGGGAAACACCGAAGAGGAGACTCCAGAGAAGAGCTTTAATTGATTTTGAGTGCCTTTGCCCACATCCTCACGCCTCATTTCCGCCCTTCCTTCCCCGAGGTGCGCAGGGATTTCTCTCCCTTTGTTTGCAGCGTTCTGAGGAGCGGCAGGAGAGGAGCGAGGCCCTGGCCGGGCCGGGCCCTGGCAGAACTCGCACTTGATAAAACCGAGGTGTTGACTCCCACATTTAATGAAATTCCCGTGACCTCAGCGCCCGTTTCACGCCTCTCTGAGGGGGAGATGCGCTGGAGTTGTTCCCTGTGCTGGCTTTGGTGGGGAGGCCCCGGTGAGGCCTTCCCTGGGGAGCGGAAAATCTGCAAATGGCCCCATTTATGGTCCCCAAATGGCCCCATTTATAGTCCCCAAATGGCCCCATTAGGTGAATGCGGCCCCACCCTCGTGTCTGCGCGCACACCCCGGATTAAATCTGCTCTGAATCCCAAATAAAGAGCCAATAAATCCAGCAGACAAGAACATTTCACATCCCTCCAATTATAATCAGCTCTGGAAGAGAGGCTTGGAGGTAACGAATTACCTGCCCAATCTTTAACCCCAATTACCAGCTGCTTGTGCTCATCCGTAATTGTCTTTCTTGAGGACTCTTTCTTGCTGGAGAGGTGCGTGATGGATTGAAGCGGTGGCTGCCTGTGGACAGCTCCGAATTGATGCATGGTTTGCAGGTCCCCGTTTCCTGAGCCACAGGTATTAACAATCCCTTCAGGCACCTCCTCATCCCCTGAGCTCCTCCTCCTCCCCGGGTGCAGCCCAGGAAGAACCAAAAAAAAACCTGAGCTGGAACTTTCCAATGCAAATTCATGTTAAAAGACTCTGGAGAGGGAATGATTGTGACAACCAGGAGTTGTTATTTATTACTCTGGCTGAGCTACGCTGTTTTGCTTTTGAGTAGCAGCCTGAATTTTGAATTTTGGATTGGCTGCAGTGTCACCCAGGCTGGGATATTTCAAACTCTTGGGTTATAAACTCTCAATAAGTTTGTTTGAAGTGATAAGTTCTTATTTCCTCTTGAGCTTGTGGACTGTGGTTGTGCTCAGCCACGGTTTGCACAGATTTCTGTGGAGTGATCAGGATGAGAAGCACATTCTTCAGTGAAAAAGAATTGGGATGGATATTTTGTCCCAGTGGGACAGCACGATGTGACAAACACATTTGGGGCAGGGGGAACAGAAAGGAGACAGGGAAAGGGAGGGGGTTCAGCCTGGAGAGACCCCGCAGCTTTGTCCCCCAGGGAAATCCGTGTGTGAGGGGACCGGAGGAGATGGGCTCTGAGCAGAGACTTCACCTGTGTGATCCCTCCGGTGGAGCGGTGGTGGGTGGCCGCACTAAGGACACACGGGTGATCTGTGGGGCCGTGCCTTCAGCTCCAGCAGAGCAGAGATGGAGCGGCACTGCTGGGTTCCAGCACAGGCACTGCTGGGTTCCAGCACAGGCACTGCTGTGACCCATGGCTCCTGCAGGCACAGGCTCAGTCACCGGAGCTGGCACGGAACGAGCTCAGCCCACTCACAGGGTGGCTTTAACATTGCTAATTCTGCTCTCCTGACCTGTTTGCAGCGTGAATGAAACACCTCAGGCCTGATCCCTGAGCCCTGTCTGAGTGGGCACGCAGAGCAAGGCTGTCCCTGCCTCCAGGGGTGTTTGAGCTCCTTGTTGTGCCCTGGTTCATGGGCAGGGCCGTGGATTTTGGGGGAGAGGATTCTGCATCTCCACTGCCTCCCTGACTCCCCCCTCTCCTCCTGGAAGCTGTTTTTCCTGGCTTCGCAGGGTTCTTTATGATCCCCGGAGAAGCCTCCTGGTGCTGGGGCTGGCAGAGCCTCAGCCCTCGGCTGTGGGAGGGGAAGGAGGGCAGGTCTGACCCCGTATCAGACACTGAATCCGTGCACGTGCCTCAAAACAATCAAACCTTGAAGCTGGTCCGTATTCCTGGTGGAAGCATCGAGGTTGGGGTGCTCAGGGTGGCGTCACACGAAAAACACGGCCCTGGGTAGGCGCAGGCCAGCAGGAGAAGCAAAGCTGCTGCGTCATTTCATCCAAACGCCATTCATCCGCCCGGGAGGGCAGGGGAAGCAGCAAAGCCCTTCCTGGAGAGCTCACAGCCCCTCTGGGCTCGGCCCCGCAGCAGCTGAGAGCTTTTGTTTGAACTTTCAGAGAGGAAAATAGCAAAATGTTGTGCCAGATTCATTCTGGCTTAAATAAATGTCAGTGGTGGTGATGAGGAGGAGCCGCACCATTAACTGGGCACATGCAAATATTGCTGCAGGGGCGAACAGAGGGGATGGGGGAGCTCGGGGGAGCTCAGGTGAGCGGTGCTGAGCAGGAGAGCTGCTCCAGGACACACACCCACCTATCTCATGTTAAAAATCAAAGTAATTCACCCTCAGCCTTTAATCTCGCTGTCCTCTGTGCTGCCCTCACTGTTGTGGGGGGTAGAGGCTGGTGTGGAGCTGGGTTTGATGCTGCATTTCAGGGGGGCTCTCCATTTCAGGGGGGCTCTGCATTTCAGGGGAGCTCTCCATTTCAGGGGGGCTCTGCATTTCAGGGGAGCTCTCCATTTCAGGGGGGCTCTGCATTTCAGGGGGCTCTGCATTTCGGGGAGGCTCTGCATTTCAGGGGGGCTCTCCATTTCAGGGGAGCTCTCCATTTCAGGGGAGCTCTGCCTTTCAGGGGGGCTCTGCACTGGGGTGCTGGGCGCGAGGATTCTCAGTAAATAAATGTGAAATACTCCTCGAGGTGCCACGTGCTCAGCGCAGCCGAGCCACTCTTTCGTTCTCAGGTGCAATCCAATCTTTGCTTGCCTGGGAGAGGTGAGGAGCCACTTCCCGAGGGGCAGAACCTGTCCCTTTGTTCGCAGGGCTGGCCTGGCCAGAGGTGCTGCAGCTTCTCATCAAGCACCTCCTCTCCCATTTCCTTGTGCTGCTCTCCCTGCCTTGAGCTGTTTTATTTCTTTTGATTCCACGTTTTCTCAGTTATCTTGAACTCTGATCTCGCTGCCTTGGCCTCCCGTTGCTGTGACGTGACAGCGCCAGACAGGAGAGGCCAGGGCACTTTAATCTGGTGATTTGTGGAACTGGTGCTTGGCAGCCTTGAAGTGCCTCGTGTCTGTTCTTCAGAATCAGCTGGAAGCAGTGGCTGCAGGTCTCAGAATGTCACTTTGTGTCACTCTCTCAGGGGCTCTGTGGAGTCTGACACTCGGTGTCACCACGCCGACAGCGGCTTCCGATTGAAGGGTTTTCTGTGCTCGGACATCGGGAAGGGTTGGGCCAAGTGTTCTCCTGGAATACTTCTGGTCACTCTGGATTTCAGTGGCTCCATCTGGGCCACCCCACATTGTTTCACGTGAGGCTTCCCCTGGAATGCTGCACATCCTGAACCAGCTGTGATCCCAGGAGCAGGGGTGATATTATTCCCTGATTTGGACTTTTTTGTGCATTCCTTTATCCCGCTGGTACTGGGAGCAGCAGCCCCGAGTGTGACCTGTGGGGTGTGAGCATGGCCAGGCCGTGCTGGGGTGTTCCAGCTCTGAGCTCACCAGAGCAGTTCCCTGCTCAGGAAAAGCATCCTCACCCTGTGAGTAAAACAGAGAAATGGGCTCTGAATCGACTTCTGGGCTGTGAATGATTTTTTATTTATTTTTAAACTCCTTTCCTGGCACTCTGCCCTTCAGTGGAGCTGCCTTGGCTTGGCCCCTCACTGCAGGAGGGCCAGGCCATTCCTGAGAAATTAATTCTCTTTTCGCGTTTCAGAGCGAAGTCCCTCTGAGCTCAGCCTGCAGCACCCCCTGTCCTGAGCTGTTCTGACACTCGGCCTCCAAAAGGAGCCCCAGCTCCCCCTGGGCTGCTTCCCTGGAGTTCAGTCCGAGCTGGAGCACTGCAATCCTGGATCTCAGCCTGCAATTAAACCCTCCCGTCCCTGGCCGTCACTGCCAGCCGAGCTGTCTGCCCCGACAGGGGGGCTGACTCCTGAATTCCACTCCAGCAACTCCGTCCCATTTCCCCAGGGCCCCGCTGGGCTCTCCCCAGCCCTGCAGGGCCTTGGCCCGGCTCTCCGGAGAGGATGGATTTGAGCTGGCACCTCACACAGCCAGGCCACAGGAAAACCAAACCCTGCCCCTCGTGAGAGCCACAGAGAACTTCACTGAGAGCAAATATCCTGCCAGAATCACAGAATCACAGAATGAACTAGCTTGGAAAAGACCTTTGAGATCATCAAGTCCAACTTAAGGAGACAGGAACAGAGTTATTTATTGGGAACAACATTTCCTGCCTGCATTTGTAACGCGTTTGACAAGATCCTTCGGAAGGATGAAATCTACAGGAGTCCCAGGCTTGCAGAAGTGAAAATCGACGTGAACTGAAAACACGACTACAGTGGGAAGCAGGGCAGGAGAGGTGAGGGGAGGGAAGGGCTGTAAGGACCGGGAAAAGCATGAGGGGATGGTGGGAATGCTCTGGAATTTCCTCCTTTCTCTGGGATCTTCTGTAGGATGAGCCAGCAGGGCAGCACACACTGAGCTGCCGGTGCCCCAAATCCCCCAAAACGAGGAGAAGCCCCTTCCCTCAGCAGCTGCTGCTGCTCCGGGTGACCCTGGAGGAGGGGACAGAGCTTTGGGTGCTGTCACTTCAGCTCTGCAGAGAGGAACGAGCAGAGCTCGAGGCCACCTGCAGCCAAACAAACATCTCTGGGACCTGGGAGCCAGGGAATGTCACGGGGTTCTGAGGACGTGCCGGACACGGGGACCTGTGGTCGCTCTGTCACCCAGGCAGGGCTGAGGCTGCTGTCCCTGCCTCAGGAGCAGCCTGGCACAGCCTCCTGCGCTGAAATGATGCTGAAATAAACAGGGAAGTAGGAAATATTCCCCTCCTGCAGCACCTGCAGGGTCCCTCTGCCTGCTCAGGGGAGGGCAGGAGGAAGTGTTTAATTTCCAATAACTGCCCCTAAAGCCAGGGTGGAGCAGGCTGGAGGGCAGGTGCTCAGCGAGTCAGGAAACAAGATCAATTCATAAAATACCTCATGGAAATTCCTGCGTTGCAATTGCAGCTGCAGAAGCTCTTTAATGTCCACACTCTGTTATTAAATACCCGAATAAAGAGCTGGGGAATGGATTCTATTCCGGCTGTCGTTTTGTGTGAGTGCAGGTCAGGTCCCTCTGGATTTCTGAATAAATCTGGGCTCTTGACAGAGCAGGAGGAGCCTCCTGAGCGTGGGGTCCAGCCTCCAAAGCAGGATTTATCTGCTGCAGCCTTGGGTTTCTTGGAGGATTAATTCACTTAATCATAACTGTTTTCTGCAAGCATTTTAATCAGCTACTAATCCTCATCTCTTCCTTCACATTAGCTAATTAAATCAAGTTATTATTTTTAAGTGTTCCCTCAAAGCCCATGATTCGTATGAAAATGGGTGGAGAGGTCTGTGAAATGTCAGGGACAGGATCCTGTTCTTTTGGGGGCTTCTGGTGGCTCTTATTTAATATTCCTGTGGCGGCTTGGGAAATATCCTCTTTCTTCATGTTGTACGACGAGCCAGTTCTGTGTTCTTGTTTTTATTCATAAAGACAGATAATAAAATTAATGCCTTTGGTGGTAGTAGCAGATCACCCCCCGCAGCTTTTAGGCAGATCTTTGTGATAAATGAAGTTACTCGCCAAAAATAGCAATAAACAAATTACACAGGCAGAGTTCAATCTGTGTTGGGTCCCCACAGACGTATCTGGGAAAGCTTGTTAGAAATAATTGTGGTTTTGTTCCACTTCTCCCTCCCCTCAGGTTTTGTTGCAGGAGACAGCGGCGGCAGAATCCTCTTTGCGTGATTAATCTGCCTGGTGCCTCCTGCAGCCACCAGAACCTGTCTGGGGCATTTGTCCTGCTCCCAGCTGGGACATCCTGCAACCCCTGGGGCCTGTGGGCACCCAGGCACTGCCCAGTGCTGGTAAAGCAAATTATCTTCATTTCTGCACACCCTGGAGCCCCAGGGGACACGTGTAAAATCTCCTCGGTGACATTTTTGCAGAGGGGGAAAAACAAATCTGTCAGGGAAGTGATGCTCAGAAACACCAGCTTTGCCCTGGCTGACTTCCCCCACATCACAGCCCAGTGCAAATCTTTTGGGTTTGGGGAATAGACTTCTCCCTGTTTTGTTCCCAACCCCAAAACTGAACCTGCTGTTCCCTCCCTGGTGCAGAGCAACACAAACGTTGCAGTTCCTGGGGTTGCCTCTCCTCAGCCAGGACTGTCAGACCTGGTGCTGCTCCTTAAGGATTTTGAGATAAATTTTACCTCTGGGAAATCTCCAGGTATTTCATTACATTTCTGGAATAATTGTCCTCCCCTTTTGCTCATTTCTAGGGGGAAAGATAACACCTCTCTTTCATTAATGAGCCTTCTTTTATCTAAATTATTTAAATACGAGGCGAGGTCCCTGCTCATTCTCCTTCAGTGTAGGCATGAGCTCCTATGCTGAGCTGCTAAGGACACTTCCAAATGAGATTTAATAATATAGCAGGACATTTAGCATATATTAATTAAATATCAGCAGATGGTGAGGAGAGCCCTTGCTGGGAGTGAGTGCGGAGGAATGGAGGTGCCACGTAATTAACCAAACCTGCAGAAACAATGGAGCTGCAATCACTTTTTTATTAACACGTTACACGGGCACGCAATGCCGAGGAATTTAATTACTGCCCAGCTCCAGTTCTGTTCATGGCAGAGTTGTGGAGGTGGAGAGGAGCAGTGCAAAAGGGTTTGGAATCTCCTCTGTGAGAGCACCTCCGGCAGCCCAAGAACTTGGAATAAAAAGCTGGGCATGAGGTTGGGAAAAAGGCTCTGGTGGTCCAAGGCTGCGCTCATGGAGTGAACCTGAGAATTGGTGTGAAATCTGGACATTTCTGAGTGCCATCAGCACAGGAATCCCTGCTGGCACCGTGGTGGCAGCCGCACCACGAGCTTTGCCAGGCCAGACAAAGAGGGATTTTTGTCCTGCCCTCCAAGCCCAGGTGCCCTCAAGCTTCACCCTCTGTGTGTCCTCCAAGCCCTCCTTGGGTGTTCCACCTTTGGCTGAAGCACAAACACAGCATTTTAGGATTAAAACTCAGCTCTTACAACGATTGACATAAAACCCCTGGAGGTCTGGCAGGATTTGGGGTTTTCAGCCCATTTTCCAGCCCAGAGCTGCAGGGGGTGTCTGAGCACCAGAGAATTCCTAGTCAGGCACCTTGTGAAGGTTTTGGGATCCAGGTCTGCGGGGCTGCTTCTCCTGGGTCGTGAGGTGGGAGCACTCAGGATGGCAGCAGCTGCCTGAGCTGCCTCCCCTGAGACAGCAGTGCTTGTACAAAAATAAATTAAGCCCTTAATCCTGCAGACCCTTTTCCCTGCAAACTCCTCATTTGTGCCTTTTTCCAGGGCAAAGCAATATTTAGTGGCAGAAGCAGCTCTGTTAACTTATGTTGGTGGAGTTCCTGTTCTATTCAACCTGACATAAAATGCCAAGAAATGGCCAAGAATGACATTTAAATGCATGGAATCGACAGCCCTACCTCTAGGTGTGGGTTTGCTGGAGTTTTTTTTCCCCCTAAATAATAATGTAAAGCTACATTTGCCATCCAGTTCTGCTACCTTAAAGTACCTTGTTTGACATTTTACTGTGATGAGTGAACCTTTAACAAGGTCATTAGCTTTGAAGGATTTTTCTCCTGGGGCTGTGGCAAGCAGTTTATTCTAAATAGCCAGGAAGAGAGAATAAAATATAAATAAAAATAACACCATGTAACTGTGAAAGATTTCATTTGTAAGGAACATAAAGTGGAAGTCTCCACAAAATAATCCGGCCCTTCAAGAAGCCAGCAGTCATTGAAATGAATAAATCCGGGTACAGCAGAATAACTCCATAAAAATAACACCAAACTCCTCCAGGTTTATGGGAGAGGAGTCCCTGCAAGGAGGGGGCCTGGAGCAGTTCTGAACTGCGAACCTTCCCAGAATTGCCACTCGGCTGGACAGGGAATGGCAGCAGAGTGATGACAGGAACAGAAGTGGTCAGATTTGTGCTTAAAAAGCCAATGGGGTGAGATCCTAATCCGAGTTTTTCTTGAACCCCTGGACTGTGAGAAGGCAAACCCTGGAAACTGTGAGCTCAGAGCTCCCAGTTATCAATGGCTGCTTTGATTATTGATCAGGAGAGGCCAGAGGTGCCTGCTGTGGGTTCACACTGAGCTGCAGGGCTCTCACGGGCTCTCCTGAGCTCACACGAACCTCTGGCCACCGCTGTGTGCAGGGACCCTTTATCAGAGGGTTAAAATGAAACTGTCCATCAGGAATTCCAAGGGAATGATGTGGGAATGTGCTCATCCTGCCCGGCTGTGCCTTCAGGGGGCACCCGGACTGTGGTGCTCCATCCCTCGGGTGATTTCCTGACATCCTTCACTGCTTTTAGCCCCAAAATGGCGAGCGCTTTTGGGAACCAGTGGAATCCCATTCCCGAAGGCAGGGAAACGCCTGGTGTGAGGGGGAACGGATCCTGCCTGAACCTCCTGTGGCAAACAGCAACACCGAGTCCTCGATGCGCTCTCAGGAGTGATTTGTCCTTTGTGAAACTAAGTGTGGACAAACTCCTGCAGAGACACAACGCACTGGGACAAAAATGGATTTCAGACAAGGATAATCCAGTCAGTGGGCAGCAGTGGGAATTCCATTTCCGAACGTGGACGCTGGGACTGCTTCTGTGTGTCTCTATCCATACAGGACCCGGCAGGCGCTGACAGCCGAGTGTTACAGTGGGAGATCAAGGAAAAGCTCCCAGATAGTGCTCGAGATGTCTTTGTCAAGTCCCCATCAGCCCTGAGAGCAACCAAAGCAAGGAGTTCAGCCTAATTGGCTGGTGTCTCATTAATTGCACTATTTAGTCAGTCATTATCAATGAGCACGAGGAGGAATTTTAAGATATTTATGTGCTGCCTATAGCACGGGAAACATCTTCTATTTAATACACAAATATGTTGCCCCTTATCTCCCGTCTCACAAGGGATTTGTTTAACCAAGGCTCCGGCTGATATGAGCAGGCTTTTAAATTGAAAAATTGCAATTCATTCCCCCACAACTTTGATACAAGTCTTATCAGCAGGAGGAAGTGACAAAAACATATCTCTTCTCCAAGACAGAGGAAGGATTAGCTGAGCAGCAAAAGAGACTTCATTTTGTGCCTCAGGAAGGAGAAGAATGGGAGGAAAGCTCTGTCCTTCACCGAGAGCGTGGCTGCAGACAAAGGGCCACTGCTGGGCCTGGCTTTGCCCAGCCTCAGCAAGGCTGGGCACCTTTGGTTCCTCCTCGGACTGAAATTATTGCCAAGGTTCTCGAGGGGTGAAACTTGTGAAATAGTGGGGAGTGCCGAGGAACAGCCAGGCAGGAGATCGGGGTGTTGGCTGTGCAGAGCCACCCCTGGAATGTCCTCAGGAGCCACTCGATTCCCTGGAATCAGGCACAGCAGGGCCCGAGAAACGGATTTCGTTCCTTTAACCGCTTCCTCTCAGAATCCCCCTCAGGTCACCAGTGTTTTCTACAGGAGGAAATTGGCAGGAGGAACAAAGCCCATGTTTGCTCCTTGCTTTGCTTTTTGGTTGAGCTCCAGGCCCAATCAGGCCTAATTGGGCCCCTTTGTTGCTCTCTGTGAGTTCTGCTCCAGGCCTGTGGCTCCAGACTCGTGGTTCGATCATTACAGGGATCGATGGGGGGCATTTGTGATTCAGCTGGATGGAAACTTGGCAGAATGATAATGTGAAATACTCTTTGATAATCAATATGTGATGGGAAAGGGCTCGAAAGTGCAAAACTCTCCAGATCTGCTACAAGCAGCTGAATTTAGCAGCTTTTCAAAGGGATGGTGGTAAATATTCAAATCAAAAAAAAGGGGCTCGGAGCGCGTGGGTTGATATCTGAGATCTGTCAGTCTGAACCATCCTCGGCTTACGTGGAGGTTTGAACTTAATTCCAGCTCCAGGGTGTACCAGAGCTCCAGGGTGTACCACAGCTCCGAGGTGTAACATTTCTGTGTCCTTGGACGGAAAATAGTAAAGTCAGGGTCTTAATTACCCAGACAGAATTTGAGTATGGAGGGAAATTTATGTGAGGTCTCTATTTCCCACTTAAAATTCCACGCCTGCACTTAACACGGGAGTGGAATTGTTCTCCAGCATGGAATTGCTTCAATCCATCCCAGTCTGGATCACTTTTGCTCTCCTTTAAGGGAAGAGCAGCAATAACTCAATTAAAGTGACATTGTATTCATGGTGGCTCGTGCCAGCTAATGAATAGTCAGAGCTGTTCGTGCCACGTTTGGGCTCCTCTCCCGTGTTTGAAGAGCGGCACGATTTGACATTTGTGTGTGTTAAATCTTCCCCGGCAGCCACCGTGAGCAATGAATTAAGTGTGGAAATTGGAATGGTGTCCTGGGGAGGAGAGGGACTTGTCACACTCCTTCTGACAAGTGCCTGGCTGGGGTGGTGGCACTTCGGGGTGGGGGCAAAGCCCCCGGGCCACCAACTTCAAGCACCGCACTGGAAAGAAACTTGTAATTTCTTGCAAAACGCTCTTCCTCCCAGAACAACCAGCATTATTCTATATTAATTACCACCACCTTGGTGATTTAATAACCTGTGTGAGGCGGAACGTTTCCTTTCAGCTCCGAAAGGCACTCGGTGCTTCTCTCATTCCACCGCGCGGAATCGCCTCACATCCCCACAATCCCAGAATGTTTTACAAGTGGCCCTGCTCTGGCACAGACCTCCCCATCTGTTTGCTTGAATAATAATCAGCATTTATATTCCGAGAGTGCCCTTTACCGTGCCTGGTCTCTACACAGATCCATCTGCTTGGAACTGCTGGAATTCCGGGATCGGAGCTGTGCCTTTGGCCTGGCTGGAGAACAGGAAGGTTTTTCCTGGCTGTCACTCGAATTCCTGGTTTGTTCTGCAATGAGGCAAAGCGGGAGCTGGCTGTGAGTTCACCTGCCCCACGTGTGGCCCTGTCTGAATGTCAGGGAGGGAAATCCCTGGAATAGAAGGGCTCTTTGTTCTTCCTGCTGGTTTTTCTCTCTTCTCCGGAGGGGGAAGTGCTTTATCTGAGCAAAGGGAAGGTCTCACTGCCCAGGGCAGTCCTGCCCAGGAGCTGGTGGCACCCAGGTGAGAACGGTGTCCACTGAGTGAATTCTGTGGGTGAATTATTATTATTATTATCATCATCATCATCCTCATCATCCTCCTATGTGCTGCCAGGTTTTCAACAGATCTTTCTTTGGCTAAATTACATAAATAATAAGAAATCCCCTCGGTCTTTCCAGCTGGAGACTCTCCCGTGTCCCTTTGCTGTAACAGCAGGAAGGAGCTGCCTCCTTCACTCCGGAAGATTTAAATTCTCCCCTCCCCTGGATCCTGGTGTCCCATTCCTCTTCTCAGCCTCCTCTTCTGTGCCTTTGCTGCAGAGGGAGGATTTTTGCTGTTCCTCCAGTCCCTGCGGCTCTCAGAGGAGCCATTCAAAGCTTTTAACAACAAACCAATTTCTGCTTCGATACTGGGAGCTGCGAGAGACACGAAACTGCCCCGAACTGCTGTGCCTGGAGGTCAAACCCTGCACTCAGCACCATTCCCACCGGGCACCGCCCGGCCCCACGTTTTGGTCCTGCTTTGAGCAGGGACTGGGACAAGGGGATCTCCAGAGGTGCCTCCCACATTAATTATTGGAAGAATCCAGGATTTTGGTCCATCAAGCACTTCCCAAACGTGTGGAGGCCCTTGGGCTCTGCAGCCGGGAGAAATGGGGAGCAGGGATGGACATTCGGCTGCAGTCTCTTGCGCTGACCGGGTTGCAGCCATGCTTTAAACGAAGAACAAATTCTCCTAATTGGTTTTTTTGGCAGATTTCCTGTGATGAATTATTCTCTAACTTTACAGCTCCTTGAATTCGGGTTTGCAGCGCTGTTTACAAACCCACAGAAAGTGACGCCTGAGCAAATAGACAATGAAAGAGATCTCGTAAACTGCAATTGTGTGTAATTGCTGCCTGGGAAGTGTTCATGGGGGAGAGAAGAGGCTTCCTCGTTCTTTCAGACTTGACATTCAGAGTGTAAATGTTTGCAGAGCTGCCTTTTCCTGCCCTAATTATTTTTTGTTTGTCTGTTTGTTTGCCCTGCTCCGGCGCTGGGAAGGTTTGCAGGGCTGGGCCCTGTGTGACGGCAGCTCAGAGAATCTCTCCCGTAACAAATCTGTGTCCTCCTGGCTTGTGGGGAAAACTCGGGATGTTCCAGCCTGTGGGGCAGTTGATGCTTCCGTGCTTTTTAAAGTTCCATCCGTGTTTTTGCTGTGCTCAGTCCTTCGGAACTCACGGGCTGGAGCTGCCTCTGCCCTTGGGAACCCTGAGGTGAGCTTGGCTGCTCCTGTCGCAGCTTTGACAGGAATCCTAAAGGCAGAAATGACAACTCCCTGCCTCTGGTGCTGGGGTTTTCAGGGGAGGAAATGGCCAGTAATCACTGAGGCTCTCAGACCTTCCCCACAGGACGGGGAGCTCCTTCCCCTGCACATCCAGGAGCTCCTGGGGCTTGTTTTCAGAACGAGCCCTGGGAGCTCCTGGATGTGCAACAGAAGCCAGCCCCGGAAATCTCTCCTGAGGGCAGAGAGTGGCAGGACTGGTAATTTTGTGAATTGTATCATTAATAAAATATATTTTATTCTATTTGATGCCGGCTTTGGAAGGTTCCTGTATGATTATTACATTTTTAAGCATCGGATTTTTTTTTTTTTCTTCTAACAGCTTTACTGGAGGCTAAATTGAGATCTAATACAAAATTCAAAGAGGTTCTGCTGAAATGCCATTAAAATTTTAACTTTATGTTCTTTCAGGGCTTTAAAAGTTATAGAGGCAAAGCAGTACAAGGCAAGAGGAATTTAACTACCACGTTTCTGTGTTCTGTAATGGGAAGAGTGTCCAAAAAAGAGACGTATTTTCTGCTTTCTGAGAAGGATTTGGTAAAAGAAACTGCTGAGGAACCAGTCCTCGGCCCAGCCCTGACTACAAATGACTCATAAATGTCTCCAAGTGTTTCGTGCCTCCCAGGATGGGTTTTATTCACAGTCCTGAGGTAGGAAAGGCTGGGGAGAAAGTCCTCTGCAGGTTGTTGGGCACCGGCACTCCCATTTAACACCTGTACCCTGCCACAGACGCTCGCAGCTGGAATTCTGGCTGGAGCCTCTCCCGTGGCACTTCTGCTTCATCCAGGGAAGAAAAAGAGAAATATCACAGGCTGCCTCCCCGCAGTGATTGCACAGGGCTTTTAATTTCCGTGATAGCCACTGAAAAATTCATGAAGGAGCTTTTCTGCTGCCTCACGGAACCCTCCTGCTGGAACTCTGTCGTGGCAGGGAAACATTCCCTGATCTGGGAGGAGTTCGTGTGAAGTCTCTCTGCTCTTAGCCCTTATTTAAGCCAGAGGTGTCAAAGAAAAGCACTTTACAACCTCCCGGGCGATGCTGTGCTGTTGTTTTGGGTTGGTTTGGGGGGTGGTTATTCATTCCTGGTTTTTTGGGTGGGGGGAATCAGCACATCCGAGAAATCCCGGATGAAGTGAGAGCAGTGGGGAGGGCAGGAACCAGAGTGGGAATTCTGGCTGGGGTTGCTCGTTGTGCACGCAGCACACGGGTAAACAGGAATGTGCATCCATGTACGCTCATCCAGACATCCCTAAATCCAGGGCTTCTTCCTGGCTCCATTTTAGAACTCAAACAGAATCTCCTTCTCTCCTGCTCGCTCTTCATGGATTTTGTCCTACTTGTTCACACAACGGTTTCTTAAAAATCTCTGTGCCTTTGTTTTGACAGGGTTGAACATTCCCCAAGGGGGTTTCAGGCATTCACGTGGAAAAGGGAAAAAACAGCTCCTTGCTGCAGCAGGAATGACCCAAAATTCCTGTGTGCACTGCAGATCCTCGGGGTGCCCGGCCTGGCGACAAACTGGTGTTACCAACCTTTAATTGAATTATTGCCACGAGATAATGGGCCGGATCTTGGGGTTATTTTTAACTCTTTTGTTTTCACAGCAATAAAATGGAACAGACAAAAATCCAATCTTTTTGGAGAAAGGGAGTGGAAGGGGAGGGCACTGGGACATGGGCAGGGGGAACTGCTCTGGCCCCTTTGGGGTTTATTCCTTTTGCAGCGTCACATCTGTACTCCATGGAGAATTAAAACACAAAACGCATTTTTCTGGCACGAAATGCTCTGGTGCAAAAGGCAGCGTTGCATGAGCAAAGCCCTGAGTGCTGAGGCATCAAATAGAAGTTTATATATATATATATATATATATATATATGTGTGTGTGTGTTACATCATACATCCAATATAGACACAGCTCCTAAAACTGAAACTCCTGAAGCTCCAAACTCGTCATTTCCTCTCCCTCTCCTCAATGACATTCAACTGCTTTACTTTGGTCTTGTCCTTCAGCTGAAGCTGAATGGATTCTTGAATCCTCAAGGTTCGGGTCAGTAGGGAATCATCCTTTCCAGACCTGGGGGATTTTTGGCAAATCATCAGCAAAATCCGTGGTTTGGTGGTAGGGGAGGAATTCCATCCAGAGAGGAACAAAGGGAAAGGATCGCTCAGGAGCCTTCCATGGCCAGCCCCAGTGACGGGGGCGTCTGCAGGTGACTTTGTGCCACAGGTGCTGGGTGCTCACAGGCCCGGCTGTTTGCACTGAGGGATGAACGGTCTGCGCTGGTCCTGGCAGCAAACACGGGCATTTTTACCCAGGAGCGTCGTGAGCTGAGGTGTGACCTGGCTCCACCTCAGATCTCATCCTGAGATAACCCAGCTCCTGCTCACCCAGCTGGAAAGGAAATTGGGGCTGATTCCAGGTGAAGGCAAAGCCTTGGAGAGCTCTGAGCTGAGGAGAGTCACGGGAGCTGCTCCTGCCTTGCCCTCACCCGGCGCTGGTGAAGTTCCCGGTGTCGGTGCCGTGTTTGTCAGCTGGGAGCTGGAACAGGCACCGAGTGGGAGCTCAGCGGAGCCTCCCTGATCCGTCCTGACAGCAGCGCTGTGCCCGCACCTGGCCGGGTTTAACCCTGTGCCTGGGCTGCCCTGCTCGTGGGGACAGCCCTGGTCACAGCAGGGGACAGCCCCGGCTCATGGGGACAGCCCCAGCCCATGGGGACAGTCCCAGCTCATGGGGACAGCCGCGGGCGCAGCCG
>VZTD01003264.1:0-14036 GCA_013397725.1 Rhagologus leucostigma | reverse complement strand
CATGGGGACAGCCCCGGCTCATGGGGACAGCCCCAGCTCATGGGGACAGCCCCGATCACAGCAGGGGACAGTCCCAGCCCATGGGGATAGCCCCAGCCCATGGGGACAGCCCCTGCTCATGGGGACAGCCCCAGCTCNCCCATGGGGACAGCCCCTGCTCATGGGGACAGTCCCAGCTCATGGGGACAGTCCCAGCCCATGGGGACAGCCCCGGCTCATGGGGACAGCCCCGGTCACAGCAGGGGACAGCCCCGGTCACAGCAGGGCTCTGCTCCATTCGGAGCCTTAAACGGAGCCTGCCGGGCTGAGAACTGGGCACCTCCTGTGGGGACACGGGGACACCTGGCAGGGTCCTCCTGTTCTGGGGACAAGGCTGAGGGGCTTTATTTTGTCTCTAAACCATCCCCTCAGCTGCTCGCCCCGAGGTGCCTGAGCAGGCGCGAGATGGATTTCCTGGAAATGAGATGTCAGCTCCATCACTAAAAACCAACTGGTGCAGGCAGCCTTGGGTGAGGTTTCCCTCCAGAGAGGGTTTTGTTTAAATCAGTGGCTGAAATTGATACTTTTTCCGAACATCTGTTCCTGCCTCTGGCCCCCTGATGCTGCTGGTGAGAATGTCAAGTGCCGCTGCCCGGCTTTTCCTCACCCAGCTTTTCTAAACCTTGGCCGCGGATGTTGTTTATGGCTCGCTCTGTTTTTCTTCTCCCTTTCATGGACTCGCCTTTTCAGGCATAATTAGACTTTGTTGATGCAGATTGCTGGTGAGCAGCTGTGTCAGTCGCTTTGGGAAGTTCAAGGCTTCGCGCTGCAATGGGCTCCTGATGTTCATTAAAACCCTCAATCAGGCCGAGGGAAAAAGGATAAAAGGCAATTAAACCCCAGCCACGTCCTTGTCCAGGTAAACAAAAAGTGTGGCAAGAACTGGAACAGAAGCCTCCAATGAGCGATGGGCAACATTTCTCCTGAGTCCCTGCCAAAAAGTTCATGTATAAATTTATTAAAATGTGCACGGGGTGGCATCTAACTTATCTTTGGTCACAGTGAAAATTGACCTTTTGTTTGTGCTCCCTGTGCCCTGTCCCGCAGCCACCCTGTACCTGTGACAGTGCTCTGCTCTCACACCGCGGCTCCTCAGCTTCCTGAACAGTTTTGGAATGTTTATATTTAAAAGAATCCAAAGGCTACATTTAAAAGGTTGGGGTTTGGACACTGAATTTCATCCGCATTTACAAAAAGGGGTGGGAGGTTTCCCCTCTCATTCTCAAGGTCTCAGGATGGAGGGGCTCAGGTGAGTTCATGTCTCGAGCGTGTGACTGAGGCTGGACCTGCTTTTATCCTAACCCAGCTTCTGGGGAGGTTCCTGTGGCTGCTTTGTGCAGAAAAAAGGACTGAGAGCTCTGAAATCTCTTCACGAGAAGCAAATCCATCCTTGAAATGAAATCCGAGCGTGTTTGGTGTCAATAACCAGCCCTGCAATGACATCTCGGATCTGCTGCTCCAAGTGATGCTGATGTGGGAGATCAAAGCTCTGCTTTGAAACAGGAGCGCTCACTGTCAGTAAATCGTGTTAAGGGTTTCTTGGCACAGACAACTGCCGAGGCAATGGAAGTTTTCCTGGTTTTCCAGCTCCTCCACAGTGGCTGCCCTGGGTGCTGTGAAATGCCTGAAATTCCCTTCCCAGGAAAAGGGAATTGGGATGGATTGTGGCCTGAGCCCAGCCCGGAGCAGATCTTCCTCTGTGCAAAACCGGTTTGACGGGAGGTGTTGCCAAAGGAATTGCCCAGGGAACCCTCCTGGACCGGGGGAGAGCTCAGGGAGCCCTCCTGGACCGGGAACGGGAGATTTATTGGCCATTTAAGGGCTGCCAGGAGTGCGCTCAGCGGAGGGATAAACGGGAATGAACTGGAGCAGCTCCTGCTTTACTCGGTTCTTTTGGCTGGTGGAATTCAGCTCTGAATTTTCTGAATAATCTGAATTTTCTGAATTATCTGAATTACCTGAACTACCTGAATCCTGCCCCTGCAGAGGGCGGTTCCCTGCCCAAGGCTGAGCAGGACCTGTCCCCCTGCATCTCCTGGGGGCTGGGGATGGGTATTTTGGAGCCTGGATATTTTTGGAGCAGGGCTGGCAGGCTGCCGTTGTCGCTGAGCTCCTGTTCCCTGCTGCCTGGTGCCAGCGACACGGAGGAAATGTCAGCCCCATCCCGAAGGGAATCTCTCCCTGCCCGGATCAGATCCCTGCACCTGCACCCACCCCGGCCAGAGCGAGCACAGATCCCGCCTTTTCCTCCCTTCCGCTCTTCGTTTCCATGTTTTAGGCGCTTGGCCCTGGCACTTTTCCCTGAGAACCTGGAATTCCGTGGCTCTCGGGGCTCTCCCAGCTCCAGGTGCAGGATCCGACCGCGGCCACGGGACCAGGTGGTGGAAGCTGCCGAGGTCCCCCGGGACTTTTGGGAAGAGGAGAAATGACTGAATATCCTGGCTAATTATCCAGTGGGAATTGTGTTTATCTGCCAGCATCTTCTGCCTGAGGAACCTCTGTATTTTGTAAAATCTTCCACGCTGAAGGTGACTTGTGTTTTAAAGCATGAGCAGAATTCTCTCCATAGCAACTGGAGTTCAGCAGCAGAAATGTCGGATGCTTGGGGAGATGTTAAGCTCTGGCTGAAGATTTTTGACAAAAAACATGGTGGAAATGTAGAAGTTTCTTTATTTGTATTAAATGAAATAAAATATTACTTAGGGACAGCCTGAGAGAAAACTAGAAAATATTCTTAGTGGTATTTTCTCTGCAATACAGATTTAGGGGTGAGAGAAAAAGAAACAAAACGCTGCTGTAAGAAATCGCTGGAAACAACAATGCATGTGTGAAACTGGGAACATTCACACCTTTTTGTGGTGCAGCTGCCACCGGCCGCGGCCACCCCGCTGCCAAGGAAATCCTTCCCAGGCACGGATCCAGTCCCTGGCAGCCTGTGAACTCCGCTGCCCTGTCTTGCAGTATCTCACATATTTTGAGATGATTTGGAAACGGAGTGTCTGGAAAACACGGGGGTCGCCAGTTCGTCTTAAAGAGATTTTTTATTCTCTTTCGTACTTGATCACTTAGAAGAAAATGCTGATACTGGCAGGAGCTGGGATGCCAAAATGAATGAGCTGGACTGGTGAATTTGGGATTCGGAGGCAAATACTGTAGGAAAATACCCCTGTGGAAGGAGAATGTTCGTGGCTGGAGATGGTGTTGGAAGGACGGTGAGAAAGGTGAATGCAAGGAGGTGAAATCGGTCACAGAGTTGATGAATGGAAGCGCCAGAGCCAGGAATGTCTGAACACAAAATCCATTCAGATCCAAGTCAGTCCCAGGAGGGAAGGCAGAGGATTTGTGCAGCTGCTCCCGGAGGGGCTGAGCCCCTGCAGGGCCCTTGGGAAGGATCTTGGCTGGAACAGGGAACAAACCCTACAACTGCTGCGAGCAAATACTCCTGACTCGGTCCCCAGGTCCTCAGTGGAGCACCAGGAGGGAAACGCCGGTGCCTCTGCACTCCTGAAAACCTCTGGGGAAAGCTCCTCAAACCCAAATGAAATGGTTCGAAAAGCTGCCTCAGCTCTCGGGGTTGGCTGGGCCAGACAGCAAACACTGCAGGGCTGGGGAGTTTGAAGCTGTTTCTGATTTCCACAATCCTCAAGACCCATCAGTAAGGGCTCCAGAGCAGGAGATCCAGCAGGGATCCGGGAGGAGAAGAAGCAGGGACTCCTCTTTTCCCCATACACGCACACATGGGGGGCTGTCAGAGCCCAGCCGGGATAAAACAAACCCACAGGGCCTCAATTCCCTCAGGGTAAAACAAACCCACAGGGCCTCAATTCCCCCAGGATAAAACAAACCCACAGGGCATCAATTCCCTCAGGGTAAAACAGACCCACAGCACCTCAATTCCCTCAGTATAAAACAAACCCACAGGGCCTCAATTCCCTCAGTTTGGAACAAACCCACAGCACCTCAATTCCCTCAGAGTAAAACAGACCCACAGCACCTCAATTCCCTCAGTTTAGAACAAACCCACAGCACCTCAATTCCCTCAGTTTAGAACAAACCCACAGCACATCAATTCCCTCAGTATAAAACAAACCCACAGGGCCTCAATTCCCTCAGGGTAAAACCCACAGGGCCTCAATTCCCTCAGGATCTTGGTTTTAGGACACAAAGGCCACTCAGACCCTCGCACATCTCCCTCCTCTCCATCAATAGATGGAGCTGGCACCACACTAATCCATGGGAAGTCAATCCTGGGAGGCCTCACGCGCTCCTGCTGCCACCAGGATGAGAGGAAAACACTTCAAACAGAGCTGGCACCCCTTTTAAATCGGATCTGTAATTGCTATCCCATCAAAATACATATGGATGAAGAAGATAAGGGTATTTTTTAAGGACCAGTTCATTAAGTTCTGATGAATTTCTATCATATACCTGCTACAGTGCTTGAGTTTTTTGGGAATAATGTTTTTATCAGCTGCCAACTCCCTTTGGTGACTTTTCTTTCATGATTTTTTTTTGGTTGTGAGATAAAACAATGCATTTTAGAGAAGCTACTGATGAATCTGACATTTGCCCAGAAACTCTTCTCTCTTACAGCCGCAGTTTGAAGCTTATTTGGGGTCTGAATTAATTCCACGATTTGTACGATTCCACCTTTCATTACTAATTTAACCACTATTACCGGTCTGAAACGTTGTAAGTTGAGTTGGAAGGGCTGAATTCCCAGAAAATCGGGGTTGTCTCTTTATCCCAGGGTGAGCAGAGACGGGAGGGGTTTTTATTCTGTTGGTGCCAGGAGCTGAGATGGTTTTTGGGGGAAGGGGACAGGAACCGCAGCTCCTTCTGCTGCATCAGCTCTGGGCTGGACAGAGACACGGCTGGGTTTAGTTAGTGAGAAATAAAAGGCTGGGTTTGGTGAAAACAACACCGGAATGGAAGAATCCCGGGCTGTGACAGCTCTGCCTCACCTGGAACTGCTGCACAAAGCCCAGGAGCCACCTCGGGCTGTTTGGGATCGAGGATGGGATCAAGGCACGGAAACCGCGCTGCGGCAATTCCCTCCCGCGGCTTCTGTTCCACGGGAGATCATCAAACCTCCCAGATGAGAGAGGGCGAACCCTTTCTTCCTCGCGTCCCGGGAAGCAGTGGCTGTGTTTGGAAAAGCAAACACAGTCACTCGGCGTTTTTAATGAAACATTCGCGCAGGCACTCAGGAGCCCGTCATCTCCCGGGAGTTAATTGATATTAAACTTGGTGTTTCTCCTCTAATAAATTGCAGCAGAGGAGCGAAACTTCCCTCAGTGAGGCAGGAGCAGCAACTCCTCTTTCTCCGTGTGCCGGTGTGACCCCGGGGAGAGGAAGGATCCACGGAGTGTGGTTTTCATCCTCTCCACCCACAGTGATCTAACGGGGTTTGTTTAAGAGCATTCCCTTTGTTCTGGCAGGTAATCATGGGCTGGCCCAGATAGCATCGCAAATTCGCTCCTTTCTGATAACGGGATCTTATCAGGGCCTCAGCAGCACACGGCGATTTCCAGGATGTGGCTTTAATTAAAATGACAATATGGGACAGCTGGGGTGAGATTCCCCGGCCTGGCATCTCGGCAGCATCAGCTGGAGAGGGACAGGGTAATAAATGTCTTTTATCTGGTAGAGGGAGAAGGGAGAGAAGCGTTTTGCTGACACATTAATCAGCTACTCCTGGATGGAACTTCTGCTGCACTGGGAAGTTCTGAGGGAAGGGGAGGTGTGCAGAACCTACGGGCTCTGCTGGTGGATCCCATAAAACCTAAAAGCTAAAGCTAAAATGAAGTGGGAGGCTAGAACTGAAATGGGAGGGTTTACACCTCTCTTTTTGGCTGCTGGTGATGGGCATGTCAGGTTCTGTGGTGTAAATAAAAGATTTTTGGAGTACAGCATCCTCTGTGCCCGGGCTGGGTTTGGTTGGGGCCCGGCTGTGTTCTCACTACGGAGATCAGGGTTGCAGGCAGCATTTCCAGGGCTGGTTTGGAAAACAAAGTGAGGCATTCCTGACCCACAGATCGGCAAACTGGTGATTCAGGGATGAGGAAAGGCTGGATTTGCCCGGCTCTGAGGGGAGGGATGTGCTGTGCGCTGCCCCAGCATCCTGCCCAGGGGATTGTGGCAGCTGCGGACAGCTCTGCAGTGCTGAGGCTCAGGAGGGCTCTCTGAACTCCCTCCCTGCCCCGAAGCTCCAGCACCTTTAGACTTCCCACCTCGGAATCCGCAGATCCAGGGGAAGGCTCCTCATCTTCGTGCTGCTGCCAGGGAAACCAGGGCGGGGAGGGTGAGCGCGGCCTTATCTGCAGCACAGGGCTGCTTATCAAAAAACCTGCCTGCCCTCCTCTCCCCACCCTCAGAGCTCCGCCGTCCTTGCTCCTACTCCCCAAATTCCCATTGATAAGAGCCCGCTGTGCCTCCTCTTCCGTCGGGGATCCGTGGGAGCCGTGGTCACAGCGCTGGGGAAGGATAAGGGAAGAGGAGGAATCTCCTCCCCAAGGTTCCCTCTGGGATGGGTCTTTGCAGCCGCAGCTCTCTGGGGAGGCAGGGCTTGGTTCAAACCTCATTTCCCAGTTTCTGACGGGGTTTAGGGCCGTTCCCGGCCTTTGAAGGTGAGGGGGGAGCACTTCAAAGCAGGAGCTGCCCCCCAGCCAGAGCCGAAGGTTTTCCAGCACTAAGCATCTTCTAAATTGGAATTGCATTCTCTTAACAGCGTAACGCAATCACGGCGAGCTCTGTGAATATCCCAAATAACGAGAGATGACAATGGATGAAAAGGCACCGGGAATCAGCTGACTTAAGGGAAAATAATTACTTTTACTCAGCAAAGCTGAAGCTAATATTTTTGAAGCACCTAGTTGCCCGACAGAAACCTCCTCAGAGAAGGAGTTTTTCCTTATTAATCTCCGTGCTTTTTCTTGCTTTGTTTTATTCCTCCGTATGTATTTTGTAGCTTTTAAAAGCGAAATGAAAGTGCTTTATTTCCTGTCATGACTGGCTTTGAAATCAGAGGTTAAAGGAAATCTCTGTGTGGCTCAGAATTTACGGGGTTGATTCCCTTGCTGGGGATCGTGTTCTGAAAGCCTGCTGTGATGCTCTGCTTCGGTGATATAATGCAATACACAGTGATGGGATCGGCTTTAATTGCTTTTTTCATATCGAGGTCGTGTCACTTGCAGTGCAGATTTCCCTGACACGACGCTGCAAGAATTGGGTTTGTGTCTGACTCTGCAAAACTCCTGGATTTATTAAAATGTGGGTGTTTACCGGCATGGGAAATACAAACTTCCTGCTAAAAAATACCTGTTCTGATCTGGAGCGCTGCACATTTCCTGGGACTGGGAGAACTTTATTGCAAATCTCAGCTCGGCTCCAAATCCAAGAGCAGTTTCCTGGCAGTCACATTCCCACCTTAAAATATAGTCCTGGCTTAGAAATGTGAGTCTCTTTATCTTAGTTCATTACAGCCACCCTTTAAATAATCAGTAATTACCAGCCTTTAACCTTCAGTTCTAACCTGAGACAGCAGTTATTTCATATTATTTTACCTTAAGTGTTGAGGAAAGTAAAAAATCTGTATTTCAAAGCGATTTAGTCCTAGGGTTTTATCACATCAGCCGGGCTTTTAATGGCTTCATAATTATTCTTACCTGGGCTGTCTCCTTCTGCCTCCCTTCCCACAAATCTTCTTTATAGGAGGATCAAGGAAGTGTCTCCTTCAGCTTCCTGAGCACGAGGCAGGAAGGGGAATTGAGGCAGGAAGGGGAATTGAGGCAGGAAGGGAATTGAGGCAGGAAGGGAAATTGAGGCATAAAAGGGGACTCGAGGCAGAAAGGGGTGCCCTGGCTCGAGGCTGAAGGGAAAACTCCATGGAAAACTCTGAAATTCACGAATTTGTGTACTTCAGTCCATGCTCTGGGGTTTGTCGTGTTGCATCTTTCACACATTTATTGTACCGAGCAGTTAAAATAGATCAGTGATGGCCTGGGGTGATCCACCCGGGAATTTTGAGGGAATGTTTGGCCCTGGGAAACGGGGCAGGTAAATTCCAGTCTTTCGTCCAGGATGAAATCCCATTTCAGCGTCACAGCTGTCCCCGACCTGTTCGGGACTCGCCACCCACGTGTGGGAAACACCTCTGGGGGCTCTGCTGCCTCCTATAAACGTGAAGGGAGAACCGGGTGTGATTAAATGCACGTAATTCCTCTGGTTTTTCGGAATGACAAACACCAGAACTGTGGGAGGAGAGGGTCCGAGGTGAGTTTTACGCAATGTTTGGTCCCTGTGTGAAGGTCAGTCACACCAAAGACATAAAATTTTGAACTTTAGATACTTCAGATCTATTGTAGGCAGAATTTCCCCTCCTTTATCTGCCAGCAGTGGAACCTGGGGATGTATTTCCATTTAGTAAAGCGGATTTCTTGGTAAATTCTTGAGAGACTCTCGAGATTTGAGGAAATTTTTGTATTTTTAATTAAGTTTTTTTGGTAAAACACCGACGCGTGAAGCCAGGTCTGGACAAGCAAAGCAAAACCCTGCATCCCACTTTGCTGGGGTTCTTTTTCCTGAGCTCAGGGAGTTTTCCCTAAAGCCGGAGGAAATTCCGCTTCATCTCTCACCGAGGGCCACTCGCGGCGAGCCCCCGCCCTGCGCGATCGCTTCTGAAAGAGTTCATCGCTAAATCCTCAGTGCCCGGCCACGTTCCAGGGCCGGCTGCTTCCCTCTGCTGCACGGAGCCAGAAGTGCTCGGGAATCCCGAAATCCCGGCCGGAATTGGGGGCTTTGCCCCCTTTGAAGGGGCGCAGGGCTGGGCCGGCCGTCGGGATGTGATGGGCCCGTGGGAAGTGACCCCTCTGGCCCTCGCCTCTCTCTCGTTTCTCTGAAATGATGTTTTGATGCTCCAGGAACATCTCAGCTCCTTGCCGTGTTTCACACCTGAGGTCACCGAGCCGTTGCACTCCCCGATTAGGGGCTGGTTATGAACAATTCCGAGCCACGGGCACTGGCCCCGCAGAATAAATGGGAATAATGAAGCGAGAGGCTCACGTCCCCCTTCCCTGCTGTTCCTGGAAAGCCGCTGTGGGGTGGCCACCGCAGAAGCACAGGAGGCAGCTCAGTAATGACACCTGGGTGCTTCCAGCCCTGTGCTTGATTAGGGGAAAATCGTGTGAGGTTTCTCCGTGTCGGGGGCAGAGGGAGGCGGAACTGTGGGATCAGTCCAGGACAGTGCAGGGAAATGTCCCTGATCAAGCCAAACACGTTCGCAGCTTAATTTAATTTGTTTAAATGGCTGCTGTCTCCTTCCCAGGCTCCTCAGGCTGCACAGGGCAACATCCAGAGGAAACTCAGGTTTTGTCACTGAATCCCAGGATCTCTGAGGGTGGAAAAGCCCTCCAAGGTCACCGAGTCCAAGCTGAGCCCCATCCCCAGCTTGTCCCCAGCCCAGAGCACTCAGTGCCTCATCCAGGCCTTCCTTACCTTCCTACTTATCCACAACCCTGGATGTGCCAGTGGAGGTGGGACCAAAGCACTGGTTTACGTGGGCAAATCTAAAAAGGGCCTGGGATTAAATAATAATTAAATAATAATAATGAACACTGAAGTCTGAATTCTTCCTCGCCCAGCTGGAGGAAGTGCTGCAGGTGGAATTTCGAGTGCCGCCGATTTCCCCAAACTACGAATCAAAGGGTGAATTAGGTATGAAGATTGTGCCATTTCCTAAACGCCCGGCTCTTACGATTCCTGAAATCGGTGAGCGAAGCTCAGCCGACGTCGCCCCCGGGCACGCTGATGCACAGCTCCCCGTCCTGAGCTCAGCCAGCCACTCCAGCACTTTCCTTTCTGTCGGATTCGCTTTGCTCTGCGCTCTCCGTCCATCCTCGGAACGAGTAAACACAGGGAAATGCAAATAACTGCATTGTATTTCATCTTAGATCAATGAATTAAAAAGTAATATGGATTTTTAGCTCATCAGAGCTGCTGGCTTGTGACAGATCAAATGGGGACTTCGCTTGAAAGCAAGTGGCTGGGAATTGTTTAGAGAAACATCATGGGGGTTTTTTAAGAGTTTTTTTCTCATCTCTGAGGAGGATGAAGTTTATCCTTTGAAATAAAAGGGTTTCTATTTTTTGTTTTTTATTGATATGGAAACAAAGTCACACAAAACTTGAGGGGACTGCAAAATCCAAACAGGAGCCGTTCCCAAAGGCTGCAGTGCAGCCTGGGCTCACTGATTAAAGGCCATCAGACGTGTCCTGTTTAAATTCTGTGGCAGTTCTCCCTGCAGGGCTCGTTTTGGGGCTGTCTTGGTGCTCGGGGCAGCCATTCATAATTTTGTGAGATTTTCAAAGTCACGTAAAGACACAGACCCCAGGAAATGCCTCCTGGGAAGCCCAGCTGTGTGCCGAGGGAGGGATGTGGCGCAGGGGGAGGAGAAAATGGTGAAACTTTTCTTTGGTGTCGTGAATTTTGAAAATTCTGCGTTACGAATTTTGAATTTCTGCCTTGTGAGCTGTGGGAACGCAGAAGCCTCGCCTGTGAGGGGCTCTCCTCCCTGCAGAACGTCCCAGGAGGAGGCTGTGGGTGCACAGAACCCCCTGGGCTGGGGGGACACAGGGACCCCGTGCCGAGGAAGGAATTCTGGGGGCAGGGATGGAGAAGGGGCTGCACGGGACTAACATCCAATATCTGTTTTTATTGCTGGCCTGGCAGAGCGGGATCCTGGACGGGGCAGGGATGAGGGAATGTGTTCAGAACTAATATTTAATAAATGTTTTTATTGCTGGCCTGGCAGAGCAGGATCCTGGACGGGGCAGGGATGAGGGAATGTGTTCTGTAAATGCCAGGGGATCCTAAACTCCTCCAGCTCCGTGGGTTTGGGGCAGCAGGGGCAGCTGGAGAGTGGCACAAACCCGAGGGCAGAGGAAGAAGAAGAGGCTGAACTCGAGCAGTTTCTGGTGCTCGCGGTGTCCCGTGGAACCCGACACTTTTATCCCTGCGGGGTCGATGCCCGAGAACGGCTCCTGACGGTCGGGCTGGGTCGGGAGAGCGGAGCCCGTCCCGTGCTCACGGAATTCCTGTTGTCTGGCGTTCCCGGGGATGTTCCGCTCTCTCCGAATCCTTCACCTGTCGCTCGGGTGGGAACATCTGCAGCTGCTCCCTGCCCGCTGCTCCGTGCGATGGACGTCCCTGGCCTGGGCGCATTTACTCTCCTTTTATCGCCGCACACCTTCAGAGCGGCGGCGGCTCTGTCACGTCCCGGGGATGTTCTTATTTGCGAGAGCAGGAAAACGAGGCGGCTGCCTTTCATCCGTGTCCCCAGCCCTCCTCCGACACGCAGGTGATGGGAGTCCTGATTCATTCCGAGGCACGGGGGGGTTACTCCAAGGGCATCCATCGAACAGCAGCCGAGCTGGGATCACCCGGCTGCAGAGCTTCGTGCTGCGCTTGAGCAGAGACAGAGGCTGAGGGCACCTTTGCAAGCTCAGCTGGAACGTTCTGCTGAGCCTCCAGGATGGAGGAGCTGATTTATTCTTTATTTCCCCCCCTTCCAGCCTGCAGCTCTGCGGGTTATTGAGAATGATCGGCGTCTTCTACCCACTGAGATTCCCTCTGCAGCTGTGAGGCGCCGTGCGCTCAGCGAGGTGATGAAGATCGCAGGAATCTCTTCGGCGCCCGGCTCAGTGGCACGAGAACAAACCTGAGATGGGGGAAAAGGTGCCCAGAAGTTCCTGTGGAGTGGAGATTTTGGGTTCCAGGTTCTCTCTGCCGCTCCCAGGGGCGTTTTCCCGCTGGGATGTGGCTGCTGGGTCGAGGTGTTCAAGAAAGGCCAAACCAAAGCAACTTCCTCCTTTTTGGGTTTGGTTTTTTTTTTTTTCTCGTGGGGTTTTGATGCAGCTGCCTCAAACTTTAGGCTTGGAGTTTCCAGGAAATGCAGGCTCCCAGAAGTGGAATGTGGACCAGGCCTCCATTCCTGGAATCACTGAAGTGCCCTGGTGTGCACAGAGCTTTATTTCTCCGTTTATTCTGCATTATTATTATTTATTCTGCAGCAGCGCTTCAAGGATGCATAACTTCAGCTCGAGCTGCACTCCACCAGCTCAGAAGAAGCTGCCTCACCCTGAGATTTTATTTTTGTGCAATATTCTGCTTATTTCCATTTCCAAGTGCGCTGATTGAAGCCACCAGCTGCTGCCCTTATTTCTACTTTTGCTCTCTCCTTCCCCATCAGAGCTGCGTTATAAACTGAGGACTCGGTATTTTTATCTGAAGCACCAAACACAGACTCCGTGGCGTAGGCAAAAATCCATAATTAGTGGGGCTCGAGGCAGAAGTGGCTCCGTGTGCACCAGGAAGCGGCTGCGCTGACGTGGGCAGGCTCGGGAGGATGCTCTGCCACGTGAAAACTTTCCTGTGGAGCTGCCCAGCTCTGCTCCTCCGTGGGCTTTGTGTTCGGTTTGGGTTTTGTTTGGGGTTTTTTTTTATTATTGTTGTTTTTATTTTCCTCGGCAGCGCCGAACGCGGAGAAGCGACCTAAAAGGCTGTTGAAGAAAATGTATTTTTCATATACGTGCTCTCTGCCTTTGCAGCTCCACTCCTCATTGTGAGCTCGAGCCTGGCGAACACTCGACGGCGAGGGAATAAGGAATCTTCTGATGTGCTGTGCTCAGAGATTGATATTTTTTCTCTCTCCCTTAAAATCGTGTTTACAAATTCCTTTTGCTTTAATTATTTGTTTCCTCCCGAAGTCAGTACAAAGCCAGCCTGCAGGAGGACAGAGTGCTGAGCCCTGTTCTTCAGGAGATGGAGCCAATCCTGCTGCATTCTCCCAGCCTTTGCCAGGCACGGACTTCAAAACATTTTGTCAGCGGTGACTGAGCCCCCCCAAACCTGAGATACGAGCAGGGTTTGGAGCTGGTGAGGCTGGGATGGAGCGAACTCAGTGCAGGTGCTCGAGCGTGGATGGGGATGAGCCCTGAGCTCTGCTCCGGGCTGGGCCCCGATGGAAATGGAGTTTATTTCCAAAAGAAAAGGGGAATGGACACAAAACGGCAACGTCTTGGCCAGGAATTCCGCCACGCTCACCTTCCACAGCCAGAATTCCTCGCAGGCACCACGATGCAAACACGGCCGAGCTGTTCCTGCCCTGTGCTGGGGGAATCTCCTGAGCATCAGATCTCATTTTGTGCCTTTTCCTGCCCCATCGCTGTGGGGTTTGTGTCCCCCAGAAGCTCTGACCCGCCACATTCGCTGTGGCTTTTCCCCTTTCCTCTCCCCCTCCGCCCATTGCAAAGAAAACGCCACTAATTCCCAAAATCCTGTGCCCTGGCTGGATCCAAGGACAGAGCCCACCAGAGCTGCTGTTCTTTATGACCACAGTTCCTCCTCCAGCCGTCCCCTTTCCTTCAGGTGCTGCCTTTGCTTCCCAGCCTCTCACCGATCGGATTTATCCAGGGCAGAGCAGCTGTGGTTTCACTTGAGCAGAGCCAGGATTTTTTGGCCTTGGACCCTCGTGGTGTGTCCTGATCAGGTGTGATAAAAATGCTGACGTGCAGTTAGGTGGGGAAGGGAAACTGCTGCTGCTGGCCAGAAACAGAATTTCAGATCACAGCCCCCTGCAATATTGATAATGACAGCCCAGAACGGGAGGGGTGGGTGGGCTTGGGGGGCTTTTTCACCCTGTTCCGGGTCACAGGAGGGCTTTTTTTAGGCGTTTGGGCCCAAATGTGCGAGTTTAAAGGGTAGAGCAATTCGGGGAGAGTGGAGAGGGGCAGGGAGGGCGCAGGGCCACACGTGGGTGTCACAGCCTGGCCTCGGGGCTCCGGGGGGAAGGGCTGGGGCTGGTTCCAGTGGCTCTCCCGGGGCGGGTCCCGCGGGTCCCGCATCCCCGGGCGGGGGGGCTCAGTGCAGGGCAGGGCCCGGGCGTGTCCCCATCCTGCACACCCGGCCGTGTCCCTGCGCACCCGTGCGGTCCCAGCTCA
>VZTD01003263.1:420947-431369 GCA_013397725.1 Rhagologus leucostigma | reverse complement strand
AGCCGGCGACGGCCCGCGGCGCTCGCGGCCGCATTGTGTGAGCGAGGAGGGGATGGATGAAGGTCACATCCTGCCACTCTTCCGATGCCCGGCACCAGGAAAAAGCTGCGCTTTGTAAATATAAAAATAAACAACAAACTCTTCCCCCCATTTACCACCTTCCCCCCGCCCCAAAGAAAACAACAACAGCCCCTGCGGTATCGCAGCCACCTGCTCGGGGAAGTGATTTTTCATATAGGCAGGAAACGGGGGTCTAATTAAATCTGGGGTCAAGAACATAAAGGGAGAACGAAGTTTATTTAGGAGTCCTCGAGGAGGGCGGGAGGGGGATGCTCAGCAGGGCTGTGGGGGAACCACAGGACGGTGTTTTGGTGGGGCTGGGGGTGAACCTGGGAGTGTGTTGGCCGCAGGGTGGGTGGCAGGGCATCACCTTCCTCCTGCCAGCGCGTCCAGCGTGCCACAGCAGACAGTGGTGGCAGTTCGGTCCTCACCAGGGCAGGGATGCTCTGGGGGACTCCCCACTCTCCCTGTTGTTCCCCTGCGGGTAGAGAAAGGAGCCCGGGGACCGTCACGCTCAGACCTACAAGAGTGTCCCCAAGCCTTCAGCGAGATCATATGAGGTTCCTGTTTCACAAGACGGAGGATGGCATTTCCATTGTGCTCGCCGGGGATGTGTTGCAACGGGGCAGCCGCTTCCATCCTTTGTCCTCCTCCCCGCAGAGGAGGAGTCTCAGCCTCTGCCAGGGTGACCCGTCACACCCTGGCCCCCCCCAGCCGCCAAATTTGGCTTCACTGGCCGCGGCAGCCCTCCTCGGCGGGTCCCGTCCGCAGGCATCGCCCCACCGCCAGCGCTCTCCTGCTCCAGAGGTGCCTCCTTGCAGCCACCGCGCTGGGTGCCCTCGGCCGGGGGTCCCCACCAGGTCAGGGACACTCCAGGAAGGTGATACCCACCTCGAGCCGCTCCCTGCACTGACCCTGGGGTGCTCCAGCTGCCTTCCCCTGCCCGCTGCGGGACTCCTGCCTAATTTTCACCACCAATTAACAAACGAGGGACTGACCCCACCAAAGCCCAACTGGGGAGCCCTGGGTGCTGGCAGCAGCCCCAGCTCCCCGGGGTGATGCCACCACCCCGGCCCCTCTTCCATGCCCACAGCAGGCAGCTTCCAGCTTTTAGGAAGCACTGCAGAGACCTTTGCCTTTGGGTCGGGTGCTCCCAGCCCGGACCCGCTTTCTATTCCCCAGCTGGGGTGTGCCGAATATAAAGTATCACAGCATTGTTATGAAAAATAATTCAAACCCACCAAAAAGGCCAGCAGCAGATGGAAGGGCGAAATTGGAGCAATTCAGGCTGGCTGTAACCCTTCGTGGGCAGGGAAGGCAGGGCAGGCAGGAGACCAGCATCCACATCCCGGCTCTGCCGCTGGTGCTTGCGGGTGTGGAAGGGAAGGTGATGGGCTGAAAGTGTCCCAGTGCAGACTGTGGGCAGGACAGGGAATAGTTTCCCATGGGAAAGGGGGAACTCGTGCCTAGGGGCTCATAAAACAGTGGGGTTTTTCGACAGGCTTTAGGGATGCTGGGGAGTGCCCTCACCCCCAGATTCCTGCTGAAGGACGGGCCATGCAACCTGGGCACCACTCAGCCTGGGGGCCGCCCATCCCCACCCTGCAGCAGGGCGTCAGGTCCCTTCTGTGACCACTGACGGGACGTAGGTGCCACCCACCACTCTGGATGTGTGTCCCCTCCCTGCCACCAGCATCCCGCCGCCGAGCCAGGTACCAGGGGTGGCGCTGGGGACGAGGACGCGTCCCCAGCCTCGGCCTCGCTCCAGCTGGGCGCTGTTTTGTAAGGACTCCTGGGCCTCTGCGGCGCAGAGATAAGCCCAAGAATTCGCCGCCAGTTCCAAATATCCCGTCCGCTTCCTCCCGCCGTCCTCGCCGCCGCTCCAGCCCGCTTGTCTCATTTCCGCAGCAGCGTGCTGGGGAGCGCTTCCTGTTTTCCCCCCGGCCCCGGGGCGGCGGCGGGGGGCTGAGGGGCGCGGGGAGGAAGGGCAGGACAATGGGCGCAGGTCGGGACGGGCAGCTGCCCATCGCCCGGGACGGGGGTTCCTCGGTGGCCCGGGATGGGGCTGGGAGGGAGGGGGGAAGGAGGATGACAGGTGGCAGCAGCGGGGACGTGGGTCCTGGGCTGAGCTGAGATTGCGGATGGGGTTTCTTTCCTTTCCTTTCCTTTCGTGATTTTTTTTTTTTTTTTTCTTCAAGGGCTTTGCTGTAAATCAAGCCAAGCTCCCCAGAGAGCATCGTCTCCGTGCCGCAGTGGAGCCCCTGCTCCAGCTCGGCATGAGGACAGGAATGAAGCCGGGTGGAGCACAGCCCTGCGTGGGGGGACCCTGCCCTCTACGCGGCAATGAATCGCCCCTCCGCAAGTTGTATTTTAGGGTCCCTCCAGTCAAACCACGCACCACAACCCTCTCCTCCCCAGCCAGAGCATGGGAGAGCAGCATCCCCAAGGGACTGCCACCTCCCAGGAACTGTGTCACGGGGCAGGGGGTTAGGATGTGGCTCCCCCATCCCAAACTGCAGTTGTGAGAAAAGAGGGATCCACTTCAGGGCTCTGCTCACTCGGAGCCCAGCATCCTCCTGCCACAGGCTGGACCAGCGGGTGGGCAGCCCTGTGTCCCCCTGTTTTCGAGGCTCCTGCCCCCAGGTCCTGGGCTGAGTGTGAGTGTTTACTCGGTGCCTTTCTCACCGCTCGCAGCGTGGCAGGAGTTATTCAAAGGCGGGCGGAAGCGAGCGCAACAACTGAAACAACAATGAAAAGGAAACAGAGCTCGAAAAATTCTCCGTTCATAAATCAACTGAACTGCAGGTGATCCCTGGGCAGGAGCGAGCTGAGGAAGAGACACAGCTCGACTCGGCATGGCTAGCAGCCAGGCAGGCTCCGGCCCCCCAGGCAGGGCTGGGGGAGGCCGGGATTTCCCAGGGTGGTCCCGAGTGATGCTGGGGTCGGTGTCCATGTCCCCCGGGCTGCACGTCGGGGACTTTGAGGCAGGTGAGGTGCAAGCATTGCTGGGTTTATTTTTATTACAAATTTTTATTATGCATCTGGGTGAGAAAGGTGAAGCTGTGCTGGGTGGAGCGGGTTTGTGGGGTCAGCATTGCACGCACACACACAGGCACACGCCTGCTTTCCAGGCCAGAGGAATGCAACAAGCCCAGGGATGTGACAGAGTGCAGGGACTGTGCCACAGCCCCTCGCGGCCAGCAGAGTGGGGGAACATGGTAATTTTGGTGCTTGAAGGGGTGCAGAGCAGCCCCATGCTCTTTATTCATCTCCATGCCTGCTTTTTGGGTTGAAATCCATCACTTTGGAAGCAGAGAAGCCAAGAAGGTGTGGGTGAGCCTGGCTCCAGTCTGTGGCTGTGCCATAGGAGATGTTGGGGTTAATGGGAGTTAACCAGGGTTCTCGGCAGCATCAGGCCATGGCTCCTTGCTGGGATCTCATAAAGGCTTTTTCCTCCTTAGGAAATAGAGCTGCCAGATTGGGACGGGCTCCTCGGTGCTGGCAGCATCGCTGCACGGGCAGGGGATAGGCATGGTTGGAAAAATCTCCCCCTCCTGCCTCCAGCTGTGTCCTGCAGCATCTTGCTGCTGGCAAGACAGGGGCCAGTTTGGACAAACCTAGCTGTCCCCTCCTAGCTGTCCCCTCTGCCAGCCACTGTAAGCTGAGACTCAATCCTGGGGACACCAAAAGGAACGTTTGTCTTTGGGACCAGTGGATGGCCCCAAGGACCAGGCTGGTGGCAGTGGGCTGACCTTAGAGCAGAGGAAATGATCTAGTCGTGTTCCCCGCACTGGGAAAGCCAGGAGAGATTGCATGTCCCCCTCTGCTGCTGTCCGTCCTCCCTCTTGTGATTTCCCTGTCATCTTGTCTTTTGGCAGAGCTGGAAAACTGGGAGACCACCGTAAATAAATCCTGCGTCTTTAAGCTGTTTTGTACAGTACAAGAAAATGCACTCGTTGAATTACAGCTTTTTAATCAAATGCATGTAACCATGTCACTTAAAGTGCTCGCGAAAAGCAAGGAAAAAAAAAACCCCAACACAATTGGAAGAGCACAATATTAAAACCAGCTGCCTGCTTACCCCCACCACAGTTAATAGTTTTTGAATGTTCTGAATGAGAGAGAAACCAGAGCCAAGCTCCACTTTCATGTCCATCTTTCTGATCAAACCCTGTCAGACGGGGGGAGCCGGGCAGCCTGGCACAGAGGCGGGGTACGCGGGAGGGCTGCGCTCCCTTCTCCTGCCGCTTTGCCCATCCCGTCGGGCGTTCTCCCCGTGGTGATGGGATGTGGGAGCCCGTGGTCTTCCTGCAGGCAAAGCAGCGCTGCCTGACTGGGACCCAGCCTGGAGACGGGAGCACACATTGCCCAAGCTATGTGGAGGTGAGAGATGCTGCTCTGGGACATCACCACCATGTTGTGTGTCCCCTCCTGACCAAATTCAACCCAGTTCTACCTCTTGATGCTTCTTCCTGCAAGTTGGCATCACCGCTGGTTCCCCTGAGGCACTGCGGTACCCGCAGCATCCCTTCCTCTGAGCATGCCAGTGTGGTGTCACATCCCCGTGCCCCATTCCCTGGAGCCAGGACCACCTCAACGCCTGCCTCCGGCCTCGCTGGCCACCGACCCCCCGCCCAGCACAGCCTGCCAACCACCCGAGCTGTGCAGTTCCCCCGCAACGTGGACCAATGCTCATTAAGCATGAGGCAGAGACCACCAAATATGTCAAAACACACTTAAAATTTATTGTTTCATACCATACGTTTGAGTCTCTTGAACGCTGGCCAGTGTTTCTCCCTCTCCGCGATGGGGCCTATCTGCTGTCACCGACGCTTCGCGTATATGTACAGCCCGCTTGCTTGCTGGCTTTTTTTTCCCTCCCCCTTCTTTCTTTAAATGCAAAATACAAACAATTGATGGAAAATGTACATTTGTTCCATATGGGACGGTCGGAGTGTGGAGAGGAGCCAGCAGAGGCATTTTTAGGCAGACTCCTCTCTCCAGCGGATGGCTGGATGGTTTCCCAGAACGGCCCCGCGCGGCCTGGCCTGACTCTCCTGACGAGCTTCAGACGCTCTGTGACGCTCCCACGACGGTGGGGGGGACGTGATTCAGTTCCCTGAAGGGATCAACCCCCCTGAGCTGCAGAGCACACGAGGAGGGAGATCTTTCAACCAAAACCACTCTAACATCCTGGAAGGGTTGAGCTCGGCTGCGCGGGAGGCGATGGGGAGACTTGCTTTAGGGCTTGCATAGGAAGTTGAGTTAGGCTGGTTGGGTTGTGTTGGGTTAGGTAGGCTCAGCTGAGTTGGTTGGGTTGTGTTGGGTTATGTTGGGATAGGTTGATTGGGTCTTTGGGATAGGTTACATCGGATTAAGATTGGTTAGGACGGGTTAGTTTGGTTGGGTTGGGTTATTTTGCGTTGGGTTGGCTGGGTTGGGTTACTTTGGGTTGTGCTGGGCTGGTCTGTGTTCAGTTGTGTAGGGTTGGGTGGATTGGGTGCGTTGGGTTAGGTCGTGCTGTATGGGTTGTGTTGGGTTGTGTTGGGTTGTGTTGAGTTGGATTGGGTTAGGTGACCTCTGGAGAACAATCCCAACCCTTCCGTGACCCTTTGGCCTCCGAGTACATCAAAGCATTGCTGACTCACCTCAGAAGAGGAGCACAGAGTGGTTCTGACAGATGCTGTGGGGCTCAGCCGGCTCAGAGCCAGGGAGGAGAAGCCCCCAGACTCCCCCATGTCTCACGCAATGATAGCCAAACCTGCCTCTTTCACAGGGACCTGTCCTCCTCACAGGGACCCCAGCACGGTGCTGGGTGAGCAGATGTTGGTGTGGGGCTTGGGCCTGGGGGGTCAGGGGCTTGTGGTGGCCCTAAGGCAGGGGAAGGAATGTGAGGGCTGGTGGGGGCAATGCTGGAAGCTGGGGGGACACAACCAAAGATCCATGAGTGATGTAGAGGCTGAACTTAGCAGCAAGAAAAAAGCTAAAGAGTTTCAGGCTGTGCAGATTTCCCAGGGCACATTAAGGATGCCTTGCTGGCTTATTTTTTCTTTTGCAAAACCTGTAATATTTATGATACCCCAACTCCTGTTCCCTGCAGGCAGCTGCCCTCCCCTGCCTGCAGAGAATTCCTGCTGCCGGGAGCAGAGCTGGGGAGGGCACCCAGCCTCACCCGAGTGTTCCTGCTGCCCGGCAGCTCTGGGCATGGCGCAGAGGAAACGGGGCCTTTCCTGTCTGCAAGAAGCGTTGAGATTTCCAAACATTTCCTTTCCCAAACTGAGCTGCAAAGAAGAAAGTTGGGGAAGGCTTGGGAACTTTGCTTCTGCTTGATCAGGAAAAGTTGTTCTGGGAACATTTGAAACCTTTCTTTGCATTTCAACCTTTTCCCTTTGGTTAACCTCCCACCACAGAATGCAGTTACCTCTCCAAAGGCTTTGCCTCCCGTCTAAAAAAAACTGGAAACTTTTTTTTTTTCCAGTGCACTTTTTCTCAAGTCAGGAAATGTTTTGGAGCTGTTTCCCACAAACAGGTTTGGTTTTGATAATTTTTTTTTTTCTGGAAGAGGGGAAAAATATAAATCCCGTCACTTGGTCTAGAGCAGCTGCCCGGTGCCACAGTGGGGAACCAGCACTGGCAGCATCTTCCTTTTCCCACAGATGCCTCCATGTCAAGCACCCAAAATACACGGACCAAGAGGCTCTCATTCCCTGTTCATCCCAGTCGGGATGACTTCATCAAGGCTGTTGTGTCAGTGTTCCCACTCTGATGGCGAGCTCTGGGCTGGGATGGCTGGGGCTGCCCCGGAGCTGCCGCTTGCCACCCTGTGCATCCCGCTTGCCCCCGGCTGTGCTGCGGCCTCAGCCTCGGGAACGGCGAGCCCGGAGCTGAGCGCTGCCGGGCCGGGCTGGCTGGCACATGAGGTTTTAATATTTGGGTGGGTGATGTCATCGAGCGCTCCGTAACGCCGTAAAAAATCCAGAACGTCTATAAAGCTGATCTGTGAACCTCCAGCAGAACACACACACACACACACACACACACACGGGTGTGTGCACACGGACACACACATGGTCACGTGGACATGGACAAAAACACGTGCACACAGACGGATGCACACACGGAGATGCACACACAGATGCACACACACACACACAGGGATGCACCTACATGAGCGTACACAGACATCTCCACACACAGATGCATGGATGCACACGGAGCACCTGGACGCACGTGCAGGCTCGGACACACAAAGGGGCAAGAAAAATGATGCACAAAACGCGGCGGCACACACGTGCAGAGGTGTGTGTAAAGGTGTAGGCACACACGTGGCTACACAAATGCACACACACGGATGTGCACAGACACAAATGCCTGCACACACGGATAATGCACGAAGGGATGGACGTGCACGTGGATGCACGCAGGGATGGACGTGCACGTGGATGCACACAGGGATGGACGTGCACGTGGATGCACGCAGGGATGGACGTGCACGTGGATGCACACAGGGATGCAGGCACACACGGGTGCTTGCACACCCGTTCACACTGATGCACACCAATGCTTGCACACATACAGGTTTGCACATGGGATGCACACACAGTTGCACACATGGGTAGAATCCACTGCCCCACACCCCCAGGGGACACAGAGAAGATGCCACCTGCCCATAAAGCCCAGCTAGGACCTGGCATCGCCTCCCCTTCTCCCTGCATCCTGGGAAAGACGGCAGGATGGGCTGTCAGGTTTTCCATGTACCTGTCAAGTACCTTCTCCATATTTCTGCTGTAACGACCTGCTAAAAGCCCCTCGCTCCTCCTCCCCAGCCCAAAACCATCCGGCCCCGAGCTTTGGAGAGATTAAGTCATAAAAATCGGAAGGGGCTGTGCAGTAACAGCCCCAGCCTGAGCCATAACGGCAGTGAAATCATCCCCAAACTATGTCAGCTCCAGCCATTTCCAGTCCCACGTCACACCTGAGCCACCGGCCCGCAGTGAAAGAAAACACTGGGGGATGGTTTCCTGGCCCCAGAGTGGCTGTACTTGGACAGGGGCAGGGGGAAGACAAAAATAATATGTATGTTAAAAATGTGTAAAAGTAACATAAAATACTGAAAAATACAGAATAAATTTAAATATACAAAAATACAAAAATAAAATCTACTGTATAAATACAATACAGATACACATAGAACTAATATATAATATATGAAACAAGATATAAAATTATAAAAATAATATGTAAAATAAGTGGTGTGGTTAAAGCCCATCAAGGACCCAGCATCCTTTCCAAGGCCCGGCACCTCTCCCAGGTTCAGCTGAGCCGTCTGCCCTCCTGATGGAGCCGGATCAGCCCCTGTGCCTACCAGTCTCACCAAACCATGGATTTGGAGGGGGAAAAATCCTGTCCTGGCCATGGCTAAACCATGATGCTGCAGCAGTGACGCTGTGGAAAGGCACCTACCCAAACCACTGCTGGGTCTGTACCAGCACAAACCAGGTTGGTTTGGGACACTTCTTGATAAAGTTGATGTCAAAACAGTGTGTTAAGGTGAAAAAGGCTGTGTGGAACACCCAGTGATGGTAGGAGGTGGCATCCTTTGGAGTCTGGCACAGGTCTTTCTGCCTGCTAGTATCTTCTCTGGTTTTATTTCCTCTCTCCTTTCCCTTCTCTTTTGTTTCCCTGTCACCTAGGGTAGGGCTGGCCCGCGAGGTGGGGCTTTCCCAGTGGCTGTGGCTTCAACATGGTGTTTCCTTGGTGCAGTTGTGGATGGGAATGACCATCCATTGCAGCTTTCAGTACCTGCTGTAGCCCCACAGCAGCATCCTGGGCCATGAATCACAGAGTGGGTTGGGTTGGAAAGGACCTTAAGGGTCATCAAGTTCTAACCCCCTGCCATGGGCAGGGACACTTTCCATTAGACCAGGTTGCTCCAAGCCCCATCCAACCTGACCTTGGACACTTCCAGGAATGGGGCATCTACAGCTTCTCCAGGCAACCTCCGGCAGTGCATCACCACCCTCATTCTAAGGACTTCTTGTATCTAATCTAAATTGACCCTCAGTTTAAAAACCACAGAGAGTTGGCACAGCCCAAGCCATGGGCAAAGACGGGAATTTCTGCCGCAGAAAAGTGACTTAACGTTTGCTCCATGATGTGAGGCACAGCGGCTCTCCCCGGCACGGCAGGGCAGCTGGGCAAGGACCGGCCTGCTTTGAACCACAGGAAGTGACCGCATCCATGCCTGGAAGGTACCTGGAAGCTGGGGGCTGGAAAATAACTCAGGGCTTTCTTCTTCCCCCCGCCCCCATCTCCTTCCTCCCAGGCCGCTTCGGGGAGCAGAGCGGGATGGAGCCCATAGCCGGCTGCTTCCTTTCATAGTCATCGGCGGCGGCACAGGATGCTTCTCATTTGGTGTTGTGTTTGTTTGCTGCAGCGCGGGTTCTGGCACCCGCCGGGCGCCTGCCAGCCCTCCCGTGTAGGTAGTGAGGTCATTTTTCCATGTATTCCCCCTTTTTACATACTGTATATGGAAAGACAATGAAGCGCCTTTGTGGCGTTCCATGGGAACGCGTCGCCAGCCCCCGGAGTGGTCCCGTTTATTAGCGCTTCACATTCAACAACAACAACAAAAAAAAGTGAGTCAGGATTGAGCCCTGTTAACACTAATGTGAATTTAATTTAGGAGAAGCTTGAAAATTAATGTCATTTGTTAAATATCCATTTCCCCTAGAAGGCAATTCTTTGCCAACAACAACAACAAAAAACCTCTTCTTCTATTCAATTTTTTAAATTTTTTTTTTTTTAAACAGCCTTTTTTGGCGATATCAGCCTGGTTTAAATCACTCGGCGCTCAAGGAACGGATGCCACTGGGTTTTAAGCAACAGACTGTTGTTTCTCCTTTTCAAATTGAACAAAAAACTCCCTGTAAATCATACAGTGATTCACAGGAGGGGGATGAAGCTCCGGCAAAGCACCAGCAGCTCTGAGCAGGATCCGGCTGGGCACGGTGACGGCTCGGCAAGACTCGCTGCTGCTGGAGCCGGGAAGCAGCCAGTGAAGGCCAGGAGGAGGAAAGGCTCCGGTACATGGAGTTTTCTTCCAGCTCTGAGGATTGGAGAGGAGGTGTCGGAGCAGCCTGGCTCTATTTTTGGGGGGTTTCATGGGAAAACAGGGTGAGCCATGGGTACTGTGCAGCGACGCACTGCCAGCCTGCCAAAACAATGACCACACCAAGGCTTGTTTCGGAGGAGGATATCACATGTTTTATTATATTTTAATCTGAGAACAGCTGCTTTTCCTGCTGGGAGCATCTCCGAGCAGCACAGTGCAGTGCTGTGGGGTTACCGCCAGAATCCCAT
>VZTD01003263.1:368704-416187 GCA_013397725.1 Rhagologus leucostigma | reverse complement strand
TTCCTTCCTTCCTTCCTTCCTTCCTTCCTTCCTTCCTTCCTTCCTTCCTTCCTGTCTTTCTTTCTCTTGGTCTTTCTTTATGTCTTCTTTGTGTCTTTTAAAATTTCTTTTCTCTTTACAAGCCCCTTTTCTGCTCCCTGTGCCCTGCCCTCGCCCCCCACCACCCGCGGTGCCGAGGCAGGGAAGCGTTCAGCTTCGCCTGCCAGGCTGTGTGCAGGAGCACAGGGATGTTCAGGGCTCGGCGTTTATTTTTCTTACGACTGACTCCGTGTGTGTGTTTTGGCCAGCGTTCCCCATCCGGGGCTGGGAGCAGCCCTGGGGTGAAGGCAGGGGTGAGCCCTCTCCCTGCAGCAATTTTCTGTGGGAATTTCAGTGTCAGGCAAAGAAACCGCTCCTTGAGTTTAGGTGCCGCTTACACGAAAAGCGTTGTGTTTTCTGGGGACTGTGGAGGAATGGGGGGGTTCAGTGATCACGGCTAAACCCAGCCTGCGGAGCTGCTGGGGCTGGCACGGCTGTGCCATCGCTGCACGTCTTGGGCATGGCCGGGTACCCATAGCACGCTGCCATCGGCAGCCACAGCAAAGCAGCACGTCCCCCGCCACCAGGTCACTGCTCCGCTTGCTTGGCTGCCGTCCAGCAGGGATTTGCAGTGCCAAGGGTCAGGCTAGGTGGTCTGAAAGCCCTTCCTGCCCTTGGCACTGGGAGTTATGAATTCTGCGGGACCCATTTGCAATCAAGGAGATCGGCTGGCACGCTGTGCTTGCCCCCTGAAATCGCCGGGGCAACTGGGCTGACTTGAGAGAGATGTCCCAGCTCCGGGCAGCTGCCCCCAAGCCCCCTCTGGCTGTGGACATGCCCTAGACCCCAGCCTGAAATGTGAACCTCGGCGTTAGGAAGACTTGGGGCACTGGGTTGCGCAAGAGCCCAGCTCCAGCCTCTCACAGCCGTGGGGTATTGCATGCCATGGTTTCTGTGTGTCTGGAAGTGATTTGGACAAGCCGATCTGCTGTTAACCCTAAACAAAACAAAGGCCTCTAAAAAAAAAAAAAATTAAAAAAATCGTGTCTCACTTATTCTTCAATCATCAGCCAGGAGCGACAGAGGTTTCGGGCGAGATTTCCTTCACGTTCCTGGAGCTTCTTATTAAAATTTTGAAAGCGCAAATCAGCACCAGTCCACAGGAGAGCCCACACAGCTGCAAGGAGTCTCCTCTCTCTCCCATCCAGAGGGAGCCGGAGCACTGCTCTACCGGAGAAGCAGTCCCTGCCGCCATCCGGAGCAGAGCCCCAGGAGGCTTTGGCTCTTTGCCCCTGACCTGTGAGAAGCAAGGTGGGTGCTGGGTGAACTGGGGACCCTCAAGGCAGGGCCTGTGGCTGCTCGTGCAGTGAAGTGAGCAGCCTTTGGGGCAGTCGGTCTGGGCAGCTGGTGGGGACATCCCCTTTCTCCCAGGCTTCAGCCAAGCATGCGCTGCTTTCCCTGATCACATCCTCTCTGTGGCCTCCTCCACGGCCCTGGCAGAATCCTTGGCCTCCAGGTGGGCTTGGAGCTGCCCCAGAGCCAGGGTTGGACCTGGTGCCACTAGCTGGCATTTGGGATGTGGTGGGGATGAGCTGCAGCAGGGTGGGAGTGGGGGCAACTCCGATTTTCCTAGCCCTGGAATGATGTTAAGAGCTGGGGCAAACCCTCTGCAGGGGAGGCAGAGCCTCGTGTCCTCCGCGCTTGCTCTGTGCAGCCACTCCAGGCCTGTGCCTCTTCCATATGGGATGGCCATAGGCTCGGGATGCTCTCCCTGTTGCAGGGGGCAGAGATCAGGACAGTGCTGCTGTCCCTGCTACAATGGGATAGTTTGGGAACTCCTGACCACGGAGCAAAGCCAGGCACTTGGACCCTCAAGCTCACATGAAACCCAGCCTCGCACTGGGTCTGCAAACCTGGTCTCACAGTGCATTTGCTGTTGGTTCTGCATCATTAGGAAAAAAAAAAGGAATAAAAAGGAAAAAGATGGATAAAAGGGAAGAAATAGAAAGGAAAAAAAGGAATGGGGGGAAGAGCCATGGAGTGTGGCATGGTTTTTGGAGGAGACAGAGCAGAGAGAGAGGGGAAGGAGAGCTGCTAGGGGAATGGAGCAGTATGCAAAGCACTCAAAAATGCCTGGATGCAGAAATGCCTGGGTGCGAAGCACCTAAAATAACCCTGGGCCAGTCCGGGAGGAGCCTGACTTCAAGGGCAATGCCACCCCGCTTGGCTGCACTCCCCCTCCCCACAGCCAGCACTGCAGAGCTTCACTCCAGGGAGCGAAAGCCCCCTCACCCAGGAGTGGGGTGCAGCTGCAGGGTCTGTGCCCGGCTCGGCATTCTTGGGAGGCAAATAAAGCCCTCCTTTTTCCCCGCTGCCCACAGGGCTGGAACGTGGGGTGCTGGTGACCCACTGGCTCCTCACCAGCCACGTCTGCAGCCGCACGCAGGGAGGAACCTCTGGGCATCCCCGGGCAGAGCCAGGATCGGTGCGTGCCAGCCGAGTCACCTCTCCCCATGCCCTCCTCGCTGGCCTTGGAATCAGGCAAGCTGGACCCCAGTCCAGCACAGAGCCTCGGGAGTTGTGTATTTTTTAATTTATTTTTTTTTCATTCCCTCCCCAGTTTTATTGAGCTGGCAGCTGGCTGACCCCACCCCGGCCCCTGGTTTCCCTTCCTAGCATCCCGCGCAGCCCAGCACCACACCTAGCAGAGGAAGCGTGGTGGGACGGCCGCGTCTGCTCCCCAGCACAAAGGCATTTTCCCTCCCTGCCCCCAGCCCGCCCGCTCCCGATTTTTTCTCCCAGCCAGGTCCAATGCGGAGCTCCCACCCGGCTAAAAATGGATGCGGCACCACCTGGATCATCCCAAGCGGCGCTGGGGATTTGAGGGCTCAAAGAGGGGCTGGTGGGGATGGCAAGAAGGGAAGAGTGCATTGCCAGCTGAGCTTGATGGTTATTTCTGCTGCTGCTGGCTGTGGGTTGGAGCAGGAGCCCCAGGCTGAGGCTGTGCAACTAAATCCAAGGGATTTACCCCCAAAATTTGCATCCAGGTAACAGAGGTGGCAGGTGGACGCCGGCAGGACCCTGCAGCACAGCAGTAGCCAGGCTCCAAGCTGTGGTGGGAAAATTGCTTTTTATCCTCATTTTGCAGAGGGTGCAGGGCAGGGGCAGGGCCAGGATGGGTCCGTGGGCCTGGGTGCAAGTGCTGCACCCTCCTCTGGTGCCCAGCACTGCCCTCCCTCACTCCCACAGACCAGCCTTGCCTCTAGATGTGTTCACACCACTAATTGATTCATCACCATGCAATTACCAGCAGCGTGTGGCTGGTGCTGTTGTATGTCCAGTTGGATGAATGAGATATTTCACAGGAAGGGATTTGTTATTAATTATAGCGAATAATTATCATTAGGCCACACCGGACACGTACCCGGAGCCGTGCAGCTGGGCGGGATGGACGTGACCTACGCCCGCAGCTGCCAAAGGAGATGGGGATCCTCGGGGTGGCCACGGGGAGTAGGGATGTTCCTCACACAGTTTGGGGGGACCTGCGCAGCGTGGCCCAGGCTGGCGGCTCCCCCAGTGCCCTGAGAGGTGCCCCTGCACCGGCGGGTCCTGTGGGCTCCCCTGGGGCTGGGGCTGCTCCAGCCTTGCTGGAACAAAGGCTTCCCAAAGAAAGGCGCTTCCTGGAGAGCAAAGGACTCAGGGCTGGGGCTGTCTGTGAGCCCTGCTGGGAGGCTGAAGTCATCCGCTGGGAAATGCTGTGTTCGCCGGAGCCTCCCTTTCTCCAGGGCCCAGCTCAGCGCCCGATTTCCTCGGGCACAAATAGTTCAGTGGGTCAGGCGGAGCTGGAAAGTGCCGAGCAAGGCAGCTGAGGTTCAGCATCCGTGTCAGGAGCATCCTGGCTGCAGCCATGTGCCTGTACAAGGGTGACAAATCCCCCATGTCCCCAGGCAGGGACCAGACTCCCACCCAAGTGGAGGAGAGTGGGAGGTTGTGCCACTCCCAGCCCAGGGAATGCCCAGCTCAGCTGTTTTCTGCTCATGTGCTCTTTTTTTTGGCTGCCAGCTCCCTCTGACAAGTGAAGGGCACTGGGGACAGCAGGAAGGTGTCCTGGGCTGCAGTGGCTGTCTGCCTGGGTGCTCACTGCCACTCTGCCTCGCTGCCAACTGCACCGGCAGGTCCCCAACAGCTGCGGGAGCTGAGCCGGGAGTGGGGTGTGGGCTGAGTCGGCCAAGCCTGGCAATCAGACACCGCATCGGAGGAAGCAGAGAAAGTTGTCTTTATTTTCAGCTCTTTTCAATAACCAGAGGTCAGCCTTGTTTATACAGGATTATAACTGGAACGACAACAGCGATATCCATTGTGCGAGCAGCGAAACCCACAGCTAACCTGAAAAAGCTGTTTGCTCCGCATGGGTGCAGCCACCGCAGCCTCCTGGGCGATGGCCAGAGACCTTGGGCCTCCCCAGAGCGGTCCTGCCCCCTCTTCCCCTGCTTTTGCTCTGCCACAGCCCCTTCTGGCACAGCCGACTCTCTGGTGATGGTCCCACCATCAGCTTGGGGTGCCGAACTTCCAGCCACATCACCCTGTGTTTGATCCCGAAGCTGCTCTCTGTGAAACCTGGGGTTAAGCCCCCACATCCCAAGCATGAACAGAACTGTTGCAAATCCCACCCAAGGTGCTTATGGACACTAAATCCAGGCAAAGGCTTCAGCACAAGGAGATCTGAGCATGCTGGAATGCTCAAGGCACACGCTGCCTGGAGTCGCTTCCCTGGCAGCTGATTGCAGCAGCACTCGTTGCTTTAATACCCAGTTCCCACCACAGAGAGAGCCCAGGCTTTTAGGAAGGAAAGTCTTACACTTCGACCAGCTATTTCAAGACTCCCATAAACACATTTTTGGTTGAGCATTAATGAATTACCTCAATGCAGAGCTACTCATGCCAAATACATGAATACAGAGCGTAGAAAAGCCGCCGAGAAGCAGATTTGGCTGCCATTCAGCTGCTCCAATCGGCACAATTTCTTTTCTTGATTATAGCAAGAAAATGCTCCCTGCCTGTGGCACTGCATCCTCCCAGGAACAGGCAGCTGGCCGACAGTTGGGCTGTGCAGAGCCTGGGCATGCCGGGGTTATTTGCTGCTTCCATCGCTCGAGTTGGCAGAAAATGCTGCTTGCTGGTGTCTGTGCAGGAGATGCAGCCAAGAACCGGGATCCTGCTCCCTCTGCATGCCCAGGCTGGCTGCCTCGGGATGCCTGACCTCCTTTCGGGTGCTGAGGAAAGGAAAAGTGCAATTAGAAGGATTTCTGAGCCCGGATTTTCTGAGAGGTAGGTTGGAGCTGCCCATCTGTGGGCCTGCAGCATCACCACAACCAGGCCTGGACAAGGAGCCCATTGCAGCATCCCTGGAGGAAGAGGAACACTACAGCATCCCTGGAAGAAGGGGAGCCCTTTGCAGCATCCCTGGAAGTGACACGCTTCGCCAAAGCTCGCAGCCCACCCCATGGCACACAGGATCTCGTGGCCACCTCTGTGCTTCACCAAGGCTTTTGCCGCCCAGCAGAAAGAATGAGGATGTTGCTGACAGAACCTCACCTCACACAGACAGGGAAACACATGCGGAAGAGAGGAATTTTGGCTCAGAGTGGGCTAGATGCTGCTGTGGCTCCATGCCTCAGTTTCTCCACGTCTTGTACAGGGCGTGGGGTGACCCAGCTTCTCCTTGGGCCCTTTAGAGACAACAATCTTCCCAGCAATGGGCAGGATATATCTCTGATAGAGTGCTGCTATCTTCAGAGAGAATGATAATAATAATTACAACAATAATAATAATAATAATAAGAGTACTAAGAACAAATGACAATTACAATAGTAACACTAAGAATAAAGAGAAGGACCTGAGAGCTTTCCCTCCCTGCCAGCAGAGGAACAACTTTTGCTTTTAGGTGCTGCATTGGGGACATTAAGGGAAGGGAAAAGGGATGTGTTGCATTTGGAGCTCAAAACCCAAGAACTGTGACATCCCTCCCATAAATTGGCCTAAAAACGAGATTTTAAAGCTTGCCACAGGCAGCATCATTTTCTTTGCTTTCTGACTTCAGAGCATCCTCTGTGCTGTGAAAGTGCTGTGAAAGTGCTGTGAAAGCTCAGAAAGTGGCAGCGAAATTCCCCAGCAGCAGAGCTGGGGCTCAGGCATGCCGGGAGCAGTCATGGAGGGGTTCGGCACACGGATGCAGGGTGGGATGGGGAGGACGGTGCGGACCCCCGCGGCTGTGCCGATGCCAGGGATCCCCGCGGCTGGAGGAGCGCAGGGGGCTGGGGCAGGAGGGAGGCGGCAGGGAAGGGCTCCAAGGGAAAGGCTTTGTTCGCGGGCCAGCCGGGAGCGTGCGAGGGCCTCCGGGCTCCAGCGTTTCTCCTCCACTTCGCTCCTGCTGCGTGCGGGAGCCGAGCCAAGGTGGAGCACGGCGGGGTGGAGTGGGTCCCTGAGGAAGGCAGGGGACAAGGGACGGCCGTGCATTTGGCCCTTAAATTGCCTGGGAAAGCAGCTCTGTCTTTCCATCTCCCCCCAGGGCTCTTCTCTCACCCAAGCTGAGGCTGTTTCCCAGGCTGCTTGCCCTGAACACCTCCACCTCTGCCCTTTGCCAACGACCCCTCTTCTTGGCCCACGGAGCCCGCGGATCTGCAAGCTCAGGGGAAGGATAAGGAAACGCTCACGACGGAATGGCCCTTCGTGGAGCGCTCGAGCTGGAGAAATAAGGTTAAAGGCTCTTATCTGATGGAGCTGCAGCCTTGCCAAAGCTTGTTGCTATCAGCTCGGGACACATGTGCTATTGGCAAAGCTTCGGGGACACAATAATACAAACAGTTTTCATTGTCGAGTCAACAATGATGGGAGAAGGAGCCTGGTGCTATTACCGGTATAAAAGGCCCTGTAGGAAAGCTCAGGACAGGAGGATGCAGTCAGGATCAACAGCAGGGTTTAGCAGATTACAGTTATATTTGTATTCGGGAAGGAGAAACCTTCCATCCCCAGTGGGCTGGAGCCAGAAGGATGGAGCCAGCGGTGGGGGTTTAGGCTGCAAGGAAAAACTCTTAGAGCAGCACTGGAAGCAGCTGCAGCGAAGTGCTGATGGCAGCGGGTTTGGACAAGGGCAGGTTTGCAGCTCGTCAGCCCAAGGTTGTGCTCTGCTCCTGAGGAGTCACCTCACCAGGGAAAAAACTCACGGCTGCAAGGCAAGGGAGGCTGGGCAGCAACAGCCCGAGGCTTACATGATCCTCCCTCCACATTTTCACTACAAAGTCTGTTTATTTGGAAAAGCTAGTGTGTGCAGGGTGGATGGGCGACGTGGCACACACTGCACCCAGACCCTGCTATCACTTGGGCAGATTTGAGGATGGTGAGGAGAAGGCTGGTGCCTCCACAGGGCTGGTGCACGGAGGCCAGGCAGTACCTGTGTGTTTCACAGGCATCCTTCCAACACCTGTGTTGCTTTCCCCCACACTCCTTCTCCTCAGCCTTCCCGGCCCGTCAATCTAAATGGGGCATTTTTGGAGAACACACACTCCCATGCTATCCCATACCCTCAGATGTGGATGGCGAGGTGAGGGGGAGCATCACCTCTGTTACGCCCATAATAGTGAGGAAGAGGATGCAGGTTTGCCAGCTGTTGTGCCATGGCGACAGGAGCCAAGCATCCATCTATCTATCTATCTATCTATCTATCTATCTATCTATCTATCCATCTATCTATCTCAGGCACAAAAGCCTCCCCACCATGGGGGGCCGTGGGAGGCTGAAAAGCCGGACAGGAGGTCAGGAAATTGTTGGCTAATGTCAGGGACCGAGTGGGGCCAGGGTGGCCATTCCCACCCGGAGCAATGATGTCAGGCGGCGGCCGGGGCCAGGAGGCAGGAAGCCCAACGCAGCCAGCGAGTCTGTCCTCCTTGGACTTCCCCATGTGTTTTCATGAACAATGCACCTCGTGTCAGGGACACTGTGAGGCAGGTCCTCCTTCACTCGGGACACTGCAAGGCTCATCCTCCTGCACTGGGGACTCCGCTGTGCCGTTCCAGGTGCTGCTCTTCACTCGTGTGGGCTCTGGGATGGTGCTGGCCTTGCACATTTTGCATGGGGATTTGGCGTGTCTGCTGCATCGCTGTGAGGTCTGGAGGTGACAGCTCTGCTGCCGTGCCCTGCTGCTTCCCTGGGTGGCACATCTGGCCTTATGTGAGGGGCAGACAGGCTGGTGAGATCCAGAGGAAGTGCTGGGAGAAATGATGGCCATGCCAGCTGCTGGCCCTCTCCCAGCTCGGCTGGGACAGGGTACATACCTGCTTCGAGCATCCAGCCATGCCTGCTTGGGTGTCCAGATATTCCATCTGGAAGTGGAAAGAGCAATTACTCAAATGTGACAGGAAAGGCTCTGGCGGACTGAGACACTTAGGGAAGCTGTGAGATGTGGAAAAGCCTCTTCAGGCTGTGGGTCCCCACTGAGGTGAGGAGTGTCCACGGCCCTGTCTTTACCCTCCCAGCCCAGGCAGCTGGGACTTAGCTTTGCATCTTGGCCCCTCTGTGAACTGAGCGGGCATTCAGAGCAGGCAGCGGCTGCAAACGGGGCGGCTGGGACAGGGCAAGGCACCTGGTCACAAACACCAAGAGGGAGAGGGACTTCCTGAGGACAGCGAGCTCATGGGTGGCCCCAAGGCCTCGAGCTCGGCCTCTCCCTCCACCCCACCCAACACAGCCTTGTTTTCGCAGAGGTGCCTCCGCGCTGGGGCCGCCGCAGGCTGCGTTTGCCAGCGGCTGGCAGCGATGGCTGTGCTGGTGCCGACAGGCCGGCTGGCATGCTTTCCCCCAGGGAGGCTTTAGCAGGAGGCTGTGCATTTCTGGGAATTGTGTTGGTTATTGTTCGAGCTGCAAGTGTGCGGCGCGCTGATGAGATCAGGGCTCGGGGCTCGGCGCTCGGGCAGCGGAGCCGCTGCAGAGGCGCTGATGGGGCGATAAGCGGGAGAAGGTTCTTATCTGCGCTCCCATCGCTGCGGGGAGCAGAGGGCAAGGCACAGCCCCGATGACCTGGCTCTGCTCGATGAAGGCAGTGAGGAGGGAACAAGCTGCCTTCGCCTTCCAGCAAACCACGGCTGAACTGCTGAGGTTATTTCAGAGAAAAGGCCCCAGCCCTCCTCGCTGAGCCTCTCCTTCCTCCCTCTCTGCCACTCAATCCCTGTCTCCAGCCCCTCTGAGGTCTCGACCCCAATCCTGTCTGCTCTGCCACATGCTCGCTCCTTTGCTGACAGGACACAGGTCCTGTTGATCTCAAACACTGTGGGAGAGAGAATCAGAGCTCTGCTTGCAAAAGCACTGAGAGGAAGGGGCTGGGGGTTCGAGCCCTTTGCAATCCTTTGCTGTGGCTGAGCTGAGAGGTGCCATGTTAGCCCACGAGAAGCCAACCATCCTCCTTCTCCTCCTCAGGAGAATGCCTCCTTCCACACACCGTGACTTTTGATACAGAGCAAGTAACGAGATCCCGAGGAGGTCAGACCTGCTGCCACGGAGGGGCACTGCCATCCGGAGAGCTTCCCACTGCCCGGGTCTGAAGATCGCGCGGCTGAGCAGGGACAGCATAGGAAATGCTACATGGGAAAGCCCTGTGTGGGAGCCCAGGAGCCCCTGCCTTCCCACAGCAGACTTATCAAGGCACCAGTTCAGTGGTGCTTTCCATGGGCCAAAAGGGAAGTGCATACACACCAGACTTCTCGGGGTCAAGGATGCTGGGCAAGCAGTGAGAGGAGAGGCTGCAGGGGGCAAGGGAGGGAACTAGGGCGTGGGGAAGGAGACACAAATAGCAAAATGAATGGCTTGAACTTCCTATGTTTTATGAAAGCGAATAAAAGGAGACAGAGTGGGGGAGAGAAAGGAGACCTGAGTGTCTGCACAGGCTCTCACGCTCACACATGCCAGCCCAGACCCCAGAAACTGCTGGTGGCCAGTGTGGGGTGGCAGCCTGCACCCACTTGGCTGGCACGGCTCTGGGCCGGCTGCTTGTCTGGCCCAGTGTCCCCTGGGGGCATCTCATGAAGTGTGACAGGCTGCTGCTAAGCATTTATTCCTCTCCCTGTCATTATTATTTTGAACAGCAGCCAGTATAATTAAAATTGTTAGGAGGAAGAGGTTTTGGGAAAATCCAAAGTGTCTCAGAAGAGCATCTGCAAAGCTGGAGGTCCAAACTCCACCCTGGCACTCGCGATGAGCAGGGCCCACGGGAGCCATCATCTCCTCTGCATCCTCCCTTCCATGCTCCCCATTTCTCAGGGTGGCAGAGGCTGGGCTACCACACAGGGTGGTCCTGGCCACATTCCCCTTGCAGCTGCTGCCCACTGTAGCCAAATCCTGCAGCCTTTCCTGGTGTAGGACTTGTCCCAGGAGGTCCAGATGGCAGTGTCCCCAGGCACTGGTGCTCACGTGCAGCTCCAGGGTAGATGCAGTGGGGGGATGTAGGGAGTGGACTACACGGAGCCTCTGTGGGCTGCTCTTCCAGAACGGCATGGATGGATCCTGCAGTATCTCCTGGGAACCATGATGCTTTCTGCTGTGTTAGGAAGGCCTGTGCCACAAGACGAGGCATGGAGAGGTCCCTTGGCTCCTCAAAGGAGAAGACAGGATGGTCTGTAAGACAGAAATGTCAGTCACCATTCATGTCACATTCCCCAGGTTTCCTAAGTGCTTGAATGGAGGATTTGACTGCTCCAGGGTCAAATGTCCCCAGTGCCAGGGCTAGGAGATTAAGGACATTAGACAGCTGCAGCAAGGAGGGGAAGAAAAGGTAGATCCCTGCCCCCATTCCAGGGCTGGCACAAGAATGTGATTAGAGGATCAGAGTCAGGAGCCCTCCAGCCAAGGCAGGCTCACGATGCTGAAAAGGAGGGGAGACACATCAAAACCCCTCCCCAAAATTAGTGCTGCTCTGGCAAAGCCTAAGGCAGCTGCTCCCACCTCCTGCCTCAGGGTCTACCAGCTACTGATTGTCTGTTGTTCCCTGGATGGGGTCACTCATTACCAGCTCAGAGCCCAGTGTGTCACCCAGGACAGCCAGTCCTCCAAGCAGTGACCCAAGGCTGGGGTCCTGGAGACCTGAGCACCCCTGAAGTTATGGGGTGTCTCAGGACAGAGCTTCCCTGGGGGTTTTGTGGTGTGTGGATGGACAAGGCAGGCCCAGGAAGGCCTCTCATCTCTGCTTTTTCCAAAAGTGGACCAGACCAAGCCTCTGGTGGTTGGGAGCAGAGAAAAGGGTGGGGTTTGGTGGCTGATCTCCAAATTACTTGAACTGGGGATACTGGAAGCAGGGAAAGCTCATCCAACTTGATCCAGCCCATTTGCTGTGTTCAAATCTGCTGAGAGTCACTTGGGAAATACAGTAGCCCAGTGGAAAAAACAGGTGAGATTTTGCGGGGTTTTATTTTGCAGGAAACTTCTCCTGGCTCTCCCAGCTCTGCCTGCCAAGGGCAGCTGCCAGCGAGGCACCACATACAGAGACTTTCAGGGTGTCTCTTGGTGTGCAGGGGTCAGCAAAAGCCCCCTCCCAGCCTCTCCCTGACGGACTCGCCCCTGCTCTGTTTTTAGCACATTCAAGTAGCTGCTTTCACAAGAGGTAAAAGAAAGTTCACGGATCCGTTGACAGATCACCCCAAGCGGGAATTTCTCTGGGAATTCCTGCAATAGCAGGTTGGCTCCCGCGGAGGTGGAGTTTCCTCTGGATCTACCTCCACCCAGGCTCGGGGAGCGCTCCAGCCACCAGCTCCACGCTCGGGGGGCTGGGCTGAACGACGCCACCGCTGCTTCCCAGCCAAGGTCAGCCAGAAACCCTCCCTGCTCTGCAAACGCCTGGCCTGTTGTGTCCTGTTAACCCTTGGGAAGAGCGGAGCTCCAGGCCAGCAGGGTTGGGCTGCAGAGCTGGCCTGTGTGCATGGGCCCACAGGGGCAGGGGACATGCCCGGCAGGCACATGGGGCTGCAGGCGTGAGGATTTCGTGCCATTCTGTCCCTCGGAGAGCCCCTGCCAACCAGGCAGTGGTGGGGCCTGGGCGAGGCTGGTTGCCACCACAGGAGGCCAGCGCTGGCGGGGTGACGGCTCCCGCTCGAGGCAGGGAGCGACGGGGTGACGGCGCTCGGCATCAGTGACTGTGCGCTCTGGAATCTAAAACACGTCCCCGGCCATACTTGTGGTTAGGAATCATCTTCGCGTTGCAGCGACACAAACCACACTCACAGTGGCAGCACCGCCGCTCGAGCGTGCCTCTGACGCCAAGGACCGGCGTGACCCGACCCCACACACGGGACAGGCAGCTGCCTGCTTCCAAGGACCTGCAGAAGGTCCCCTTGTCGGGATTTGTTTCCTCCACCCTCACAGAGGTTAGCCTCTCCAAAATGGCACCCCCCGACTCCACAGCCAGACCCTGCCAAGGGTTGGAGGATTTCCAGGTGCTGCACAGGCTCCAGACTGTGGAGTGGAAGGAAATCACGTCCACAAACATGGGGCCAAGCCAAGAAGTTTCAAGGTATCATGCCAGGGAGAGGTTCTGGGGCTCGCATTTGGTCTGGGGCCACCTTTGCTGATGTAGGGATGAACTGACACGTGCCTCACACATCCAGGGAGCAGCTCTTGCTCGAGGGGATCCCAGAGCTCCATGGTATTGCTATAAAGAACAGCAAGCTGGCAGCTGTAGGTATCTAGTGGGCAGATTTGGGGGTTGGCCACCCGTTAGAGCTTTACCGCTGATCTGTTCAGTACTTCTCTCTCTGGAGGTATTTAAAACCCATCTGGTTGAGTTCCTGTGTCACCTGCTTTAGGTGACCCTGACTTCAAAGTAGGGTTATATGATCTCCAAGCCCTTCAGTCCTACCAATTCTGTGATTCTGTGATTATGCCCTCAGTGACTCAGCTGCCCCAGGACAGAGCGCAGATGAGTGCTGGGAATTCTGGTTCCCAAGACCTGGCTGTGCATCCCGAGGCCACACGTAGCACATCCCTGTGCTTCCACATGAGCTGCAGCCCCACCAGGGCAGGACACGGCCGCTCTTCACCAGCACAGTCAGGGCCCTCTCTGAAACATCAGTGCTTGGCAAGGGCTGTGCAGGCGGCTGTGCAGGAGGAGGCATGGAAGTTCTCCCTCTGCCAGGAACCAGCTGGAGGGAGCGACAGCGCTCAGCAGCAGCTCCCAGGGGATGTGCTGCCCTCGCACAGTGTACGAGTGCCATCTACAGGGGGTCCAGCCTGGGCCCCCCCAAACCATCCAGCCCCTCGCCACTGGTAACTGCTGTCCAGTCCCCAAGGCCTTACGAGGGGCACAGCCTCGGTTTATCCAGGGAGCAGGGTCAGCACTGCTCCGGGGGCTCAGGACAGCCATGGACAATAGTCACAGAGTCACAAAATGGTTTGGGTTGGAAGGGGCCTGTAAAGCTCATCGTGTTCCAACCCATGGGCAGGGACACCTTCACTACCCCAGGTTCCTCCAAGCGCCGTCCAGCCTGGCCTTGGACACTTCCAGGGACGGGGCAGCCACAGCTTCTCTGGGCAGCCTGTGCCAGGGCCTCACCACCCACACAGGGAACAATTTCTTTCCAATACCCCATCTAACCCTCCCCTCTGTCAATGTGAAGCCACTCCCCCTTGCTCTGTCACTCCAGACCCTTGTCCAAAGCCTCCCTCCATCTCTCTTCGAGCCCCTTTAAGCACGGGAAGAGGCTTTAAGGTCTCCCCGGAGCCTTCTCTTCTCCCGGCGGAACCCCGCAGCTCCCAGCCTGTCTCCACTGCAGAGGTGCTCATTATCTCCGTGGCCTCCTCCGGACCCGCTGCAGCAGTTTGGGACACGGCTGTTCCTGCCTTGTCCTGGCACAGCCCCGCGGGCGGGGACCGGGGGTCCCTCAGCCCCGGCACCGCTCCGAGCCCCCTCCGCGGGATGAAGCGCAGCCCCCACAGCGCCCCTGGCGGCGAGGCGGCACCGCGCTGGACGGGCGCGGGGCACGCTGGGAGATGAAGTCCTGCTCGTAGGATGAGCTCCGGCAGGCGGCGGGTGGGGCCGGCGCCCCGAGGACTACAACTCCCGTCGTGCCCCGCGCGCGCCCGCCCTGACTGCGGCACCGGGGGCTGAGGTGGGCACCGGGCACCGAGCGCAGCTCCCCCCGCCCGGACCCCCGTCCGGCCCCGGCACCGATCCCGGGGAGCGGCGCGATGGGCGGGGAGGACGAGATCGTGCGCATCGCCAGGCGCCTGGACAAGATGGTGGCCAAGAAGAACGCGGTGAGTGGCGGCGGCAGGGCCCCCGCAGCCCGGTTGGGGTGGGGGGCCGCCCCCTGCCCCGGGCTCTTGTCTGGCGGACGCGGCCCCCCTCTCCGCAGGGCCTCCTCCTCGCTGCCGTGCTAGTGGACCCCCACCTCTCTCTCGGTGCCTGTTGTCAGGGGCCTCCCCCTCCCCAGCTCCCATTTTGGGGGCCTCTCTTTCAGTGCCGCCCCGGTCATTACATCGTGCTGGAGCAGAGGCTCTCCCCTTTGAAGTGGATTTCCCTTCCCCAGACCCCGTCGCCCTCTCCCTTCCGCATCCTTTGCGGAGGTGTGCGATCCACCCACTGCCAGTTATTGGGCGGGCAGCCCCATGTGCCCCCTTGGGTGTTGTGGGAACTCCCAGTCCCCATACTGAGCCCCCCCAGCCCAGGCCTCGGGCATCCCCAGCCCACATCTCAGCACTCCGGGGCTCGCCGTGTGCTGCCTGCACGGTGTTCTCCTCCTGGAGAGCATCTTCAGCCCTTCTCTCCTGTCCCGTTGGGAGCCCTTTGGAAGGGGAGTGCCCACCAGCACCGGCCTGGGGCTCCACTTTGCCCTCGGGGAAGACCCCGGTGTTGATGGATTTGCTTCCTGCATCTCCATCCCACACCGGCACTACTGCTCATTCTCGTGGCCTCTGGAGTGTGGAGGGCTGGCCAAGCTGCTGTCTGCACTCGGGGAGTCTCGCAGGGTGTGCTGTGACCCGTGTGACATCCTGGGGGGACAGTAGCCAGTATTTTCCGGCTTAATGCGATATATCAGTGCTTGTGGGAACACAGTGTCATGCAAGTGCTAAGGCAAAAAGCTGACAAGGGTTTGTGATGGAGGTAGGCTGTACATCTGTGTTTGGGGTGGGGGAGAGGGATTTTGGGGTTGGGAAGGGCTGTGGGGAGTGGGAGATGATGGATGAGGAGGGGAAGGAATTAGAGGAGTGTGATATTCGTGTGGTGGAATGCTGGGTGCTGTTATCACATGAACTTTTGGGTGTTGGACTGGCCCTGCCAGCCGTGGGTAGGGCGAGCACTGTCACTCGTGTCACTGTTGGAACAACCCAGGGAAGTGTATTTGGGCTAAAGCGCAGCCTGCGATGCCTGTTCTCATTGGTGGCAGGTTTTCTGCACCAGTGTTGAAATAGGAAAGGAGCAACTTTCCAGAATTTTGCTTCCAGCTTCCTTGGGAAAGAGGCAGCTTCTTGCACGAGGGGTGTGCAACGTTTCCTCTTGGCTGGTGTTTGAGATGGTGCTGAACTGCAGCATGTTGTGTGCTGGCTAATCTGAGAACTCTTCCTGCAGGACAGTTTCCTGGAGTACCTGTTTGTTGCTCTAGTTTTTTCGTGGATCCTCATTTGCTGCCATTGTGCCAAATGGCTCCATATGGAGTCAGGAATCACCGGGTCACTTTGTGTGTTCACAAAGTGGACACACTTTGTGTGTGGCTGGAGGAACAGAAAGGTGTGGAACCACCTGAGGGGGAAGTCAGTCGTTCTGGGTACGGTAAATGTGTGTGGTTTATGCTGGTGTGAGCTGCTTGTGTGCACGCTGAAAGCTTTGACTCTGCTTTGATTTTGGCATCTGTTCTGTAGGGTGGATTGCAGCTGGATCGCTTCCTGGGATGAGTCGGAAGCAGCCCTTCTGCATAGGGAGGACGGGATGTGAGGACAGGGCTGTCAGTGCGGGCGGCTTCGCTTCCCTACAATGGTGGCTGTGCAGGCCTTGAGCTGCAACTGGGCTTGGAGTGGTCGGTGTTGTAAATGAGCTGCTAAATGTGAACACTGGAAGCCTTGTTTGAGGGAAGGGGGTTGGGAGGAAAGAGCCAGCTGAATGGAGACAGGCCTACGCCAGGCTGGGATCTGCTAGAGGGAGACAAGTGATTTTCAATTCTCTGAGTGACTGCCAGTTTTACGTATCTACAGATTCCTAGTCAGATCTTCTCTGGTCCTGGGTTCATGGATGATGTAAGGAAACTTCACAGAACAAGTTCCAAGTGATCAACTCTTCAGCATCACAGCTTGCTGGCTTTGCTCCTGGTCTCTTGTCCTGAGCAGAGTGGGGTATTAATATGAAAACTAGGAAACAGCTACATGGAGTCCTTGACAGTTGTGATTCAGAGTGTGTTTTTCAGGTGTTAAAAATGTTCAGCTTGCCGGGTGAGAATAATACACTAATGCTGCACTTGTACCATACACGAGCAAAGACCTGTAGCACTCCAGTGGTGTTGTGTTTTGCACATTCTAATAATTCAGGTGTCTTCAGGTTGCAGGATCTACTGTCTGTCTGGAACAGCAGTGCCAGCAGTGAGCTTGCTGATGTTTCAGGAAACGCTTGTTGGTGTTTTTCCCTTTGGATTAAGCTTTCTGTGTCTATTCCCAAGCTGTTGAATTTCTTTACTAAAAGATGAGGCACTCATTCTCTTTCTCTTTTCCTCCCCAGGAAGGTGCAATGGATTTACTGAAAGAACTGAAAAGCATGCCTATGACTTTGGATTTACTGCAGGTGAGTTGCCCAGTTACGGTAGAAAGCTGAAAAAAAAGCTCTCCATCTGAATGAGTTCAAAACGTTGTCTAAAAAACCTTGATAGATGTCCTCATACTTCTTGCCTCATGCAAAGCATCAAAATAAACATTAAATCCAATAAAATAGTGCTGAAGTTGGGTTTCAAACTGGCAATTAAACAGCTCTGGGTCACCATGTGCGTAACTGCTCAAATCTTGCTTTTAGTCTGCAAAAAGAAGAAAGACTGGGTTAAAGTAGCAAAGACAGAGGGCAGTCGTGGGAGAAGTTCTTTGTAATGGTGATATTCAAGACACTGGGGAGGAGTGAGCAGAATTACAATCTGGAGGTTGTGATGCATCTTGCAGTTTTTCATTCTAAGCTTGAATGTCACTTATAAATGTTTAGGAAAGGGATTTGTGGGTGATTGGATGTGTCTTCTGTTCAGCTGTGGAAGCTGGAGAGTGTCATCTCGCTCTTCCAAAGTTGTAAGGGTCAGAGAATCATTCTGCAAGCCATTCCATACTCCTGTCTTGGTCATGGCTTGGACTTTGTCGTGGTTATTTGGGATTTCAGTTAGTAACAAATAATGAATCTGTTCTGGAGTGATTCACTGGGGTGTTCCCTTGCAGTCCACCCGCATTGGGATGTCGGTGAATGCACTGAGGAAGCAGAGCACAGATGAAGAAGTGATATCACTTGCCAAATCCCTCATCAAATCTTGGAAGAAACTTCTAGGTAAGGAAATCAGCATATTCCTGTCAGATTCAGCTTGTGAAGAAGCTGGCTTCAGTGGGAGGCTGAGTTTTTTGGAAGAGCTTATCTCTTGATCTGAATAAAACATTCTAGCAAATCAGCCTTTACAATTCCACCTTCTGTCTTTCGAGTTTTGTACCCTATCATGCATCCCCCTAGATTTAGCCAGCTCATCCTTGGAAGAGCACTGAAAGCTTCAGGACTATTAACTTGTACCTCATCACATTAGCAGTGTTATTTGTAGAAACAATATCTGTGCTCTGAACCCTCTGCTCCCACTTGTGCTCTGTGTGGCATTAACACCATGTGTGCTGTCAGCCTCGCGCAACAGCTCGGGAAGGGAAGTGCTGGAATGCATTTTGGATGGTGAGTTGGAGAAGGATCTTAATTCACCACCTTGTAGATAAACTCACATGGACCATTTCCAGCTGGGGAGGCTTTCCTGGTTATGGGCTCCCATTTCTTGCTAGGCTGGATGAGTGTTAAAAGGGCTCTTTTCCTGTCCTGCCTGGCTTGTCACCTCGTCATTAGATTGGGTGTGTATTGGGTAGGCTCAGACAATTTACTTCTGGGTCAAACTTGTTCTACAGTGTCATGAAAGTCCTCTCCAGGGTTGTGCTGTTGGCTTTCAGCAGCACTTGGGAATCAGAAGAAGCTGTACTCCCTCAAGGACCAGCCTGTACTGGCCCTTCAGCTGGTGTTGGCTGGAAATTCTGCTTTTAGTGGTGCTTGAGAGAGCTTGATCTAATCCCCGCTCAGCAGCCTCTGAAAGAAACTTTTGTGATGAGGCATGTCTTGTGAGGAAGCTTATCTCCCAGGCGGGGAAGGTGATTGCTCTCTAGTTTGGTGAGGAAAGCTTTTGTTTGAATTAGTTTCTACTTGGAGGCAAGGGGAAGGTCTGTTGGAAAGCATGAAGGCCATAAAGGCATTTTCTCCTGATTCTTTTCGGGAGAATAATAACTTGCTTTAGGCCAATAGTGGGTAGTGTTAAAACATTGAGGAATCAAGGCAGGGCTGTAGCATAAAAACCACTTCTGAACTGATTCCTCTTTTGAATGTAGATGCTTCTGAGGAAAAAAATGAGGAGAAAAAGAAAAGCCTGTCCTTGCCAACATCTTCCTCCAAGGAGACTGGTAACTCAAGAGACCAAAGGTAATAGTTCCCTTTTACCAAAGATGACACGGTTAGAGCATTTAAATTTTCTTAAGGCACCTTACTTTAATTTCTATTTTTAAGTGTCTGAGTCAGGAATTTTGTGTAGTCAAATTCCTGGTCAGAGACACTGGAAGTGTTTCTTCTTCAAGGTTGACCTGTGTGTTGTTATTAATTAACTGTAATGCAGAAATACACATCTAAAAAATACAGTGGGTTTAGTGAGTTTTTAAATTTTATTCATATTTTGTTTCATTTTTTTTTACTCTTGGTTATTGCTGTTTTTTCTCGTAGTAGAACATTCCTCTACTCTTTTTTATGTTGCATTCTTATGCGTTTTTGTTTATTTCTAACTTTGAACTCCTTAGAATGAAGATTATTTTTGGCCTTTGCAGTCTCAAGTGATGGATGGGATTGATTGATACAGTACTAAAGTAAAACTTCCATTTCTTTGTCCTTGACAAATCCCAGCAGAAGTCCCCTTTTCCCTGTGGTTGATGTCCCCCAGCTGGCAGGTCAGCTGCATGCTTGCTCCTTGCCATGCCTTGAATGCTGCATCGTGTTTCCACTGCCTGTGACTGCAGTTGTTGAGTGCAGACAGTGATCAAAGGGGAGGAGAAAAAATGGGATTTAAAGCTTTATTCTGGAGACTTCTCTCAGCCTCAGATCCCAGGAGGGTGTGTGCTTCCTAGATTTGGCTCTTAAGTGATGTAGCCAATTTCCCAAGTTTGACAGAAGATTTAGAATATTCAGGCTGTAGTCTTGCTGGCGTGCAGGATTTTCCATGTTTGTAGCCTTTGTTGGTCACTTTCTTGTCACTTCTTTATTTTTCCTCAGCTCTTTTAAGGCTTGCACTTCAGGGTGAGCCTTTGCAGCTCGACATAGAGCTGCTGATGGAGAGAAGGCTGCTGATGCTGAGCTCCATGACTTTAAATGATTGATATCTTTGGTTATCTCGCTTCCGTAAAATGGGAAAAAGAATTTGCTACATATTGCAATGAAAGAACTTGGGAGACTTCACAGCCAGGATGGAGTTCAGTGATGCAGTGCAGAATGGGAGCCAGGGCTGTCCAGATCTGTGTATATCTGTGTGGGATTTCACTCGGAACAGGATCGTGGCTGTAGGCACAGAGGCAAAACCCCTCCTTGCTTTGTCACTTATCATGGGGTATGTGGAATGGAGCTGTCTGGCTTGTGCTGCTGATGTTCCCTTTTGCCTTAATGTGCTGCAGATACTGCAGTTTTGTGGGGTTTTTTAATCCTTGATGCTTTTTATGTGTATTCAGCCTCTATCTTCTGACTAGCAAAGCATCCTCTTGGCTGTGAAGGATGAACAGAAGCCAGTGGATTAATATAGCCTAGACCAGGAGCAGGGGCCAGCTCCTGGTGTCAGTCAGTTGAGTCAGGCTCTCTTCCAGAGACAGGAATGCTTTTTCTCCAGTCCTGCAAAATGAACTACGAATCTGCCTTTAAAATAATAATAATTTATTAGCAGAGAAGAGTCTCTGTTCTTTGAAGCAGAGGCTGCAGTGGAGTCAGACTGGTTGCTCAGTGTGTGATAGCTGGTTCAGATGAGGCTGCTGTCAAGACACCAAAGAGATCAGTTTGTATTCAGATATTTCAGCCTCTTAGTCTGATAGATTTTGGCTACGCTTTCCATTTTGGTCAGGGCGAAATATTTGACTAACTCTTGGCCTGAAACTCATCTTACTTTATGGAGCACAGATGTAGCAATCCCTGTGTAGTGACTGGAGTTATCAGTGCAGGACCTGAAGGCTCTGAGCCAGCCAGTGTGGAGCTGGCACCTGTGAATTGAGATGCTGCATTACTCTAATCCAAAGCATATTCTGTTGTTCTGTAGAATTTCAGATTCATAGCGTAGTACATTTTAATGGGCTGTGTCTAATGTTTCTGTCTCTGGCAGCAGGAGGTTGTTCTTTTCCAGAATTCTCTAAACTGCCTTTATTAGGAGGTTTTGGATCTGTGACCTGAATTTAGCTCTTCTGTGGGATTTTCTTCCCGTGTAGCCCTGAGTTCTGCTTGCAGTCCCTGGCTGCTGCTTTGCCACCATTTTGTTCCAGCATAGTCTTGTTTTATGTATAAACTTTTGCTGCCTGGATAGATTTACAAGCTCTTTCTCCTGTTTAACAGGAACAGTGTGAACCACAAGGATTTCCTGAAATAAGTCTTCTAGGTGTGTTTGAGTTCTATTTCCCAGCTATTCTATTTATAAACTAACCTCTAAACCTTAATAAATAATTTTCTGTGTTTGGAATGGCTGAGAAGTCTGTTTCATCTAATTCTTGAGGGATCAGCTCTCATCTCAGAGCATGGATGACGTGTGTGTGTGCAGGCAAATGTATCTTTCCTCATCAGCTAACAGAAATGGGACTGCTGTGCATCTTGTCGAGCTTTATTCCAGCCCCAAGGAATAAACATCTAAATATGTAAGTCAATAGCATTTGCAGGTAGAACTTTCCTGAAAATCAAGTATTACCTCTGCAAATACAGGTTTGAAGACCTCTGTTGAAGGACTCATTGTAGTGAAGGTCAGTGTTCTGAGTTCACACTGAGGTCACTGAGTTCACACACAGGGTTTTGCGTTGGGAGACCTTTGTTTGTTGCTTGCAAAATGACACAAAATTTAAATCTGGAAGAGCTCTCAGGGAAACTTCTCCTGCAGCCCCTTCCAAGCACAGCACAACCTCTGCCCAAGCTGTCCCTAAAAGGCTTTGTTCAAGCTCTTTGACAACCCTAGAAGACCTCAGGGCAAGGCATTTCCACAGCTGCCCTTGACAGTATTTCTAATTCATAACTTGCCTTTACAGTTTAAAACTTACTCTCAATCAAAACCTGTCTTACTAAACCCATTTCTGCATCCTTCTGTGGATTTTTTCCAACCATCTGCCTTTGTAAGGAGTTTCAGGACTTGTCTTCTTTAAGTTTCTCTTGCCACAAACCACCCATATTCCTTCAGTCCTTCCTTTTACTGTAAGTATGTTCTCTCGGCCTTTGTCCTTTGGGAAGTCTAATTTTTCCAAACTATTTTATGCAACATGAGAAGCTGTGATTTTTTAGATGGGTTATTCCTGAATTATGGGTTGTTCCTTAGTGTATGCTCTGGTATATACACCCTCATGAGTGCTGCCTGTGATTTGTGTGTAGCTTCTTAAGCACAAAAGTACCTGATGGCAGTTTCTGCGTTCCAGATGGGAGAAAATCATCATCTAATGGATTATTTACAGGCCAAGTTGTTTCTTCTTTTTGTAACATGTGCAGTGTAAATCCTATTGAATGTTTTGAGCTGTTTGGACACAAATCTGTTCTTTAATAGGCTCCTGCAGTGCCGACCAGTAAAACCAGCTGGTAAAAAGGGGTTTTATTCAGCTACTGGTGAAAGAGAAACACAGTGAGCTCACAATACAGTCTCCCTCACAGAGTGCATCATCTCCTTCATCTGAGCAAGAAATCAAAGTTCTGCTTCGGTTTGACCTGAATGATTTGCTGAAGGTTCACTGGTGGATGTTTCTGAAAAGGGCTTGGCAAGGTTCTGAACTGTGGAAATCCAGTAGCCCCAGTGGTGATTTGTGGGATTTGAGCCAGACTGGATATGACCTTAGTCACAGGAGCTGCCGGGATAAGTCCCTGAAGTCGTCTGGCTCAGTTTGTGCAGCAGCAGATTCAGAAGGCTTCCAGCTTAGTGCTGGTTTTCTTGTGGGCTGACTAATCCCTTCCAGGACAGCGTAGTGGAAGTGCTTGTTCATAACAAATTTATTTTTGATGGCAAAGAACTGGCAGTAGTGACCCAGCTTAACAAAAATTGTCAAGCCACTTGGATCTTCAAGGAGATATTGCCAGCATGGCATGGGTGAAATATTGAGGTTTCTCTTTTTTTCCCTTTCTGTCTCTTTGTGCAATAATGGTACCAGGCATTGGCCATAAATACAGGGAATTTTACAGCCCAATCACCAAAGCCAGAGCAATCTCTGCTGGAAAAAAATTACTGTTCTGCTGCCTAGATTTAGGGGGGAGAACAAAGCTCTAGAAAATCAGTTGTGAATCATACTAACCCAGATCTTTCGGCAGCTGTATTTGCAGGGCTGACTAACTCCATGTGCAGATGTTAGGCTTTCTGGGTGCACAACCAGCTGAGCTGCTCAGTGAGGTTCCTTCTCTGCATGCAGACCCTGCAGCAGTGATTCAGCCTGCCCACATCATGCGCTGATTGTGCAGGCAGGTCTCCATCCAGCTCTCCTGGCAGGTGACCCGACTGAGTCAGCCACAGCAGGCAGGTGTTTGCATTCCCGTGCCTGTGCCTGTGATTGCTTGCAGGTGGAAATTGAGTTATTTTTGAGAGCAAAGCAGTATTTCTTAGTCCTGCACCAGCCTGGCACCTGTGTGAGCTGTGTGAGGCTGTGTAGGGGTGCTGTTCTGTGAGATGAGTAATCAGAGTCTTGTTCAGATTACAGGAAAAAGGAAGAACCTTTTCTGTGCTACGCTTTGTTGGTGGTGTTTTTTAAGTATCAAAGCTGAAGGAGCCATTTTCTTTCTTTTTCTTTCTTTGCCTTAGCACAGCAGCTCCTTCTTCTGGAGCTTTCTGCTTGCTTTCTGCTGAGAGCAGTTATGGGCTTGGTGTCCTGCAAAGTTAAAGAGGAAAGAAGCACCATGAATCTGCACTGCCAAACTGAGAGTGCTGATGGTCTCAGATGTCCTGAGTGTATTTGGGTTACTGGTGGTGTCCAACAGTAATGTTTTCACTTGATGCCCAGTGGTGCAGCAGCTGATACGTGTTGAATAACACAAGATGGTTGGCAGGGTTGTTCATGGATTAAACCTCTGCTGGCAGCCAGCAATGTCCACAGGAGAGCTCATGTCTGGGCTGAGGGCGTTGGCCGCTGTGTTGTGCTCTGTGCTGATTTGGGACAGTGACTTTGCACTGTGTTCTGACTGGTTCTGTATTATGATCAACAGGATGCTTGGCCACATACCTGCTGCTCCCTTCTCTGCTCTCAGTGGCCCAAACTGAGACATTCTGACAGGTGAAGTTTTTCTTTTAGCTCCAACAAAAGGCAGGAGCCTCCAAAGACTCCGACCACCCCCAAAATCACCACCTTCCCTCCGGCTCCCATCACCTGCGATGCTGTGCGCAACAAATGCAGGGAGATGCTGACAGCAGCTCTGCAGGCTGATGGTAAGTGCTGGGGGAAGCCCTGCATTGCCTCAAGTGCTTCACATCTCCTGGACCATTCTGACAGAGACTGTCAATGCCAGCTCAGCTTAGGCACACTGTTCTGGAGCAGCCTTGTCAAAGGATTACTGCCAGCAGCTCAGTCTAACCACTGGTCACCCCTTTGATGAATTGGCTGCCGTTGCAGCGTTTTCAGACGTGTACACAGGGACCTGGCTTGAGCTGGAGGCATGACAGTGTGTCAGGCAATGGCTGTTAAGAACATGGGGTGACTTGGGGTCTTCTGCTCTGCAGGATGGGGTGGTCTGTGCAGAAGTTTCATCTTTCAGGATTTGCTTCACTTTCTAGGTTTTTTCTGGTTGCTGTAAAGTGAAGCTGTCTTCCCTGTCACCCTTGGGGCACAAAGTGAAGCTGTAACTCAGTACATGGACTTTGTAGGAATGGTGCTTATTCCAGTCAGCATCTGCTGTCAGACTCTGCTACCTTTGCAGACAGGAGCTCTTTAAATACCGCGGTCCTCTGGATCTGGGGTGGAAAAGGTCCCTCTTGCATTCAGACTGTGCCATCTCAAGTGAGAGGCAACTGCAGGTGCTCAGCATCTCTGGAAGTTTGATCATCTGGTTGTGTCCACATTGCAGATCCCTTTAAAAAATTGGGGTCTAAGCACTGCAGAGTCTTACTAATTTGGAGCCAAGGAATGTAGATGACAGATGGAGAAGTTCATGAAGTCTTTATTTCTAGCCTTCCTGTGCATGTGTTTACATGCTGCATTAAATGCTTTGCACAGCTCTTAGAAAAACCCTTTCCATGTGAAATCTTGGAAAGAGTTCCCTTGAGCCTTTCCCTAAGCTCAGCTGTGCCCTACCTTCCCTGCTTTATGGTGTTGGTTACTGTACTGGCTGTCCAAAGCCGTGGCAGCTGTGCTCTCTATATCATGCTGTTTGACTGGTGTGTGGGAGAAGAGGGGAGGAGCAGACAGTCCTGAGGTGAGATGAGAAAGGAAGGCTTGATCCCAATGCTGCACACCTCCAGCCCCTCCCAGATGGTTGGTCTGAGTAGAGTTACTTCTCACTGAGGTGAATATCTGATGAAACTCAATTCCTGCCTATATATGTTGGATTTCAGTTATATTAAGAATATCTTGGAGAACTAAGTTCTTGGGCCAAGGCTGTTGTTAGCTTTGTCTCATGCAGTCTATATCCTAGAGAGGCACAGGGCAAAGACTGGCTGGATTAATCTATTTTCATCACTGCCCTTTTCCAAAGGGTCAGAGAGTAGCAAGAGCGAAGGCCAAGATGTCATTTGATGGGAAGAACATGCAAAACCAGCAAACTGTCCAGATTTGTAGCTCAGAAATACTGAGCCTGGGGAGCCCTGGCCTGGGTGGAAGCCACTGAGCTCCTGTTTCTGCTGTCTTACAGACGACTACATCGCCATCGGCGCCGACTGCGAGCACATAGCAGCCCAGATTGAAGAGTATATCCTTGCTGTACAGTGCTTCCTCTAGGGCCTGCATGCCTCCAGCAGTGAAATCCATGTGCTCGAAGGAAAAACGGGACTGTCTGTGCATATGGCTTCTGCTGCAGTTTGTCAGGGTTCTGGGTCTGGTTCCAGCTCTGCTTGGCTGACTCCTGGGTCGCTAAGGAACTACCAGTGTGGAGTTGGGAGCTCAGGGACGGTAATCCCTAGTTTGTCCTTCCCATCAGAGCGCTGTTTCCTTGCTTTTGATTCTGCTTCCAAATACATGCAACTTCCCTGTGGTCCCTGTTGAGGAGAGTGTGTGGATCTAGACAAAAGCAGTGGAAGGGATGGAGCAATGAGGATCCAGTTCTGTGTTGATGTGAGATAAGCCAGGAGTTTGCTTGGTTTGGGAACTGTGGGGTCGGAGGTGCAGCTGGGCTCTCTCAGTGGAGGGATTTGTGGCTGCCTTGCTGAGAGAAAGGGCAGATTGTAGAACGTGAGCAGAGCTGAATATTTCCAGCACAGTGAAAAAGCCCAAGCTGGAAGCCCCTGGACTTTGGTATTGTATAAACCTGCTCTCAAATCCAGCACTGACCTCTCAGAGCAGATGCTGCTGTTGGGTCCCAGCACCTCCATCCTGGCAGTGGGTGACACTCCCTGCTCTTCATGGGTGGCTAGGAAGTGCTTGATGCCTCTGGGTTGGTTGCAGGCTCCTTGACTGCCCTTACGCATCTACCAGGATGTCAAGAACACCGACATGAAATACAAAAACCGCGTGAGGAGCCGCATCTCCAACCTGAAGGACTCCAAAAATCCTGAGCTGAAAAAGAATGTGCTGTGTGGGGCCATCACCCCCGAGCAGATCGCGGTGATGACCTCGGAGGTGAGGGAGCCTGAGGAGCAGGGTTTTCTTCTCATCGGGGATGTGTCCTGAGGCTTAGCTGTAGGCAAAGGGCTGGGCTGCTGCCAGGGTTGCAGATTTCTCAGTAGCTGCTGCCAGAGTGCATGGAGCGTGCTAGTGATGGCGTTCGCAGTGTGGAGAGTGGTTTTTTGGGCCTTCACATCATCTTGAGGCCCTGGATATGAACCAGAAACCGGAATTGGAACAGGCTTTCTGTCTTAATACCGATCTGTCTGGCTGCCCTGTCCTGTTGGCTGTTTCCACTGTAGTGGGTGTGGTGGTAAAACTGGGCAGATGTGATTTTATTGCCTTTTTTTTTTTTTTTTTTTTTGGAAGGAAATGGCCAGTAATGAGCTGAAAGAGATCAGGAAAGCCATGACAAAAGAAGCAATCCGGGAGCATCAGATGGCCAAGACAGGAGGGACACAGACTGACCTCTTCACCTGTGGGAAATGCAAGAAGAAGAACTGCACCTACACCCAGGTTGGTTTTCCTGCTCCTGTCTCGGCCTCTGCACAGGACATGATCCGTGGTGGTCACGACCTCACGCTGATCTGTGACAGGCCCTGCAGCATGGCACAAATTTTGCTACTGGTGGACAGAAAACACTTGAGGCTGTCTAAAATGTACTTCTGCACATGTTTCTGTGAGCTTGTGTAACTTTCTGGCTCACTTGTACAAGAGCAGGAATTGTGCAGCACTAAGGAAGCTTTCAAAAGTGCAGCAGTGCTCTACACTGAAAGCAGGTGCTGGGGATGCTGGGATTCAGACAAGAAAGGAGTGGCTAGTGTAGAGGAGAGGCTGCAGAAACTGAGTCAGACATGTTGATGGTATTAAAAGTACAAATTAAGAATATAGATAACCTGCAGCTGGATAAGTCCCAACTTATTTAAATTCAAATAGCATGAAATGGGTGAAACAAAAGGAATAAACGAAGCTGTGATGCGAGCAGACAGGATTTTTCTTCCCCATAGCCAGCTGCTGGAAGCCTTGTGCATTACCAGTGCTTTTTAGCTCCCATGTTCGTGCCAGGCATCTGGAGATAAATGTGCCTTTGCTGTGAGTCAGTGGTTTAGAATGTGCAGATACCCAAAAATGCACCAGCAGCCACCAGATTGCTGCTGAGTGACTGCGCACAGACTGCGTGTACAAGTGCCGGGTGAGACTCCTGCATCTGCTTGGACTTGACATACAAACACATGGAAAGAGGAGGAGATCCAGGAATCGGACCAGGGAGTTTCCTTTGGCTCAGCAGCAGCCTTGCATCCCACAGTGCTCCCAGTAAGCATTCCTGGGCTGTCTCAGCACATGGGACTGTCTCCACCTGTGGTGGACGGGAGTTTGACTGCCTGGAATTGGAGCAGGAGACAAGAGTGTTTTCTAAATAGAAATATCAGGAGGTTTTCTAAATAGAAATATCAGGAGGTTTTCTGTATTTTGATTTGTTTTCTAGTGAAATCACTAGTGGGTGGTGAGATGATGTAAGTCCCAAGCAGATGAACTGGCATTTATGAGCATGTTGGAAGCAGACAGTAAAGGGCGAGAATTACAGAATTTAGCTATCCAGCATTCTTGCAAAAATGGTTAATTTGCATCATGCAAATACCGTGACTCTTGCACACTGGGTAATTACACACATAGATCATCATAATCACCCCTCGGCACAGTTCTGCCTGACTAGTGGTAGGGAGTACCAGTGTTTTCAGTCTAGATCTGCCTTGTGGTATTCAAATGCCACGAAAATCTGGTTTTCAGTAAAGTACGTGTTTCTGGCCAGAGCCAGTCAGAGGCAGCAATCACATCTGGGTTAAATATCAGAGTTCCTTAATGGCTCAAACACAAACCAGATTGGAACTGTGCAGAACCTGGTAACCCAGAGTGTGTTCCTGTGGGGCCAGGATGTAGGACTGGTCTGTAAATGGGAATGGCTTGGGTGCTTTTTTATGCGTTGCTGTGGAGCATGTGCTTGGGACTGAGGGGTTTGTCATGGCACTGCTGGCCACATCCCTTCTGGGGGACAGTTTGGGGAGGGATTGGGTGTGGGTATGTACACTGCCAGAGTCACCTGCAAGGAATGGGCAGCAGACTGGGTGAGGAGGGAAATATGCTGCCCCAAAACTTGTCACTCAAGTAATGTCAGGCTGGAGAGGGTCATGATGTGTGTACAGGTGTGTATCTGTGTGAAACACAACCACCAGACTTACTTTACTGGAAAGCTGCTTTTGCTGTCCCAAGCCTCGGTCTCTCATTGATTTTGTGAGCCCAGCACGAATCCCTGGAGGCCAGAGGGACAGGGCCACGTGTGGTGCTGAGCTCTCACCTCCCTTCTGTCCCCCCCAGGTGCAGACCCGCAGCTCCGATGAGCCCATGACCACCTTCGTCGTGTGCAACGAGTGTGGGAATCGCTGGAAGGTAGCGCACCAGGGCTATTGCTGGCACTGAGGGGTGTTGGGGTGGCTGCACCCACCATGCTGCAGGCACTTGGCTGCTGCTCAGAGGTGCTAGCCAAACCCTCACTGGCTCTAGAGAGTGATCTTCCCTCCCAGCACAGAGGCGAGAGCTCCTGGGTTCATCCCATCTCTGCAGATCAGCTGGGGTCAAGTCTCACTTCCACATTCCCTGCTCTCTCCTCATATCCTTCTTTCATAACCTGCTTCACAGTGCTTTCCATGCTGCCTCTGCCCTCTGAGGGATAGTGCTGATGATGTTCAGGATTTCAAAACTGCTCTTTCATGCTGTGCACAGAGCTCAGGGGTGAGCAGAAATCTCCTGGTCAGTGGCGAGCAGAAATGGTGCCACTACAAAGTGCCAAAGAGCCACAGCCGAGAGATTCACACGGGAACTCCCTTTGGCCCCGGCTTCTGAGAACCCCCAAGCCCTTGCCAGCTCCTGAAACAAGCCCACACCTGGATCATTATCTTCTTCTGCAATGAAGTTTCTAATTGGGGTTTAAACTCCCTTCTCTTGCAGTTCTGCTGACATGTGCCATGGCCCGAGAGCGGCAGCCAAACGCAGACCCGAGCGCAGCCTCCACACGCCGGCTCCCACGGCAATTGTGTTTTGTGTCCCAGTGAGTTTGCATTGTCACACGCTGAGAGCAGCAGCGGGGAGGCCTGGGCCTCGCAGAGAGCCACAGCCCTGGGCTGACAGGTTGGCAGGAGAGCTCACTAAACACACCCAGTCATTACTTTCTCATCTAAGCGAGTACGGTCACTTTCTCTTCGAAACTAATATTAAACATTTTTGTCAGTTTCTGACTTTTATTTCAACTGTGTGTGCAGCCCTTTGTTTTTCCAGCATGGGAACTTGACTGGCGGTCCGTGTCCAGGTGGATGAGGACTGAATAATGCCTGGAGCAGCAGAAAGTGAGATATGACTTGTAGGCACACCCTCGGTGCGTGAAGGCTTGTTCCTGTCACCTCATGGAATCTCCCACTGGACGAAGCCCTGGGGCAGCTGAGTGGGCAGTACTGTTGACAGGACACGGCTTTTGGAGTACAGATCAGATGTTGCTTTCCATCTTGGCAGCATTCACTGATTCCTTGGCATCTTGAGCCTTTTAATGCCAACAGCATTGGCTGCTGCAAAGATAAGAATGTACTGCCCAGGTGAGACTGAAAGCAGGGTGACACCAGCCACAGAAATGGCACCCCAAACTGTTCAGAGGGAGTCCCAGGCACTTTCCTGTTTGTGCTCTGCTTTTAGCTTGACAGCTGAAAAACAGCCTGGAGTTTCAGAGGGGCTTGCTGGAGAGGCTCAGGAGGAGGGAAAATGCTGCAAATACAGGAAATTTTCCAGAGGCTTGGATCTGGAGAAGGTAAGGGCTAGAGGGATGGGTGGGAGCTGCTAGCACTAAGCTGTAGAAGTGGAGGAGGTTTGAAGCGAGCTCAGAGCTGGTGCTTGGAAGGGGTCAGATAAGGAAAGGATCCTGTAGCAACGCCAGCCCCAGGTGCCACATCCACAGATGTGCTGCTGTGAAGGAGATCTGCAGAATCAGGCTCCTCCTGGGAGCTAACTAAAACCTCGTGGGGAAATTCCATCTGAGCTCACAACAGCTTTCAGTTAGACTTAAAATCCCTCTTCTTTCCTTTTTGTAGCCTTTAACTGGGGTGATGCAGCATTTGGGGGACCCCAGCCAGGCCTCTGGGTCTGAGGCTGCCCAGGAGCCGTGCTGTGCCCTGCGGCTCTTGTGCTGACTGGCAGGGCAGGAGCATTTGCAGTCACATCTCTCATGGCATCGCTTCCCTCTTCCAGAGTGAAAAACAAGTATTTCCACTGGCTTCCCAGCATGCCAGACAGCAGACATTGAGCAGAGACCTCGGAGATGTTTGGAGAGGAGTAAGCAGCCACATGAAAGCAGCGGAAAACGTGCTCCCAGCCCCTTTGAGGGCTGTGCAGCTCCGGAGGCAGGGATCCCACCAGCATCCTTCGCTCAGGGCTTTCACTTTACAGGGTGCAGCCAAGTCTCCCAAGAAGGAAAATATTCAAAGACGCTGACAACTCCTTTAAGCCTCACGAGTCTTGTGGTGAATGGGATTATTCAAGCCAGGCTTGGGAGGGAGCAGTGTCCTCGCAGTGATGCCGAAAAAAAAACTTCAGGATCTGAAACCCACACTGACCACGGCACTGGCTCGTGCGCTGGGAAAGGGAGCCAGCTCTTTACCAGTGCCTCTTGCCTTTCTTCTTGTGTTCCTGTGAGGAGCAGAGCTGATCTTGTGTACAGCCTTCTGACAATCCTGAATTAGGTACCTAGAGTCCCAAGCAGGAGTTTGGGAAAAGAACCATGTCATTTTACCCTGCCATTTTCTGGGGTAACACCAAGGAGAGCCAGGGAGGGGAAGCACACTGGGTAAAGAGGTGTTTCAGAAGTAAGGATTTGCTTGTAAGGTGTTTAAAAGGGATTGGGAGCAAGAGAAAAACCAGATTATCTGGTGGCAGTGGGGTCTTTGTGCTGAGACCTCTGTGGTGTGTGGAGGGGCTCTGACCCCCTGCCATGCTCTTGAACAGCTTCAGGGATGTTCAACCTCCAACCCTCAGGCTGGGGCCACATTTGAGAGTATTTCCCTTACTCACAGAATAAACCCAGAACTAAAACTTCCCCTGTGCAGGGTGGGGATGCTGTAAGGGTGCAGACTGGGGGGAAAACCTGCCAATAATAACAATACCGACATTCCTATGAAACCATTGCTGGTCTCTCTCAAAAATACATTTTCTTGAACTGTATTTCCAGCTTGGCAAAGAAAACTAAATTTACTGACATGAATTTCCACACAGTCATGCCATGAGGAAGGAAGGAAACAAAAACAAAAAAAAAGCTGAAAGAATTGGTTTGTTTAAAAAATATGTTCAATAAAAAGCACTTTTTTTCTTTGGAAGGGCTGAAGAGAGGAGGGGAAGGGGTGGATAAATAAGAAACTGCTGTGGTGGGTCAGGAAAAGCAAAGACTGGCAGCAAAACCCCTGTGTTGGCTTTGTTTCAGTGTGAAGGGCAGGGACAGACATGTTTTAATCCTGGATACTGGGCCTTCAGTAAATCATTCCTTGTGCTGTGCAAAACCACATGGGAATTCTGTATCCTCCCTGTGACACTTCCCGTCCTGCATGGCACTCAGGTCCCTGCTCAGTGCGGGAGCAGGGCAGAGCCCTGCGCTTCTCCCTGCTGGCAGGGCAGGTCTGGGCCAGCTGGGAGCTCTCTCGTTCAGGGGTCCTGGTGCCTGTGGGTTCTGCAGGAGGGCAGACAACACCTGCACAGGTGTTTCTCCCCTCTCCGAGGTCCATGAACTAAGGATGCAGGATGCTCTGGGTTTGGGGTGACAGTGTGTGGTGTCCTGGAACAGTGCTGATGTGTCATGGGGACTGGCTGGAGGCAGCTGTAAGACACCCCCTGCCCACCCCCCAAGCACATCCCCATGGCCCTTCTGGTCGCTCAGAGCTCTGCCCTCTGCTCCGTCCGGATCCACTGGGAATACAAACAGGCTCTAGCACCATCCCCCTGCCCTTTGGGCCACCTCAAACAGCTGGAGTGAGGTAAACCTGACAAGTTTTTATATGTACAGAGATGCTCGTCAACCCCCCCCTCCCGCACCTCAAGTCCCCCAGTAAAAGCCAACCAAAAGAGCATTTAAAATTAAAAAAAAAAAACCCAAACCAACAACAATTGACCTCCTCCCCACCTCAAAAAACCCCCAACCCAGTCCCCAACTGGGTCTCAGGTGGCAAACGGGGATGTGCCGTGTCCCCAGGTGTGGTGGAGATGGGATAAAGTGACCTCTTCAAAACAGGGTGTGGGGGGAGCCAGGCCCCAGGCGCTGTCCCGTGCTCCCCCAGCTCACTCCAGCCAGCACTGGGGACAGGGCAGGGAATCAGTAGTATGAGTTGGCCCAGGCTGTGCCCTGGGGACAGTCCTGGAGTGTGGCCCAGACACCGGGGTGACAGTTCATAGGTAAAAAGCTAAAAACTTGGTGGGGTCTGGCAAGGAGGGCGGCAGAGGGGAGGAGGCACTGACTCCCCCTGGCCACCATGTCCCCACTGGTGTCTCCACGGCTGGCGGGTGCCCTTAGGACTCCGAGGAGGAGTGGGAAACGCTCTGGAGCAGCGATTTGTAAATGGCAGAGTTCAGGAAGCGGGGGTAGGAGTCTCTGTGCATCAGCGTGTAGATCTGGAGCTGTGCGTCGTCGAAGGTGTGCGAGGACGGCTCCTGCATCTTCCGGTTGATGACCTCCCGCACCCGCGAGTCCAGGCTCACCTGGGAGGCACGGAGAGAAATTGGGGGCTGGGGGACACCCCAGGACAAGCCCCCAGCCCCAGAACCAATCCCCGCACCCGCTCTCATGGGAAATTGGGTATCAATGCAGCACCAGATGTGGGGAGACCACAGAATGCTCCATCCCAGAGGATACTGGCACTGGAGCCCTGGTGGTTGGGGAGGGTTGCAGGGAGGAGTGGGGAGCTCTCTGGGTCCCCTCTGTGTCCCCGGGCTGGGCACAGGGAGGTTGGGTTGGGGTGGTCCCGCCCTGGGTACCCCCACTCCGAGGACGCTGCAGGCCGGGATGCAGCATTTCCTCGGCCCACTGGTGCCCTCGTGAGGTCTCGGCCCCGCAGCACAACCCGGCCCGCGGTCCCACTGCCGGCAGCGTCCCGGGAGTTTTGGGAGGCTGGATATCCCCTTCCCACCGCTGTTACCCTGCCAAACTCATCCCCAGACTGTCACAGGGCTCTGGCGACAGCTGGAACAGAGCCCTCTCCCTAACAGCCCTCCCCAGCCCCATTTTACCCTGAGCCCTCCCATCAAAGGCTCTGCCTCCTACCTCCTTGGGAGAGAGGATGGAGATGTAATCCTCGTAGATCATCCTGGCCTTCTCGTCGATGGTGTGCTTGTTGCACTCCGTTTTGAGCTCCTCACATGCCAGCCAGAAGAGCATGTTCTCCTCGCTGTACTCAGTCCGCAAAAACTCCCGGAAGACGTTGCGCCCCGCCGGGCTCTTCATCAGCTTGTCGAAGGACTGTGCCCAGCCCTGCACCTCCTCCGGCGTGGGTTTGGCGCTGACAGGTCCGGGCGAAGGCAAGAGGATGGCATTACAGCTGGCCAAGGATCCCACTGTGTCCCTCCTGCTCATCCCTGGTCCCATCCCAGAGGAACTGTGCCCAAACACCTCTCCCTGTGGCTGCACGATGCTTTTGGCAGTGGATCTAAAGGGCAGGATGAGGTCTGAAATCTGCTGAGGTTCTTCCATGCCTCAGTTTCCCTTTGCAATGGGCCCAAGGGCAGAATCACAGTAGGATTCAGCCTGTGGCTCCAGGCCGTTTCTTGGTGAGAACTGGGGATGAGCTGCTGGACACATCACCAGGAACCCCTGAGCCCTGGTGCCCTGACCCTCTGCCCTGCGTGTACCCCAGGGGCAGGACACAGTGCTGGCTGCCATGAAGGGTGGCAGAGGGGACAGTGCCATGCTGTGCCATGCTGTGCTTGTCTCGCTCCACTGCACTGCCCCTGCACTCACCACGCTTCACAGTTTGGGATGGTCTCCAGTTTGGTCTCCCGGGATGCCCTCCATGCTCGCTCCCGGTCCTCGTTCCTAACGGGGAGACAGAGAGGTAGTCAGAAGAACTGGGGACACGTGCAGACCCCACCCTCACCCCCGACCACTGAATCTCCTCCGTGGGCATCAGCACCCCCCACCCATGCCTTCCCTTCACCCGCTGCCCTGGTGGCACCCTGGTTCCCTCATGCAGTTTTGCTGTCACCATGTGAGGGTGTCCCTGCGATGTCCCTGTGCTCAGGCACTGCTGTGGCCCTGGTCCCGCTCCACCACCCGGGCTGTGTGCCAGGGCCACGTGCCAGGGATGTGTGCCAGGACTGAGCTGAGCCGGAGCGGCCGCAGCAGCCGGCAGAGGTCAGTGCTGGATCGGCCCAAGGCGAAGCCGTCGTGAACCGTCACGAATAACCACCAATAAATAAACGAGGGTTTATTGGTGATGCGCCAGCACCGGTCCGGCCCGGAGGCAGATAGTGGGATAGAGGTGTTGGGGCTCGGGGATGCGGTGTTCCTGTCCCCGTGTCCCCTGGACCCTGGGGGTGCTGGTGGCACAAGTGGAGAGGAGCCATCAGCCAACTTCCCCTGGGCCCTCGAATTTCGGTGCCCGGCACTGACCGCAGCCCTTCCTGCTTGCGACACCGTCCCTCGCTGCTCGCACAGGACTGGCTGTGCAAACCTCTGCCCCAGCATGGGCGAAGCTGTGAGCATGTCCCTGCCTGTGCCACCCCCAGGGCTCACTGCCTGCCATGCCTGACCCCACTCAGGAACCAGCACCGCTCGCTCCAGGAACAGGATACAAGAGGGATATCTGTCCCAGCTCTGGGATTTCTGCTCCATCTCTGCTCACAGGCTCTTGCAGAGATGAAAGAGAGACACAAGGAATGCCACCAAGCCTAGGACAGTGTCTAGGAGGGAGATGCACAGGGCCCAGCTCCAGGGTTTGTTGCTCTTCCAAGCTCGCTGCTCTTGGTGGCTGTAAAGACCACAGCTGCTGCAGAGCCCGGAGCCATCAGCAATCTCTGAGTGAGCAGATGCTGAGGAGGAAGAGCAGATGGGCTCTCCAAAATCTGGGATATCCAGAGGATAAGGAGCTGGAGATCCTTAGCAAGGACAGGAGAAGCAGATGGAGGCAAGCAGCTGGTTCCATCCTTGGCTTTGGGCAGTGCTGGGAGGGCAGGGCCAGACTCTGCACCCGCTGCTCCAAGGCAGAGCTTCCCAGAGGGCTCATATGGACCAGGGCCATCCCTCCCTGGAGACCATCTGGGCAGCACTGGGGAGTCCCACTGCTGCTTTCTGCTCTATGCATTCTAAGAGATTTAGCTCACGAACAGGAGTCACAGCGCACCCAGGCTCGGCTGGGGCTCACCAGGCTCTGTGCCAGGGGGAGCCCCATGCCACGGCACCACTGGTGCCCATCTGCTCCAGGGCACCGTTCACACCTGTCTAGCCACGCACCTGTCCTGCTCGCAGCTCCCAACCCAAGGCGCACACAAGTGGTCCAGAGGCTCAGCTCAGGGAGCAGGGCCATCTCCATTCTAGCTGCCCTCCAGCACCCACTGCCCATGGCTTGGGTGTCCCAGCCGCACTGCAGGGCTGCAGGGAACCCAGCAGTGGGGGCAGCTGTGGGACCCCATCTCCCTCACACCTGGTCGCCTGCCCTGGCAGCAGTTGCATCCAAGCACTTGGTGCTGCACAAAGCACAGAGGAACAATGACACACATGTGATCCCTGCACCCCTGGCAGCGTCCAAGGCCAGGGCTTGGAGCAACCTGGTCTGGTGCAAGCTGTCCCTGCCCACGGCAGGGGGTTGGAACGAGATGATCTTTACGATCCCTTCCAACCCAAGCCTTCCTATGATTCTATGACCTGCCCTGCCTGTGGGCTGACGAGGTGGGTGGGTGATGCTCACTGACCCCGCAGGAGCCAGGGCCAGGCGGGCAGCGGGACGTACCACGAGCAGCTGCAGCAGCAGCACCAGCAGAAGCAGCAGGCGTTGGGGCGGTGGTTGCTGGCGGGTTGCACCGTTGTCGGAGAAGTCTCATGCCGGGACATCGGAAGGGGTGACTCTGCGGACGCGGGTCCTGCGTACTGAAAGGCAGGAGGGTGGAGAGGGTCAGGGAGCTGCCAGTGATCATCCCCCACCTCGTGCAAGCACACAGAGGTACAGGAGGAACCCCCGTGCAGCGACTTGCTGTGATTTAGTTCTGGCTCCTGCTCGCCACCCTGGCCCCCGGCCCGTCACCCCTCACCTGCGTCCCAGCCTCATACACGGTGGACGGGGTTGGGTCGTGCTTCAGGGGCTGTTCTGCCGCTCTCAGCTCCTCCCAGCCCGCGGGTGAGCCGTGAGACCCCCTGGCTAATGTCCCTGCCGCCTCCTGGGTGGAGCCTGTGGGGAGGGAGAGGAGCGGCACCGCATTACTGCACAGAACCCCCGGCTTTGAGCAGCTCCAGGGGCTGCCCAGCGCTGGGGAAAGCCCTGGGCAGGGGGAAAGCGAGGGCAGGGCAGCAGGCAGAAAGTGCAAGAAAAGGAAGTGAGAAGGAAAGTAAAGAGGAAATGCATCAGGACATGCTCTGCCAGCCCCATGCTTTGCCTGGGATCCCATCCCACACTTTGGGGATGCTGTGGAGCTCGCTGCAGGCAGCAGAGGGGCTTGGCAGGGTGAGGGGCTCAGTGCTGGCCCTGCACACCCCCGGCAGTGCCCCGTGCCATGAACAAGAGCAGCTGAAATCCCTGGTGTCTTCAGGCACGGGGTGGGGAAGTCAGAGCTGCTCCATGGCATCATGTGAGTGGAAGGAAACAGGGTGGTGGTGGTGAGTTTTCACAGCTCCTGGCGCTAAACCAAACCTGGTCCCATGCCACCTGCCTGTCCCTGCCTGCACCACTGGCTCAGCCTGGAGCAGGGATGCTCCTGGGCAGGAGCGATGCTGGCCGCTGGGCTCAGCGTGGGCAGTGGTTATGTCACGGCCACAGTGGGCTCTACCTCCCTGTGCCTCGCCAAGGGTGACGGGCAGCAATCACGGTCCCTGCCCCGCCAGAAGGAAGGAATGGGAGCAGTGGCAGCAGGCAGGGAGAGCCCCCGGACATCTCAGCCTCAGCATCCCCACCTTGAGCAGCCCCACGCCTCATCACCTCGGGCCTGAGTCTTGCTGTGGATTCAGCAAGGGGACAGAGCCAGGGTGTGGGATGCAGCTGGGGACACAACTGTCCCCAGAGCCCTCCGTGAGCCCAGGGGGCAGAGCCCTCCCGTTCCCAGCACAGCCATCACCCAGCAGCGCTTTCCTGGGCCCTCACAAACCCTCCTAGAGTCCCAGTGCTCCCGCAGGAACGAAAAAGGAGAGAGTCTGTGTTTCACTCCCAATTGTCCCTATTTATAGCCCCAAGTGCTGGCAGGACAGCTGTGACCTTGTCACCCGGTTCGGCAGCAGCTCTGCTCCCTCTCGCACCGTGCTGCCTTCGGGTCCATTGAACCCCCCACTTATTCCCTTCCCTTTGCTTCCCCTGGCCCAACCACCTTCCACTCCCAGCACCCTTCTTCCCACTGCCCACCCACATCCCACTGCTCATCCCAGCACTGCCGGGGGCTGCGGCACCAGCAACAGGAACTGGTGCCGAGGCTGTGGGAATGGCGGGAGCAGGAGGACAGCCTGAAGACTGGGAAAACCCTGCTCCCTCCCAGCTCACCCTGGCTCTGCCACAGCCCTGGGCTATGGAAAGGTTGGATTGGGGGTGACTGAGGGACCGCGATGTGGGGACAGCATGTGGCTTTGCTCTCTGGGGACACCCAGGTACTTCGCTTCACTCCTTGGCAAGAGCTGACCCACAAGTGGCTGAGCAACGCACCCTGGAGAGGCAGCAGGAGGGGGTGGCATCCCTTGGCAGGAGCATCCCCTTCCCATGCCAAGGGCTGCGCTCAGCACCCGGCCAGGAGCAGGATGGGGTGGCTGCCTGCGCTGGCTGCTGTGGGACGCACCCAGGGCCATTCCGGAGGAGTAGGCTGTGCCGTGGGGAACAGGGAGAAGGGAACCACGGGGCTGCACAGGGACCACAGGGACCTCGTCTGATGGCACCAAGAGGTGATGCTGGGGTGATCCTTGCTGGCACCAAAACGCAATGCCAGCACATCTGGATCAGCACCAGAGGCCAAGCTCAGCACATCTGGATTGGCAGCAAAAGGCAGTGCCAGCACACTCTGATGGGCACTGAAGGGTGCTGCCATCGTGCTCTGGATTTGCAGGGATGATTTCCCAGCACCGTGCACCCCTTAATGCCCCTGCCACCCCCACCTCACCATGCTGGCGGGGGCTGGGTGCCGTGGGGCTGTCACCAGCTGCCCCAGTGCCAGGCCCCGCCATGGGGCTGCTGGGGCTGGCGGATAGGGAAGTGCCGGAGGGAAGGCGAGGGCGTGCGCTGGAGGCTGCAGAAAGAGGAAGGACGACAAAAAGGGGACGTTTCCCCACAGAGAGAAGAGACGCCCCAAAAGTCACCCCCTCTGAGCTCCCCAAGCCCCCCATGAGTCTGGGAGTCCCCATGTGCTGGGTGTCCCCGGGCCACGCCAGGTCACATGCCCGTGATGTCCCCATGAGTCTGGCACCACACTGTCCTCTCGCCGAGCGGAGAGGGGACCCTCCATGAAACCGGACAAGATGAGCTCTCCCCAAAATCGCTTTCAACGGGGAACCTCCCCTTCTACCAGGCCTTGCTGAGATGTTGGCCCCATCCCACACACTTGCACATGAAGCTCCTTGTGCCCTGCTCACCCTGGGCAAAGCAGCCTCCCCCAGTTCTGCAGCGTGGGGCACAAATCAGCGCCCACCCCAGTGCAGGGGCACCCCCAGCACAGCCTGTGCTGACCCCCGACGTGCCCACCGATCCTGTGCCGTGGGTGCTGGGAGGACTGGGGGGTGTGGGAGCAGCTCTTGTGGCGCGTCCGTACCTGCAGCCTGGCCATCACGCCAGCCAGGGTGACCCCGGCCGGCTCAGGGGGTGCGCGGCATCGCCGGGACCGCCGGCTCTGTGGGCAGGGAGGTGGGGGAGAAAAGAAGAGAGAAAGAGAAAAGAAAAGCGGCCGAACACATCCTCTCACAGGAAAGGGAGTGGTAAGGGAAGTGGCAAACAACCGAAGAGTTCAGGCCTTTTTTGGGAAAGCCCCAGCCCGGCCCAGACGCTCTCCTTGCTGCTCCATCACGGGGCCAGCTGCCTCGATGGGGCAGGAGAGGCGCACAGTGGGTCCCACCAGGGGCTGAGCCAGCTCAGCCTCCTGCTTCCAGGTCACCTTCCTGCTTTCCAGGAGGGCTGGATCCGGCAGCGGCTGCAGGCACGAGGACAACCAAGATGGGGCTCCCCAGCCAGGACTGGCACTGATGGCAGCTTCTCAGAGATAGCCCCGGCACGCTGGCGCTGGAACAACCCCATGGCCACGGAAGCGGCTTTGCCGAGAGTGACAGGCAGGATGTGTCCCCAGGGTGCGTTCAGGCTGCACCTCGGTCCTCGGTGACCAGCCGAGGCCACTTCAAAGCGACAGTGCTTTCTGCCACGCTGTGCTCCCGATGTCCCCGGGCTTCCAGCACTGCCCGCAGGGCACAGACATCGGCAGCGAGGTGGGCAGTGCGGGAAAGGGGATGTGCCGAGGGTGGGCTGAGTCAGAGCCGCCGGCGGTGCCTCCCGGCAGCATCGTCCGTGCGAGGTGGGATGTGCCAGCCTGATGCACAGAGCGCAGCCCTGCTCCCTCGGCCAAGAGTGACTCACAAACAAAGTTGTTTGGTTTTTTTCCTCTTCGGGAAAAAAAGAAACAGAAGAGAGAGAGAGAGAGGGAGAGAAATCAGCCGCCAACCTCCGTTTTCTTGATTAAATTCACCCTCGGCACTGCTGTGGGCGGAGGAGGCTCCAGCCCACAAGCGACCAACACCGCTTGTGGTCTCTGCTGGCGGCTGCCCCTCAGTGGCACGGTCTCACCGCAGGTGAAAAAGGGGAGAAAGAGGGAGGAGGGATGCTGGCACCCACCCCCGCTCCCCTGGGGCAGCGCCATGTGCTTGTTATCAGCTCATCCCAGCGCCCGGCTCAGCGCAGCCGCTTCCCTCGCGTTCCCCGGGACACGAGTTGTTGTCTCCTCTCCTCCCGAGCCCGCGCACCCGGCACGCGAAACCCAACGCGGCTGTGCTGCTGCTGTCCCCAGCGCCACTCCATCCGGATGGAAACCTTCCCGTCACCCAGAAGTCACCACCGGCTTCGGCAGCTCGTTCCTCTGCCGTCACCCCGCGGTGCTCCAGGGGCTCAGCCGGGCTCCTGAACCTCATTTATTTCCCAGATGGTTTTCCAGGATTCCCTTTGCTGCTACCAGGCAGGGAGAGAGCTGGGGGCTGCCAGGACACAGCCACGCTCCCACGGCCTCTGGCACCCCCAGCTCACCAGCACCGAGAGTATTTTTATTCTCTGGCCACCTCTTGCTACTCTCCACCCCAAGGAAGGACCTTCCCTTCGTATTTTATGGGTCAAAACCCGGACAGCAGTTTTGCTGCTCATCACAGAACCCTGCAGGGATCATGTGGGTGGGAACAATGAACAACCCCCCAGTGGCAACGGAGACACCGTCCCTGGCCAAGTCCCTGTCACAGGCCAGCGATGCCTCAGCGAGGAGCAGCACCGGGTCCGACCCCTCTCCATGCCTTGGAGGAGCTGCAAACAGCCATCACCTGCTCGACCAGCCACGCTGGATCAGCACAAGGACAGCTTGGCTGCCCGCGTGCTGCTGGATTCTCCAGTGTCTAATAAGGGCTCAGCACAGCCTGCAGCTTCCCCACCCCCTCCCTGGCATTCTCCCAGGAGGTCCCGGCACCTCTGATCTCTGCCAAATTTGGCTGGAACCAGCCACCGAGTGCAACCAGAGGCGAGGCGGCCCAGCAGGCAGCTGGGGTGGGTGACAGGGGACTGGCACCCCCGGGGACCCCTCTGCCGGGGTTACCCCATGGAAACTGCCGGGGCACTGCCCCCGAGCCCCACAGCTGCCTCCCGCCCCCGCAGCCTGTCCCAGCCACCTGCCAGCACCACAGGAAGTTTTAGGAGTTATTTTTAGACTTGGTTTTCAATCCCCCCCTTAGCGATCTTTTAGAAAAAGATTAAAGAGGTTGAGGGTTTGAGCCTCCTGGCTCTGCGGGATGGGGCTGGGCTGACCCCAATCCTCCCAGCACAGAGGTGCCAATGATCCCCGGCAGTGGCTGGGTGGGCTCCCGGGGTCCTGCTGGGATGAGGGGGTGGTTATGCCCAGGTGGCTGCATCCTGCCCACGGCACTGATAACGCCGCAGATGTGGCCGCACACGTGGCTGAGGCGGCGGTGGCCAGCGGGTACCTTTGGGGAGATCCTCTGCCCTGCAGTGATTTTTCTGCCATTCCCAGATGCTGGGAAGGCAGGTCCTGCTGATGGGAACTGTGAGATGCTTCAGTGTGTCCAGACACCTCCCCAGTCCCTCGCACCAAGAGAGCTGACAGCCCCTGTCCTGCCAGGACGAGGACGATGCCGGGGTCCTTCTCCAGACCAGCCATCTCGTCTGCTCCCAGTGAATTTCTGCTTGAGCATCCTCCAAGCCAAATCCCACCATGAGCCCTCCCAAAAGGACCACATGAACCCCTCCAGCAGCTGGTGGGAAGAGGAGAACAGACCCATGGCTCTGGCCTGGCACCATGGTTGCTGGGCAGCCTGACAGGCACGGCACTGCCAGCACCCATCCCCCTGACCCCAGCTTTTGCACTGAAGCAGAGTTAATTGTTTTATAGCATAAAAATAGCCCCCATGCCAATCAGCTGGGGGATTTAGTAAGGCAAACCCTGACAATTATGTTTCTACTACCAGAGGTATCGTGGCGTTAGGGCAGGCGCCTGTTCTGCTTTCGGTAATGATCCATGGGAAGGGAGAAGAGAGATCAGTGATCAATACTCAGCAGGGGCTAAACGGATGGAGGAGCCTGGTGGTTGATGGGAGGGAAGAGCAGAGGAAAGGGAGGGATACGGCACCGGCACGGCCAGGGTAGGAGCTGAGCTGGGCGGGTGGCGGGGTGCTCCTTGTTCATGGGATGCTGCCAGGCCCCTGGGACCACAGGACAGCGGTAATTTGAGGGATGAGGAATGGCACCTTTCAAGGAAATGAGGAACCAGATGGAGAATCAAGGCAGGATTGGGATGAAAAGGAAGAACACTGCATCACAGGGCAATGCTGGATCGAAGGGCTGGCTTGGCATGGCTCTGAGAGCTCCCAACACAACTGAGGGATGATTTTTCCTCCAGCCCCAGCACGAGACCAAGCCCCACTGCCTGCATCCAGAGCCCTGCACGAGAGGCACCAGGAGCTGCATGAGGAAGTTTGGGAGCCTCTGCTGGCACGGGCAGGAGGTGAGTCTGACCATGCTGAGGACAGGTCTGGCCCTGCTCTCCAGCCACACTTCCTGCCCAAAGCGTGGCCCCACGTGGCATTGATGTGGTCAGGGCAGGGCCGTGACCGGCTCAACCTGCAGTGAGGGCCAGGGCCACACCAGCAGGACAGCTGGGGACAAGGGGAGCACGTCCCAAACGCTGCACCCAGGGGCATTTGCCCACCATGGTTTATTCAGCTGTGCGTGCTGCTGCCTGCATGCTGCCAGCCCTGACAGATGCCTTTGGACGCCTGGCTCCAGGCAGATTCACTTTGTGAATTCACTTTGTGACACGTCCCCAGCACCAAGTCCCTGGACTACAGCTTGCAGAGCTGGGCTTTCACTTCTACCAGCAAAACTTCCTCCCACATCAGACTTCAGTGCTGCGTTAAAACACGGAGGGACTGAGGAATGAGGCCTCCAGGAGACCATCCTGCAGGCAAACACTCAGGGAAAGGGGGATCTGGCGACCCAATGCCCTGCCCAAGTTCTGGAGCATCCCAAGGGTCACAAGTGACCCCTGTGCTGTGGTCACAGTGCCAGGGCAGCAGTGAGGCTCCGCCCTGCCCCAGCCACAAGAGGCAACAGGGATCAGGGTGAGCAATTCGTGTCCTCCAAGTCCAGCTGCCCTGGTGATTTAAACCCCAACCAAAGGGGAAGACTGATGGTGGGGTTCAGCTCCATCACCCCAGGGAGGAGCTGGCAGTGTGGGGAGGAAGGAAGCACTGTCACCCTGCATGGCCCCATGCCACAGAGGTGGCCCTGGCCCTGGGGCAGTGCCCAGCAGTGCAGCAGCTGCACCCCACTGCTGCCAGACAGCGCAGGCATGGCCGGGGTGCAGGACCCTGGCCATGGTGGGTGCCCATTGCAGGCATTCTGGGCTCAGATGGTGGGAGTGGGCCTTGCGGGGGATCCCAGTGGGACCCCTGGTGATGCCCCTTGCTGAGCCCCCAGGATGCTGCAGGGTGCAGGTCCCACCAGAGGACACAAGTTGCTGTCATGGCAATACATTTCTCCAGCCCCAATCTGCTCTGCCAGCTCTCTCCTCCTGGTGAAACCCACACCAGGTTCTCAGGCAGCATCTTCTCTTGGTTTTTGTTGGGTTTTTTCCAGTCTAGCTTGAAGCTTTCTGTGCTTTTTCCAGGGCCCCTGCCCACTAATGCCAATATGTACCTGTTTGTTCTTCTCCTGCCCTTTGCCCTGGAACGCTGCTTGGGCATTCGCCTTCTGTCAGAGGAAGCTACAGCCCCGCTTGGGTTCAAACCTGCAGGAGGGGGAGCAATTGGAAAACCCAAACCCTTACCCCAAACCCTTCTGCTGAGCCCCTTTAGGCTGAACCAGCAGTGCTTCCAGCACTGGGAGTGGGCTGCCAGCGCACCCACAGCCTGTCCCCTGCCCCCAGAGCCACAGCCACGTGCGGGAGTGCTGCAGGCCCCGCTCCTGCCGTGCCCATCCCGTTGTTGCCCCAGAGGTTTTACAGCATTTCTGCCTCCAGAGCGGGCAAGTGCTGACAAGTGAGTCTGGAGCGTGGCAAACCTGGGGCTCCGAGCCCAGCGTGTCTCCACAGCTGGAGCAAAGAGCCCTCAAAAGGTCAACCAAGGCTGGTTCCAAGTGGTTGGAGAACTGGAAGGGCGGCTTGTTCTAAAACTCCACCATACACTTTCCTGCTGTCAGGAAACCCCCTTTTTTCCATGTCTAAGATGAATGGTGAAGCTGAACCCCAAAGGACTTTGTTGTTGTTTTCATTGCTGCTCCACCCTTCTCCTGGTTAAATTTTGCTTCCACGAAATGGCCAAGGGCAGGAGGTTTTGCAGGATGGGTGAGTGGCCTCTCCTGGTACACTCACCCGGAATGGCTGAGGTCCCACGGACCCAGAGGAGATGATGGGATGGGCTGAGGCATCACCCTGCATGCCCAGCACAGTGTCTGAGGAGGGGAAAAATCACAGGCAGGAGGTTTCTGTTACTGGTCCACTCCAAAGAAGGAACCCAGTGGATTTCCAGCCAAAAATAACAGAAATAAAATAATTCTCCATGCTCCCAGAGAGCGCTTTCGCAGAAGGGTGAAAGGTCGATCGAAACTCTGGGGTTGCTGCCTTGCTTTACACTGTGCTCAGGACCTGGATGGGGCCAGGATTCTGCCTTCACTACAGTTTTACCCAAAAGCCACCAGTTCCCGTGTCCCCAGGCCCTGAGGAAGGCTGGGGAGCTGCACAGGGAAGTCACCCCGTGGCTTGTGAACCAGCACAGCCAGCAGCTCCTGCAGAGCATGCACAGCTGGATTTAAGATGTTTGATCCCTGCGAAAGTTCTGGATGTCCTGAAACCCGTGGGAGCAGAGGGGAGGGCTGGCCAGCGGTGTTACTGGAGTTACCATCGCACCCATCAGACGGCCAAGGCAGAGAGGATTTGGGACTTTCTGCAGGTCACCCTCCCTGTTCTGCATGGGGCAACCCATGGAGAGGCAGCTGGGAAAGGAAATGGGCTGGCTGAGCCCAGCAGTGACGGGAATGAGCTTCAGGAGGCTTGAGTGGTGCTGGTGCAGGAAGGGCAGTGAATAGGGAGATGCCTGTGAGGCTGGATGCCCGTTCCCTGAGCTGCAGGAGCTGGGGCAGCGATGGCACCACAGAGCTGCTTCCCAGTCTGTGACAGGGTGGTTGGAGTCCCTGCGAGTTCAGTTCCTTCCCCTCTCACACCACAGAAGATGTCGGACACTTCCCCTGTCCTGTCCTCCCCAGGGGCAAAACCCAGGTTGTAACACACGGAGGGGACACAAAAATCACTGGTAAGGTCCAGGATCTTTTCTTCTCCCCAAAATAAGAGACGACTATGAAATAACGTACATAAACAGCTGGATTTAGATCCCCCCCTCTCTGACCAGCTTCTGTAATGGAAACACAGAGAGAGATGTGCAGATGAATAAGGAACTGAGCAATAGGAAGTCTCGGGCGAAGGCCGTGGGCACCAGATCACTCAGAACCTGCTGTTATTCTAGGCAAGAGCCCAGAGTGCTGAACCCTGAGAGTGTGGCATGGCAGTGGTGATGCCTGCTGGCCTTGCTGTGACCTGGCTGTTCTTTTTTGGGGTGCTCAGGCATGGACAGGGGTTGGTGCAGGAACTGATCTGAGGAGCAGGAGGAGCTAGAGGGGAAAGGCAGAGTGGCTCTTACCTTCTCCTGAGCTTTCCAAAATTATTTTATCCAGAGAATAAAAATTTGGGAAAAAAAAAAAAGAGGAAAAGCCACAGCAGCTCGAGCTCACGCTCTGCAGAGGCTGAGGAGTGACACGGTGGCTGCTTTGCCACTCCTGACCTGTTGATCGCAGGGGAGAGCTCCGAGCACTGAGCTCACCCACTCCGCATCACCCCAGCTGAAACCCAAGAGGCTGGAGCCCAAGCCCAGCCTAAAAGCAAAGACTAAAACCAAAGCTCAGCAAAGATGGGAGAAGATGCACTTCAGGAGGTGGCTGAGACGTGCTGCACCAGCACCTTGGGCAGACTCAGAACCAACTACCCTGCTGAAGTATTTTTCTCCCTTACCCTCTCTGGGTTTCATTTGAATTATTTATCTGCCTTCAGTTCTTTCTTTTTTTAAATAATAATACCAAAACAGGTGCCTGCACCCTGACTGAGATACATTTGTGTCACTAAACTCCTGCTTCTCCACTACAGTCCTGTGAGGTGGAGGTTGTTTAATTGCTGAAGAACATGACTGTATTTTGATTAGTGGCTTGAGTCATTTGTGGGGAAGGGCTGACGCGGAGCAGCTAAAATCCTTGTAGGGAAATCTGATGTGGCGCTCTCCCTTGGGAGATACTCTGAAATATGTGCCCACTGGGGCGACCCGTTTTCCCAAAGAAAACGACGTGCACCAGGCCAGCAAATGCCACGGCTCCGCTCATCCAGCATGACACGGGATGAGCGTCTCCACGGACAGGGATGGAGATGCATCCAGAGAGGAATGAACACCCCTCGCAGCAGGGGAATCCCTCCCACTCGCTTAACACTTTTTGTTTAGTTTCTTAAATAAGGCCATGGATCCGCGCCAGAGCAGCCTCATGGAAGCGGCGGGGAGAGGGAGCTTCCCGGGGGAACCCCTCCGTGCCCGGGGACGCGCGGTGACCCGCACACGGCGCGGCGGCCGCGCTTGGCCCTCTCCATCCCTCGGCCACGGGGACGCAGCGCCAAGCGGCGGCATCCCGCCACGCCGCCCACGTGATGGGCTCGTGTTGGGCGACCGCCGCATGTCACGTCCCTTCGGGGGACAGCCGCGTCCCCGACACCACCGAGGCACGTCCCTCTGGCCAACCCCTGGCCGTGCCGCTGCTGGAGAACCCCGCGGGGACCGGAGCTCGCTGCTGCCCTGACCTCAGGCAACCTTCCCGAGCCCCGGTGCTCCCCGAGCCCCGGCCGGCCGGGTCAGGGCTGCCCATCGCCCTGGCGAGGCTCAGCGCCCTCTGCACGGTGCCCGGGGAGCTTCACGGGCGGGGAGCTCTGCCAGCCCGAGCCGCTGCGTGGATGCTCCGGCGCCGCCCCGGCACCCACCTGTGGGTGCAAAAGAACCGGGGAGGCCTCCCCGGGGGGGATCCTCCCTGCAACCCCCGCCCCGGGCTGGGCAGACCCCGGTGCAGCCGGCCCTGCGGCTGGAGGGTGCCCCCCTCCTTCCCCCTCTCCATCCTCCTCCTCCTCCTGGCAGGAGCCCTGCCCTCCCCTGGGGGGATGCGGCGGGGAGTTCCCCCTCCCTGCTCGGTGCTCGGGGTCCCCCCGCCCCGCC
>VZTD01003263.1:152644-365417 GCA_013397725.1 Rhagologus leucostigma | reverse complement strand
CCCCCGCCGGGCGCCGGGAGAAGGAGCTTGTGCGGAGCGGGGAGCGGGGAGCGGACCCACGGCAGTGCGGGGCAGCTCCAGCCCAGGAGCGCGGGGCAGCCCCGCACCATCCCGGGAGCTGCTGCCGCGTTCCTCGGGTACCCGACGGACACATCGGAAGGAAGTCCTGACAGCAAGAGCTAGGCACTCCATCGGTGTTTTCCCTAATTTTCTGCTGGTGTTGCTGGGTGAGCTCAGACCTGGCCAGCAGGACCAGGACAGCTGGACACTGCTGAGGTCACACCTCAAAACCGGCGTTTGGTTGACAAGAATGACATTGAGAGGTTGGAGTGTGTCCAGAGAAGGGAACGGAGCTGGGGAAGGGTCTGGAACACAAGGAGCTGTTGAGGGAGCAAGCACGGCCCAGCCTGGAGAAAAGCAGGCTCAGGGAGGACCTTCTCACTCTCTACATCTACCTGAAAGGAGATTGTAGCCAGATGGGCATTGTCTCTTTTCCCAGGGAACAAGCAACAGGACAAGAGGAAATAGCCTCAAGTCGCACCATGGGAGGTTTAGGCTGGATATAAGGTTGGAAAATTTCTTCACAGAAAGTGTTGTCCAGCACTGGAGCAGGCTGCCCAGGGCAGTGGTGGAGTCACCATCCCTGAAGGGATTTAAAAGCCGTGTGGATGTGGCACTTGGTGACGTGGTTTAGTGGTGGGCTTGGCAGTTGTGGGGTAATGGCTGGACTCAATGGTCTTAGAGGGCTTTTCCAACCCAAACGATTCTGTTTCATTCTGATTCTGTGACTCTAGGAAGGTGCTGGGTGAGCAGAGGTGAGCTCTGCCATGGCTGCAGAGAGCTGCAAGTACAGCACAACGCCAGCACCTGCAGAGCTGGTTTTCCTCTTCAAGGAGAAGAACTCCAGTAACTCCAGGCAGGATGCTCAGGAACAGGAAGCCTCTTTAGATGAATATCTGAGATGAGTCAGCCTGTGTCAGGACTGAGATACAGCAAGGTTCCCAACGGGTCTGCAAAGCACAATTTGATGGAGAAATGTTGCTCAGTTAAAACTGCTCAACAGTTGCTCAGTCCCATCTCCAAAGTGCTCCGCAGTATCAGCCTGGCTGCTACAGCAGAATGGGCTGATCCCTTCCAGGGTGTTTCCAGCTTGTGTGTTCCTTGAGAGGCTGGCAGGTGATGAAGCCGGACGGATGAAGGCTTCAGAGATGTTTTGCTTTAGGAAAGCCTTTCCCCCAGTGGCTACCTGGGCTTTTTAAAGCTTTCCAAGCAGCAGAGCATATTCAGACTGGAGTGACCAAAAGAGATGCTCCTGGCACTGGGCTCTGAGGAAGGAACAGCCCTTGAGCTTCTACAACCCAAGTGAGAGGTAGAGGAGAAGCAACTCTGCGCTGTCACCCTGCAGGAAGTGCTTGTCAGAGCTGAGATTGTAAAGGTCATGTTCACCCTGTCCCTGAATATGCAGCTCCTCTGCAGAGGGCAGCTGGGGACACGCTGAGGTGATGCTCTTGTGTGTGCACAGAGCTGGCACGTGAGGCTGCAGGAAGCAGAGCTGCTCTGGAGACCAGCCCTGCTCCAGGGCATAAATCCACCCTGTGTATCTCAGTGGTGCAGCTGTTTCCGCAGAATACCGGGTGTGAGCTGTGCAGTCTCATCACAGCTAATTTATTCCCTTGTGAGAAGTACCTGTGCACCCTTTATAGCCTTTTTACTCCTTTAAGGCCTCAAAGCTTCCTGTGGAATGTCAGACACATTTCCAATCCCAATTTCTGCCTTAGCTATCAGGTGTGCTACAAACCTGCGTGTCTCCGTGGCTCCCCACGACTGCTCACAGGCTGAATCAAGAGTCATTCTGGTTGGGGTCATGTTTTTTCCACAGGGACCTGAAGTGCAAAGATTGCCTCTCCTGTACTCAAGCTTGAAGATAAAGCAGCAGCTTGAAGTTCTGGAGTGTGTCTGGAGGTCGTGGAGCAAAGTTTAAGAGAGGGTTTTGCACTCCAGGCTCAGCATTTCGTCTTTAAATTCTATCACATTTAGAGGGAAAAGGGTCGATTATTTAGATTTCCTAATGTAACAGAGCTTATGCAATCACATTGTATATCAGCCCACTCATGTTCTTCCAAATTATTCTCTTCAAAAACTTTTTAACCCTTTGGCCAGTTCTATCAAAAACCGAGAGTGGTTAGAGCTCAGTTCCTGCCATTGCAAACAGCTGGGCAAAGAATGACCCCGCCAGGGCTGCAGCTGTGAGAAAAACCAACACAAACTGTCAGACCTTATTAGACACTGGAGAATCCACTGGAGCTGACATTTGATTGATGCCCAAGCCGTGGGAAAAGCTTCAGTCAGGGTTTGTGCCCTCGAAGGCACCCAGGTCGGTGCCCCAAGAGACGCCAGCCTGCTGAAAGCCAGATTCTGCAGATTCTGCAGCTCCCAGAGCTCTTTGTTTGCTTTCTGGTGCCAAGCTGGGAGGGGGTGGGCAGGGAGAAGGAGCTTAGCAGAAGTCTCGGCCAAAAGGGCCAGTGCTGGTGTTCCAGGATGGGCCTAAAGGTCTCAAAGCCTGCCTGTGGTGGTGTAAAGATGCTGCCCTTGAGGGAGTCACTGCAAATTATCAGCTCTGCTGATAGTGCCTTGGAGGGCACTAAAATCCATATTACCCCTACGGTTGTCACCTGAACCTCTCAGTGACCTACAGACTTTCTCTCAAACTCTCATCAGTGTTTGAGAGGTGGCTGAACACTCATTATGAGGCACGTCAGAGAGAAGTGGTGACAGTAAGGACAAAACTGAGGTGGTTGGACTCCTCTGATTGCTTTTGGCTAAAATCAAGTCAGGCAGGGGAGATCTGGGCAGATGTGCCCTTTCCTTGGCTACAGGATGGACAGTGGAAAAAGCTGGACCACATTTTAAAAAGTCACAGATGGTTTTGAACTATCACGGCAGATTGGAACAGACAGGAGTTGAGAGACACTTTGGAGACCTTCCAGCCGTAAAAAGGAGCACGGTTTGGTCTGGTCCCTGTACAAAAGTTCCCAGGCAGGTGGAACAGCTCCTGCAGATGTGTTCCCTGCTAATGGGAAGTCTCCACTCTCTGGCTGCAGGGGAGAGGTGATGCTGATGCTTAGAGATGGGAAGAGCATATTTGAGAGGAAGGTTTGAGAAGTCAAGTGTCTGTCATGAAAAGAAAATACTTCGCCCAAAAGGGGAAGATAAAGATTCTCTCAGCTGTATAATCTACCCCAAGAACTACATCCTCCTTTTTTTATTCTAGTTGCATGAAGAGCATCTCTCCATTGCTTCCTCATCTCTCAATCATTTGGTACACAGAGTTCATTAGAAATCGGCTCTGTTGAGCAATGTCAGGGATCTTGGTGCTTTCCATTTCCTCCGTCTGAACTGGAAACTGTTTTTCTCACACAATCTCAGTCTCGAGCAGTAATAACAAAACCACAGCTTCTGTCCCAGTTCTTTATTTGCAGGTGGATTCTTCTGTGGACACATCTAAACACCAGCGTACAGGGCCTGCTGACTACAAGACAGCAGACAAAGCAAACGATGGTTATGGGTGTGTGAACAAATATCACCCTGATATTTCCTTTTTAACACAGCAAGGTCCAGGAGTCATTGTCAGGAAAAGCTGGTCATGATTTTGAGGTTTCTCACGTATACGCGAAGCCGAGAACAACTCTGACACGCAGAGCAGTGATGTTTGTATGTGGTTTTTGGTTTAACACCATACAACCCTTATTTCTCATTGATTTCATTGACACTGAAATGGGTAAAGCTTTGATTACGGCCTGATTCACACGCCTGCAATTCCAGAGCAAACACAATTGTGCTGCAGCATTTATATTGGCATCTTACATCACTAAGGCCTGGTGAGATGATGGAGCAAAGGAGAGCAGGGTGCTGTGCCCTAAGAAAATATGTGAGTTCCCAAGTTATGATAGTAAATTTCCCTCAGTCCAGGGGAATAAAGACAGTAGGAATATAGCTATTTTCTCACTTTCCTCTCTTCTTTCTGTAGTGGATGTGGGGCAGAGGCCAGGTCTTATTTGACATCCCTGCACTCTTAAGATATTTTCACTGTAGAATTAAAAGTGTCAAAAGTAGGAGCCTTCCCCCTGCCTCACAAAGCCTGGTTCAGTGTGGGAAGCACCGTTTCTGAAGGGAAAGGGTTTATTTTTGCTCAGTCTTGAATCAGTCTCGGCTCTCCCTGCTGTGAGAGCTGGAGGAGGAGGGGAGGGCAGGCAGGCTTGTGTGTGAGGATTCGTTTTCTCCAGGTCACTAACAACCCTCGGATAGGGTGGCACTGGGGTTCAGCTGCCCTAAGCCCAAACTGAGCTTGAACCAGAGGCCCCACTTGAAATCCCCAGCGTGTTTTGGGGAGGCACCCCTGCCCTGCTGCTTGTACCAATCCCCTCCTCTGCTTCTCCTGCTGGAAATGGGCGTCAGGAGAGGTCTGAGCCTGTCTGGTCTCAGCTCTGAAATATTCTCACTGTTTCCTAACACCTGTCCTGGGGACAGACCTAAAAATATCCCAGGAACAAATTGACTGATGCATCCTCTTTCTGACACGCTCCGGGATAAGAGGAAGGGAGCTGTTTGCTCCTTCCCCCGCCCCTTTTCTCGGTGAGACACATGCAAGCCATGCCGCTCTCCCTCTGCTTTGGCGAAGGGAGGGGCAGTTTCCTGTTTTTATACAGAAATTAGATCGATCCAGGATGCCTTTGCGCGGCTGCTGCTCCCGGTGCACACAGAGGGGCTGAGACTGTCCGTGGGCTCTCAAAGTTTTATTTCAGCTTTCCTGCTCGTGCCTGTGATCCTCCTGGCTGGGACGGACCCTCGGGGTTGAGATGTATGGAGGGACATCCTTCCAACCAGCTGGTGCAGGAGGTTCCCAAGCACCACTGAAAAGCTTTTCCTGCAAAACCAGAGTCTGCTTTTCCAGTGGCCCGTTCCAGGGCGTTTGCAGGTTCCCGGCGCAGCAGCAGCAGCAGCAGCACAGCTCCATCCTGCCCCAACCACGGGACTGCTCGGCCCAGACCAGGACTGTGTCTGGCGTTAACATCCCAGGAATCTGCTCCAGGCGGGCAGGAACAAAGGGGATAGACATGTTTACAACTGCTGGGGGGGAAGCAAAGGCGGGGGAGCAGAAACAGCCCAGCGCAGCAGTCTCACGGTCCAGCTGTCAAGGACTTGGTCTTGCATAAGGAGAAATGGAGAGCAAGCAGCAAATTGGCTTTGCTGAGTGCTTTGGCCGCAGTTAATAAGGAGGGAACCGGGCAAAGGTAGTGGATAATTAAGTCGGCTGATAGCAGAGCTCTGTCCAGAGCAGGAATGTGTTGGATGCCGTCGCGCTAAAATTAGCAACATTTTGTTATGGTGCTTTTCCTTCACAAAATGCACTCGGGTAAAGTTGCCAGCTCCCCTCGGGGAGGGAGGCACCACGTCCTGATGCTGCGTGGTGGAAGGGTCTGGGGCTGGCAGACGGAGTAGGATGGGGCTTTTCCTGCAAAAACACCCATCTGGAAGCCGCGGGGTCCCCCTGCCTGGGGTGACCTGTGGGATGGGTGATTGTGCCTGTGAGAAAGCTGGAGAATGGAGGGGTGAAGTGGCTTCCTAAGGTCACCAACTGAGTCATGGGTAAAGCCAGGAATAGAAGCCAGCAGTCAGGCTCCCGGCTGCTGTACCTACGGTTATTTCTGTTTATGCTCTTCACTTCTCTTGCCCATGGTTTACTGAGTGCATTCCAAGAGTAACTTGCCTGCCAAACTTCCTCCCCTTTAAAACCAGAAATGGACAGATAAGATAGTGAAAGAAATAAGTTTAACTGCTGGTATGTGCACAAACATACCTGAACCCCGTCCAAGTTATCAGCCAGGTTTTTTTTTAATGCTCTTTTGGGGCAGGAGAAACTCCTCCAGTCTCAAAGTGCCTATGGCAGTTTGCTGGCACGATGTCAGATGATTTATTTGCTTTGCCTGTGGTCAAAAGGAGAAAAAATTTAAAAAGGAAAAAATAAAGAAACATGTTAGACATAGCAAAACCCGGTCAAGTGACTCCACTATAAATCCCATGAAAGCAATGGGAGAATCGAGGCTCTGGGAACTGGAAGTTTAGACTGTAAACCAAAATAAAACTGAAACTCCAAATAAATGCTACATTCTCACCCAATAAATTTTCCCATAATGCCTTATCTACTTCTCAGTGAAGGCCCTGAGACTTTCTTCCACCAACTTGTAAATCAGATTGGGCCCAAGGCCAGAGTATCTGGAAAGTCCTAAACTGGGGGGAAGTGAATTGGATCCTCCTTCTTCTTGGCGTAAGCAGAATTAGACTGCTCTGTTAACTGCTGCTCAGAGGCAGCATAAAAAGGTTAATCCAGGTAGCAGATCTGGCATGAAGTCAGACTCTTACATCAAACGGAAGCATGGTAGTGGCACGAGTGTCCAGCAGTGCTGTGCTGTGTCCGTACCTCAGGCTGCTGTCCCAGAGCAGGCACTGAGGATGGGCACTTGCCTGCCTTGTGACCTGAGCTTAATTCACTCAAACTGCCTCTAGTTGTGGATCAGAGGATCGGCTGCCTTTGCATCCCAGAGCAGGGTCCCATCACGTCTTCATACTTCTTGGCTCTGTCTCTCCTTTCTTCTCTGTTTTCTTTTTCCTTTTTTTTTTTTTTTTCCTTTTTTTCCTTTCGCATTTTGCCCTCTATGTTTCTATTTCAGTGCTTTTATTGCAGTTTTGTTTTATGGTTGTCTTCATTCCCTGGCTGAGAGGTGATGCACTGTGTAAGGCATGGGGAAGCTACTGCTGCTGGCACGAGTCCTCCCCAAGTGCAGAGAGGTGCCTGGGTCCCCAGGCTGTCATCTGACCCTCAGGACGTGGCCATGAGTATTCCTGACAGGGATCTGCACTGTGGAAGCAGGGAGCTGCCTGATCTTTGACTAGGAAGGACTCAGCATTGTGTGGTTTTCTGTGTTTCCTCTGTTCTACTTTGCTGGATTCTTCCCAGCTTTCTCTGGGATTTCTTTTCAGAGGGCTCAGGCTGGAATAATGTTGGTTTGGTCCCCAGATATCTTGAATACACAGGCTATCCATTTCCAGGAGGTAACTTTCAGAGTGTCCCAGACATAAGAGCTGACCTCTCCTCTTTGCCCTGGTGGTGATTCCCTGATGCTGGAGCTGATGAGCAGCGTCCAGCCGAGTTCTCCCTCCTCCTGCCAGCCCTGGCTCTGCGCACTGGAGTTCCAGGTCCTTTCACAGAAATTAACATTTACTTTAAGAACTAAAACAAACAAAACCAAAATAAATCTCCTCACAAAATAAGATGAATAAAAACAAAGCCAAGTGCTTTGTTTTGCTTAGAAGACGCATCTTTGTACATATCCACTTGTGTGTTGCCACGCTTTGGAAATCAGCAAAGGCTGACATTGTTTCCTGCAAATTAAAGACCCTCTGGAGACACTCAGTCTTGCTTTCCAGTGTAGCCTCGGGCTGGGGGAGGGAAGCACTTGGACAGTAGCATAGAAGAAACCCTGTTCCAGTGTTGCTAACTATAGCATTAATTTCAGAGTCATAAATAACTTCAGTACCATGGTTACAGCACTAGCCAAGTATGATATCATTTAGTTTAGGATTAGGGGAAAATATCTTCCTTGAGGCTGTGGGTTCTAAAATAAGCAACTTTTCCAGTACGAGTTTTCTCCCAAAGACTACACAAACTCCAGCCTGTAGCCATAAATTAGAGGGATTACTCTGGTAAAACTGACTGGATGCGAAGTGTCAGCAGGTAAAACAGCTCGGAGAGCAGATTCTTCCGAGTTCCTCAGGGAACGACAGCCTGGCACTCCGTCAGTTTTCTTAGAAAACAGCACCTTCCGGGAACGAGAGCAAGCACAGCCTTTCCAACCCGAGTTCTGCAGCAGGGAGACGTGGAGAAGAAGGTCCCTTCAGCAATCAGATGCCACTAATGACCATTATAAAGATGGATTGAGAGGCCAGCACTGACGGTTCCCATGGCTGCGTGGGCAACATTAGAGGAACTGCACAAACCAGTGACAGCTCGTGGGCATCCATTGGCCCAGTCGAGCAAACAGCTGGGATGTTTGTTTTGCAAAATTTACACACAATTACGTGCACACACAAATCTGCAGGAGCAGCTGTGAAAGGCTGTTGTGAGGGAGATCCTGAATACATGTTACACAGAGTACAGCACTACCATGGACTCAAAAAGGACTCAAACGGGATAAAGGTCTCTCATAATAAGAGAAGATTTTATGGAGAAACACGAGCATGGCAAAAATGGTCACGGTTTGATGAAACAGGAAACCCGGCTTTAGGGCTCCTGGGTACAAAATCCTAGACCACACAGCCCAAAGCACTGATGCCATTCAAAATTGTTCAAGTTATGACATGAGGTCTGTATTGGTAGGCTTACAGCCAGATTAGATATTGTCTTTCTTCCTGCTGCCGGCATCCAGCCAGCACAAGCGCCGTGTTGTGAGCTCTGGCTAACCCAACAGAAACATCATTGTGTGCCCAGGCATGATCTGGATTGAATTCGTCCTGCTAAATGATCCACTCGTGCTCAAACCTGGCAGAAGGGACCATAACATTGCAGTACAAACTTCCATTTCAAATTTTGTTTCTTCTCTAACACCAGGCAAGAGGATTTTGCCCCAGGCAAACGTCTGTGATAATCATTGGAATGTTTTCCCTCAGTTTAGTGGGTTAGATTAGAGGGTGTCCTCCCATGAAAAGCAGTGGATAAACTTGAAATGTCTTTTTTATTTCTGCTCTTCCTGGTTCTAATCATGCAGAGAACATCTGAAAAGTGACATTTTGGGGTAGGCTGAACCAGTCTGATCGATACACTGCATTCATTAGCCCTGCCTCTCCCTGCTGCAGCCGGATCCCTGCTGAGAGATCCTCTGATGGTTAACATAGTCTCAGATCCTGAGAGCAGAATCTCAGCTTTCAAGGAGGTTTTGGGCTTCTGCGGCTCTGAACAGCCCGACAACCCCAGCCTCTTTGTTTTGCTCTTTACCTGTGCTTGGGAAGTAACTGTTCTCCACTCCACCATGAAGGTGTGGGAGGCCAGCACGGCTTTCATTTTCTCAGCAGTGGGCTCTGCAAACACCACATACCTTGCCCTGTCTTGGGCTGTGTTAGACACAGGGATGCTTTTGGTTTAGGAATAGTCCTCTGTGTGTGTGAGTTTCTCTGTCTTGAAGTCACCTTTACTGCTGCTGTGAGTGGCAAAGCATCTTAAAGGGGAAAAGGAGAGAAGATGGGAGAATTATATTTGTGTATGAGGACAGAGGTGTTTTGAGTTACCTGGTGTGAGTTACATGGTAAAATACAAAGGTCATCTGGCCAAGGGAGTGCATAGAAGAGGTCAACTGAGATTAGTACTAATTTAGGGTGTCAATAGCTTCTTTAGTACAGCCAGTGAATAAAAGTATTGCCATTAGACTCAGAAGATGGACGACTTGCTTGTGGGTTTGATGCTGATCTGTTCTTTAACCCTCACAAACTAAAATCTTTGTCATTTCTTGTACCATGCCCGTTTTCTCTGCAAGAACTGCAGGACATCCCTTCACCGCCAAATAATACAGGACTCTGACCTACACTGGGATTTCTACCACCACATAGAGCATCACTCTTACAGTGACCCAGTCTTATTTCATCAGGGTTATTTAGAGCTTCACAGTTCTCTTCAAACCCTCTGCTGTCAGGGAAAGGAGTCAGGTCCGGTCTACTTGGGATATTTTGCTGATAGTTGAGCTGCAATATGCCAGACAGCCTAGTCTGTGTTTGGGATGGGGATTGAAGAGTCTAAGGAGCCCTCTCTCCTGCAAGGAGGAGCCATCTGGCAGAGCTGTGCGTGGATCTCTACTTGGAAGCTGCTCTCAAGTGTAGTTTAGAAATATGCAGGCAATTACATGTCACTGCTGTTGTGCTGAGGCTGCCAGCTGCGGGGTCAGGTTGTCCCCTTTGTTTCCCAGTAATTACTATTTTTAGTTCAGGTTTCATGAGCCCAAAGGTCCTCTGGCTGTGCTCTGTGCAGCTTCAGAGAAGACAGATGGGGCATTACAGGCACAGTGTACTCAGTCCCTGCCACTCATGAGATTCAAAGTCCAATTCTGTTGGTTAAAGAACAATGTTTTCAATGTTTTCTCAGAACAGTGTTCTGAGAAAAGCTCTCTCTGGGTGGAAGCAGAATATCTGCAGCAGAAGCACAATTAACAGGGAATAATTTCACCTGCACAGTAAAACAGGAAAATTGGAAATGTTCAGGGATCACAGGGAAAGTCTGTAGCTCGGACTATGTCAGCTTGTCAAGGGCATCCTGAGACATCCATATCCCTCCTCAACTCTGAGGCAGAAATTGAAACCAACCCAAAATCTGAGGAAGGAACTGGGTGGGCAGGTGCTGGGCAGAGCAAGTCAGCACAGCTCCCCGGTTCAGACCAGTGGGGAAGCTGGGCCAGACAGCATTCCTGGAACTGTGGTTCAATCCCAGTCCAAGTGCTGAGGTCGCCAGTGGCCGTCCCAGCTGCAGTGTGAGCTGAGGGCATGAGTCAAAGCCACGAGGGGCTGCCATGGTCTTGCCAAGTATAAAAAGCACAGAGATGCTGCCTTGTGTGTGCTTTGCCTCTGTCTGAAAACAACGGAGAAGGTGTGAGCCACTGGGTACCAATGGCTCAGGAGATGAAGAAATCTCAATATTGCTTTGATGGATCCTAAAAAGCAAAAAAAAAAGTTTATGTATATGTTGCTCAAGAAGTATCGTACACATGTTCTAACCTTCCACAAACAATAACCAAGGGATCGTTGTAAAAGGCCTGGGGAGATCCCAAGTAGCACAATCTCTGTTTTACTGAGGCCACAAATAGTAATGAGCTGACTAAGGACTGCAAACTCAGCACTCACATTAAAACTGGGACTCAGGGAGTTCTTCTGCTCATCCCTTGCTGCTGCTGACACGCACCTGCAGCAGGCACAGCAGCTGGGGAGCACTGCCCAGAATCCCTGCACTGGGAAACCACAGCTCTCGAGCACAGCACTGTGACACAGACACAGGGGTCTCACAGGCAGGGTGTCATCACGAGAGAGAAGGCCAGAGAGGCAGGGTGAGGTCAACAGCTTCTGAAAACAGTCTGTGTCAAACAAAAACTTGTGTTGAATTTAGCTTGTTGCTCCTGACACAGGCTCCTTGGAGCCTCAGCAGTATTCCAGAATAAACCCTGCAGTTCAGCTCCTGGTTCCAGCCCTCAGTGTAAAACACAGCTGACTGCAGGTTAAAACAAGGTGGCCACAGGTGAAAATTATACTCAAGGTGGATTAAACACAGATATTACGGCTGAAGTGTGGCGAGGCGAAAGACACAGGGAGAATCAGCACAAACCCATGGATGAACTCTGGGAGCTGAGGTTGTTTTCACCACGTCATGTGAACCAAACCTGTCGAGTTTCACACCAAGGGCAGCCCGAGGCACGCTCGTTTTGTTCTCAGAAACTGGAATTTGTAATAAATATGTGGCAGTCTGTGGTAACCAGAAACTATTATTATCACAGGAAATGCTGCTGGTCAGGAGGAACAAATGTGTTTGATCGCCGTGGTGTGCACAAGCCTTGAATTTGTCTGTGCTGCACAGTCCCTCGGGTTTATTACATGGGCGATGTTCTTAGTAACAAGAGAGACTCAGTAAATGGGTTTGACTCTGAGCAGAGAAGCCAATAAGCCATGGAGAATAACACATTCTGAGCAGAGGAATATTGTGGAGTGTAAACAGCCTGCCTGTGCCTCAGCTGGGTTCTCCTTAGAGCTGTACCCTGGTCAGCCTGACTAGCAGGAAGGTAAATTGATTTAATTCATGTATCAATAGAAAAGAAGAAAGTTGAGGGTGTTTGGAGGGTTTATAATGCACAATGGAAGGCGGGCGGTGGTTTAACTAAGACTAAAATAATCTAATCGAGTGTATAGGAGGTTAAATTTCTGCCAAAACTCGTTGTCAGAAGCTGCCAGAAGATTCCAACTTATCTCAACTTAGGATCCATCAAAGCAGTGTTAAAGCTGGGTCTTGGGCATTGAGTCAGCAGTTCATGTTCCTGTGGGAGGGAGTGGCATCCCAACCACAGTGGGAGTGGTGCATGGTGCATGCAAATGGCTCTGAACACATCAGCTCTTCAGGGTGGGTTTTGGATGAAGATGGAAAGGAAATTAATTTCTATCTGAAATAAAGCCAACAATGTTTGTGGTTATTAAGGCCAGTAAGTGATTTCAGTGTAAAATTTGTTCCTGTGCATGAACTAAAAACTTTGCTGCGCTGTGAATATGTTTTGTAACAGAAATAGTGAATCTTGGGGCTTTTGTGCTAGCAGTCGTTGTATTAAAAAAAAAAAAAAAAAAAATAAAGCAGCAAAAAGTGAGGAAAAGGATTTTGACTGTAGAGAAAAAAATACTCTGAATTTCAGGGGAAAATAAAGGAAAAGGAAAAAAAAAAAGAAAATAAACAAGAAAACCTGGTAGAAAAATGCTTTAAAGAGGGTTTTTGTAAGTAGATTTGAAAGAAAAGCTGCTAAAGACAGGGAAAGGCTTTCTATAAATGAGGAATCCTTTCATTTGTGCTGCTCTTACAAAACAGCGCAGGAAATCGCTCAGGACGTGCTGACGAGAAGAAGGAAGTGGTTTTGAGGATGACACCGAGCGCTGCAAGGGGGATGCCAGGCGTGCTGGATCCCCAGGGAGGGTCGGTGCTGCTGCCAGCGAACAGCCCCCGAGCCGGCCCTGCCTCCCGTGCCTCGCAGCGGCCGCGGGGATGAGCAGCTCGGGGAGCTCCGTGTGCGCCTCCCGGGAGAACGCCCCCAAACAGCCCCGTCCCCTCTGGCTCCAGGGAGGCGGTGTTGCAAAACCTGCTCAGGAACTGAAACTTTCGAAGCCTTCCCGAGCTGTCTGGGGAAGGCCCCACCTCCTGAAGAGCCCTGTCCCACTCGGGACACATCATGTGGGAAGCAGGCGGCGCACGGGGAGGTGTCATTACAGAAACAGGGCAAAGCACTTGGCTCCTGGGGAACTGGAGGCTGCCTTGGCCATTTGGAAGTGCAAACAAGATAATCCGTGTTTATGGAGGTCCTCGGCGTGTTATTTTCCTCTCCCTCTCGACGTGGTGTGCGGGTTCCAAGGCTCCAGCGCGGCTCTTTGCCCCAGAGGAGGAGCAGGGGTGGTTTCTCAGCAGGCGGCCTTGCGTGACTGCTGCCATCGCGTGTGCTACCGCGAATGAAAACAGCTTCTGTTCTAGGCGCTCATTTGCCCCAGATTTGAATACGCTTAAAAATAACTGTGCACACAAATAATACATAGGGGTGCACCTACAGAATGTGTGTGTATATATATATCTATTTGGCATATTTTCAGTGGAGGTGCCTGTGTATTTCTGCACAGAGTCTAAGTCTGTGCTTCTTTTCCTGTGTAGCTAATGTAGCTCAGGTTCTTTTTAGCTAATCTATACAGCTTTTAAGCAGTTGGGTTCAGGTCAGTAGCTGCAGGAACCTGAAAAACCTTAAATTTCTATCAGAGCCCTTAAACCCAAACCCAGAGTAAAATAGTTATTCATAAGGCTTGCTCATAAATGGTCCATTAAAACGTTATGTTGGTGAGCCTATAACAAAATGCAGGTTCCCACCTCCACGCTGTTTGTTACTTATGAACATAAATTCAGGAGACTGACTCCACAGTATTTAATTTAATCAGAGCCAGTGCAGATCTAGCAGTGCCTGTTCATGTGTATTAAATCTCCGAATGCTGTAATGCATCAATTCTGTCAGCTCCTGAAAAACTGAAATATATTTTCCTGCCGTCACCTAAGCATCAGAGGAATGAATATAAGAAGGCAAAACCCCACCTCTCAGCTGTGTGGCTCAAAGGGTCCCTGCTTCAGTGGCACCTGTCCTACCTGTCCTTGTGAATGTGAAATGTACTGTGTGCCTCTGTCTTGCAGGCAAAACATGGCATCAATCCCTGACTTCTGGAGCAAAGCAAGGAACAGCTTTTTCAATGGTGGGAAAAATATTCTGGATGAGAGAAGAAGGAATAAATGTAGTCACATTTTAAATTTGCAGTTTGTAAACCAAACCAAATTCCTAATATGCTGAAGAAAGAAGTACCCTTGCCTTATAAACAAGGTCCACCTGCTCTTTGGCTCTTTTAGTTTCAAGCTTTCTCTTTGCTGCTGGAAGTGGCCTTTGTGAGAATTAAATCCTATAAATGGTTGCACATTGAGGCTTAGTGTTTATCCAGTTTCCCAAGTGGAGGTCAGCTCCTGGTATTCCTGTGGCCCAAGGAGAAACAGCACGGGTTTTCATGGCGGTGAAAACGAGGCAAGTGAGGTCCTTGTTCTACACCGCTCTAGAGGTTATCAAAGAGCCCTGGGGCCAAGGTTATCCCCACAGATGCTTTCCTTGGGCGGAAGAGCGGAGAGCAAGGATTGCTTCACTGCAGTGCACTGACCTCCCAGATGGAAAACACCTTTGCAAACGAAGGAAGGATGGATTCCCTCCAAAACACTGCTTCCTAGGCTAGTGCGAAATACTTCCCAGGACAGTCTGGATTGCTGCTGCTTCAGTGTGGATGCAGCCTGAACACAGGCTCCCGGCGTGAGCACTGTGGCTGCCTTGGCTCCCAGAGCTGGCTTCCCACCCCAGGCTGGAAACTCCTTGCAGGCAGCCTGTGAGGCCCTGGGTATTGCCTGGGTGTGTGGAAGAGCTGTGGCCTCCCAGCCTGGCCCTGCACAAGGGCGGATGGTCAGCAGAGCTCAGCTGCTGCCCGAGTGCTCCCTTTAGCAGCCAGGCTTTGAGAACAGCTCAGCGCTTCAGAGACCGAACTGTCGAAAATCTGCTCAGTTGTGTAACAAAAGGAGCTGCCACACACTATTTCATAGTGATTCTATCGCTGAGAAAAACCACTTAACAGATCTGGACAAGGGCTGAAGCTGATAAGGAAAGAACTCATTAAACTGATAGAATTAGAGATCTCTTTTAGCCTTCTCCCCATCTGTCTTTTGCCACCTGTCACTCACTGTTGTTTCTGTAACTCAGAACAGTAGGTTTGGGGAACAGCGATTATTTCTTCCTACATCTTCTTAAGGTTCTTTTAACATTACATAATTACCAATAACACAAAGGGAATAAGGTATGAGAGCTGCAGAAAACCGATTTTTGTGATGCTGCTCTTGACAGCAAAATGCCCCTTCTATCTCACAGATCCTTTACAGTAAGTAGATATCGTAAATAAAACATGGTAAGACTCAAAAAAATCAAACCCCAGCAAAGCTCTCTGGAAAACCTCTGTAACTAACACGTTGCTGGAGCCAGCAGAGGGATCCTCACAGGCCCAGCTGTTGATTCAGGCTGAGAACAACTCCAAGAGCAGATGATTGTGTTCAAACACATTCCTCAAGGATGCTGAAGAAACAGACCTTAAATATATTTATATAGATATAGATGTTTTAAATGATCTTTTGAATTTTTTTTCCCCGGGAAGGCTTGGGAGAAATCCCAGATCGAGGAACACAGGGCTAACACCTCCTGGCCAGCCCAGCACTGGGTGGAGCAGGGCCCAGCTGCCCCAGCCCCAGAGGGATGTTTTCTGTCAGGGTTATCCCTCTGCTCCCATCTTCACTCCCCCACTCCCCTCCTTTGCTTCAGGGCAGTGCAGGGAGCCCTCAGGGCCTCGGTGTCCGAGGCTGTTCACAGACATCTTGTTTTCTCTTTTCATGTCACAGCTTGGCTAGCAGAACCATTCTTTTTTTTTTTTTTTGATGTTTAAATGGCTTTTTATATGAGGAAAAGGTGGACAATGAAATCTCAGTAAATGGGTACTGAAGCATGCTGCTTTGTAACTCTGTTTTTGTTTAGTTTTTTTTTTTAAATTTATTATGAAGACAAACACTTTCAGGAACTCCATTTTTATTTCCCAGCACCTTTCATTTCTTTTGGTTGGGCATCATCAGCCAAATAGGTGTAATAAAACCACGGAAGAAAAGCAAATGTACAACAGGGCGCTTTACCTGAGCAGATGTAAAATTGCACTCATTAAAGAAGCACATTTAGGCATAAAATGCAGCTCAAAAACCTCCATTAAGAGCTTCCACTAGGGAAAAAGATTGCTTTGACCTTCAGAGATTGACGCAATGTGCCATGTTTATTAATAGTTTTAGCAAGAAAGTATCTATACAGGAGGTTGTCTTGCTTTTTATTTGGCTGATTTTGAGAGCCCTCACTGTTTCTTGGCTTGCCTGCTGAATAGGGTTGATGAAAAACTCCCTGCTCTTAGGTTAATGTCCATCAAAAGATTTCTCTGCTCCTCTGATGATGAAAGTAGCACTGTGAATGCTGCAGGACCCTGGGCTTAATCCCATGCACCAGCTTCCCAGAAAGGGAAGGACGGCTCCAAGGTTCCCAATAACTGTTCAGTGTATGAGAAATGCTCTTTGAAGCATGACAGGCTTGGGAGGACTCCTTGCAGAAGCATCTCCCTTGTTTCTCCTCATGAGATGCTTCCTACCCTTCAGGAGGTTTTCTGTAATCAAGATTTTCAAGATCGCTTTCATGTTTTTGCTCACGATTTGTGCTGGGTGTAATGACTTGTGCTGAGGGGCTTTGAACACCACAGCTCTAAATCATCAGCAGTACAAGCCTGTCTCTTTGCTGACGTGACTTTCAAGTGTGAGAGTTTCTCCATCCTTAACAAAGATCAGCTGAATTTTATCAAACCACCCATTTCTCTTTGTTGACAAGACTCGGCTCACCCAGGCCATAAGGAATGAAGCTGACACACGAAGAGGAGTAAAGCTGACCCAAGAATGCCACTCTCAGGTCTTAACACTCACATTTAACGAGTCAGGGCCTGGGAAGGGTTTGTGATGTGACATTTCACAGGCAGTTAGAGCAGGGATTTGTTTTTTCCCTACCCCACCCCTGGAAGTTTTCACGGCTGGGTTGGATGGGGCTTGGAGCAACCTGGTCTAGTGGAAAGTGTCCTTGCCCATGGCAAGGGGTTGGAATGAAATGAGATTTAAGGTCCCTTCCAACCCCAACCATTCTGGGATTCTAAGATTCCACGATTCCTTCCCCAGAGCCTCTCCCCAGCCCAAGTGAGCCAGCCAGCAGAGGGAGTGCAGCGCATGAACTCACAAATATAGGAGCCTGCTAAAAAAAACCCGCCCCAAACAAACCCAAACAGCAGAATGATTATGGTCTTTAGCAGAATAAACAGAATAGTCAGGAGGCAGAAGCTTTTCCCCCGGCGATGAGATCCAGCTGCAGCCTGCACGGGGAACAGGCACCGCATCTGGCAGCGAGCGTGTTCCTCTGGTGGGGAAGTCCCCATGGTGAGGATGTTCCCTACTCCGGGGTAGCCACCCATCCCTTTTTCACCCTCCTTGGCAGAGCCAGCTCCGTAGTTCCCCCCTCAGAGCACGACAGTTCTGGAGGGGCCAGGATGGAGCTTCCTCTCCCAGGGGCAGCGGAGGGCGCAGGCTGGTGGGCAGGGTGACAGCGGTGCCACAGCTGCTGTGCTGTCAGGCCTGCTCGTGCTCCGGCCGTGCTGCAGTTTTTGGCTCGAAGCTGGGAAGTTTGGGGCTTGCCTGCGAGCGGGGCAGTTCTGCAAACAGCAGGATGTGCTCGGTGTGGGAAGGTGGAAGTCAACCCGTCTGTCTGCTTTAAAGAGGATGATAAATAAAGGCTAGCAGGAACTGGGGGTGTTCTCTGGGACTTTATCATCTACAACGGGCTTTTCCAAAGGTTTGGGAGCCTGCCTCACCTGACACATCCTCCTAGTGTCTGGGTCTGGGGGAGCAGAGCTCATGGGATGTGTGCCTGGTGTGCTGGGGGGGCTGCAGCAGCTGGTCCTGCTGGAAGCGTTTAGCTCTAGGACTTGCTGCTCTCTCCCTGCGCTCCCCGGGGTGAGAGGCAGCTAAATGAATTCTCCCACATCCCTGCCAACATCTGGGCCCTCAATATCTCATTTACTGCTTGTGAGGTGTCTCAAAACAGGACAAACTGCACATCCAATATCTGATCCTTCACTCAGAAGGACGGGGGAATTCTGATGCACTCACTTCAGCCAGGATCTGAATCTGACAGCAAACCATTTCTGTAGTAGGCTGGTCATTAGTTGGGGCTCAGTGTTTGCAGGGCATTTCCACAAGAGCTCTGTAGCCCTTCAGATCAAATGCACTGCTTTCATTGTGGATTAAAAGTGCAGTATCCAGCCAAGCTTTGTTAGTTTAGTTTTTAACAAGGATTTAAGCATTTTAAATTCCTTCAAAGCTGTAAGTAAGGCTCATAATTTAAACCCTTGCAGACAGATACCATGGCAAAAATATGAAGACTATTTAAAGGCAGTCAGTCTGCCTGCCTGTCCATCTATGTGTCACCTTCTAATCTGCCTGACGTGTGCCATTGCCTTTCTCTTCCCAAACACAGCCAGGCCAGGTCTGCACAGGCACGTGTGGAGTGACCTGAGCTTCCCCAGGGTCCTGCACGCTGCCTGCCAGCTGCAGCCGGGCAGCGGGAATGGGAATGGGAATGGGAATGGGAATGGGAATGGGAATGGGAATGGGAATGGGAATGTGCTGATGCTGATCATGGAATCACAGAATCACATACTGGTTTGTGCTGAACTTGTTCCACCCCCTGCCATGGGCAGGGACACCTTCCACTATCCCAGGTTGCTCCAAGCCCAGTCCAACCTGGGCTTGAACATTTCCAGGGATGGGGCAGCCACAACCTCTCTGAGCAGATGCTGATGCTCAGCCTTGCTGCAGAGCAGCCTGGACCTGCCTAGACTGGGGATTCAGGATTGCTGCGTGGGGAGGGTACCTGCAGATTTGGTGGAGGACTTTATCCATCCAAGGCACTCTTCCCTCTGAAGTCAGCAGGAGGAGGAGGGCATTCAACTCACCACCAGATGCAGTTTCTTCTCTGCTTGTTTGGGAACAGGCACGACATTCACAGAAACTAAATCACTCTTTGGAAACAAGTGAGACATGATATTTCACTTTTTTAGGTGACCTGAATGTATTCTGTCCCCCCCGTAGAGAATTAAACGATGCTCAGCCAAGTCAATCTCTTACTTGGTCAGACCTTTCCAGCTACCCTTCACTGGCCAGGGACCAGTTGCCTTGTATGGGAGCCATGGCTTCCAGAGAAGCCACTCGCAGCCCTGCAGATGTTTTTTGGGGAGGCAGGAGGGATCAGCAGCTTGGGCTGACACACACACATCTAATTCTGGCAGTACAGAGGAGGGCAAAGGTGATGAACGACTTGGGGATGGCACATCTTGCTTCTGAGGCTGGATTTAAAGAGTGGAAAAAATGTTGTCTGGTTACTTGTCTGAAAAAGTTTGAGAATATTGTTTTTAAGATATTTTTTAAAATAAAAGAAGTGAGCCTAATTTTGTCTTAAGAAAACCGTCTTGGGGCTGACTGAAATGCCCTTTGTGTCAGCGGTGGTCGGAAAGAGAATCTGAGTTTATTTGGTGAGTTTGTTTGAGGGGCTGAGGCATCTGAGCAAGAAAGCTCATTGCAGAAATTCCCAAGGCTCCATCCTCATGGCTGAAGGAGCATTTCCAGGAACTGCTCTGGTGTCTTTCTGAGAGATCAAAGTGCCCTTTGCCTTTCGCTTATCAAAAGGATTTGATTGTGGTGCTTGAGTTGTGCAGCAGCAGGCTGCTCTGCGGGGCTTAGCAAGGATCAACATCTGGATGCAAAATGCAGATGAGTTCAAATTAGAAGCCAGGAAAACCTTTTGAATAATGTGAGATTGAAACAGCAGAGCACTCTGCCAAGGGGAGCTTCTTTATCTCTGAAAAATGTTGAGCTATGGCTGATGACCTTTCTACAGGTGCTTTTATCCATCACAAGTTCCTGGGCTCAGCACAAAAATAACTCTGAAGGGGGAGAAAATGTAGCGGCTTCATTTGGCCTTAAGGTCTCAGAAAGGTTGGAAAGGACAAGGCAAACTAAACTTGCCTTGTGTTACTGAGATTATCGGAGAAGATAAAGTGCTTGTTACAGTCCAGGCGTTGCTGTTGACTCCCTGCCACGCTTTTTGCTGGCTGAGGGCTGTGCCTTAAGTCTTTGCAGCCCATCCTTGGGTGTTGGGAGGGTTAATGGGTGTTTGCAGAGTGCTCTGGGTGGGGAGAGAGGGCATCATTTATTGCTGCAGAGATTGGAGACTCCCTGATGCGATTATAACGTGTAGGGATGGAGGCTATTTTTGTTGTATGTTGTGAATATTTCCTTGTATGGAATCACAAGGAGCCTGCTTGTGACTTGCAGCTCTGTTGAAAGCTCCAGCAATGAAGTTCCCAAAGCCTTTGGCATTCCCGAGTCAGTGCTGTATGCAGCAGTGTTAATTAGCCTTGGGGGCAATGCATAATACTGATGAGATAACGAGAATGGAAATGCCTCTGGCCTCTGCTCTTTGCAGAGGGATTGGGCAGAGTAGCACAGTCTCCTCTGCACTTTGGGACCTGGCATCTTGCACCTGGAGCGAGTAATCCCCACGGAAGTGGGAGGAAACTCTTAATTCTTCTTAGTGATCCAGACCGCTGCTCAGCAAATCCCCTCACCACTGGAGCTGCAGCTCTGAAATGGCATTAAAGAGGAAATCAACCTTTTGCACAGTTTCCTCTTGGAAAGTGAGTGTTACTTCTAATTATAGCGATTGCAATGTTTCAAATGCTCTCCCAGGGACCGGGGTGCCGGGGTGGGGAGGGACAGCTGGAAATGCAGATATGTTCCCCCTCTCCATTGATTCCTGTGTGTTATCTCTAACAGGAGTGGAGAGAAAACCTCCTACAGCGCCAGGCTGGCCGTTGTCCCCATGCTAGTCCCGGTGTTGAGCACGACTGTGTCCCTGATGGGCGTCAGCCTTGGTGGCAGAAACGTCTCTCCCGAGTTGTGGCTGCTTTTCAGAGAAGCTCAAACCGTCTCTTTTTTTTCCCTGTTCCTCCAGCGCTTCAGTTCTCCGGCTTCCTTCTGACGGGTGAGAAGCACATTACGGGAGATTCTGTCCCCAGGCCAGGCCCTCCTGCGGAAGAGCCACCATCCATGGACGAGTTGAGCCTGCCACCTCCTGGTCACACTCTCCAGGACTGACCACAGCTTGGAGCTTTACAGCAGCTCATTTTGGCACTTGTCTGAAGTCCCTCGTGCCCCCTCACCCTGATCCCAGAGATCTCTTCTTCCCTGTTGTGGGAGTTGCCCTTGTGGCTCTCCTGGGGGGTGTGAGCGCGTGGCTCCCCCTCTTTTGCAAGGTGAGACTCAGAAGCTCAGCTCTGTCCCCTTTGAAGTGCTTGAGCTTGGTGTCTGATGGCTCGAGGACCTGTATTTCCTGTGTGGAGAGCACACAGCACACAGAAAAGAGATGGACATCTGAGGAGGAGGGTCCAAGTCATCCTCTGGAGGCGAGGCAGGGCTGTGGCTGTTTGGCTCTGAGCCTTGCCTGGAGCGTGTCCCAGTTTTGGCCACCTGTTGCCCCTCGGTGGCTGGTGCTGGGCTGCTGTGGGAGCCTGGTTTGCCCTGGGAGCTCACAGAGCCGTGTCCGTGCTCTGTGCTGTGTCTCTGGGTAATCTCATTGCAGCTACACTCAAATACCATCTCTATGGTGATGACTCAGGCATGCAGCCCCTCTCTGGGCTCTCCTCTCCCAGCCCAAATTCATATCTCGGAGGAGCTCTCTGACATCTCGTGAATGTCTCACCACCCTCTCAAGCACAACACGGCCAAACCAGAGCTTTTAACCTCTCCTTCTCAGCTCAGGGGTTCCCTGAGCTCAGCAATACCAGGATGCTGCTTTGCTGCCAGAGTCTGAGTGCTGTCTTCATCTCCTGCCTCCTCCCGTGTCTTCATATCCAGGGCACCTCAACAGCTTGCGGAACCTTGCTAAGCCTTTCCTAAAGCTAAAACTCTCACCTTCTCTTTCATCACACCCCCCTCCACTTGTTGCAATATCCTTTTCTGGCCTCAACAAACTCGCTGTGGGCCAGCTTGCATCCACTGGGGTGCTGCTTCAGGCATTGCTTCCCGCCTCTCCTGCCTCTCCTACCTCACCCCTCTGGGCCGCCCTCCTGCCCACAGCCACCCGCTGCCTCCCCTTGATCCCACCCATGTCCCTGCCAGCTGCCAGGGCTGCATCCCCGTGTTAGTTCCTCATTTTATTTCTTAATTGTAAGCTTTTGGCTCACAGGCAGCTTTCTTTGCTCCTCTTCTAACCATCACTACACAATCAGGCTGCTGCATTTCAGTTGAGCTTTTACGGGCTGGCACGAATGGGAAAACTCCTTGCTTGGGAGCAGGGAGGAGGCCACTGGATGGACAGGGCAAAGTATTTCCCCAGGGCAAAGTATTTCCTCAGGCTCTTGTCGGGGAGGTGGCTCGAAGGCTGCCCATCTGTCCCTGGGAGTGCTGGGTGGCCAGGCTGGGGACACGGGGCTGTCACGGGCTGCTGGCAGCACTGAGCTGCACCCCGGCCAGTGCTGCCCAGGGTGGGGTGGGCCAGCAAAGAGATGGGATTTCAAGTGCCAATAAACATCCTCGGCTGACAGAGGACTCAGCTTTTCCTTGCAGCTGCAGGAGTGCAGCTACCCCAGAGGGTAAATAAGCCTAAAGAGGCCACTAAATAGGGACTGGGAATGAGAGACTGCTTCAGGGCAGTGAGCAGGGGTAGAGCCTCCACCTGTGAACAGAGTGAGGCTGGGAGGATGCTTTCTGCCCCAGGGTCTGAGCCATCAGCTGCACTGGCATGGATGACATGAAGGAATGCCAGGAGCGAGCTGGACTCCTGGGTCTGGTCCACTTGGTGGGCAAGGGAAGTTGTTCCTACAAACGTGCTGAAGGACGGCTCTGGAGCAGCTTGTCGCATAGGGGACACCAAAGAATTGGGGCAGAGCTGCTGCTGTGTCCCAGAAAGGTGTTGGCAGAGCCTGTCCTTGCAGTTTTCCTGCCAGCTGAATATTCATTTAGGCAGGAGCAGAAAGCCGTGATGTGCCCGCTGAGATCTGCAGTGCCTCTGCTCGAAAGAGAAGGCTTTCCATTATTTTATTGACGCTGGGCTCCAGCCTCATCCCTGCTCCTGCAGAAGGATGAAAGCAGCTCCTTGCTCTCCTCTGGCAGGAGCGAGGCAGGTGTGTGTCAACAGGACTTTTATGCTGACCTGTGAGGAGCTTATTCCTAAAGCAGCTCATTCCCGGATTCCTCCTGCTGGTGCCGATGTGCATCCCCTGTGCTCTGACATCCTGCAGCCCTCCGAGCCCCCGGGCCGTGCCCTGACCTCGCTGCAGCTCTCACAAGAGCTGCCCTTCCCACATGAGCCATCCAGATGAAGGATGGTTTTAATGTGGCCACAGAAGAGGCACACTCACACGCCTTGCTGTGATCCTTTCTGTTTTCTTGTGGGGAAAGGTTCTGTTCAGGAAGATTTTATTGATTTCTTCAAGATTTAAGGATGGAAATAGTAAGAGAACCTCACCACTGCCTAGCTGTGCTCTTTCTTCATTCCCCAAATCCTCCCAGCTGGGATTTCTTCACTTTTGCTCTGTCTCCACTGGGTTTCATCTATGGCATGACAAAAGCAGTGTCAGGTGTTTGTTTTTCCTGTGAATTCATCCTATGGCCGTGGCCTGCCTGGCGTTAAAAGTAATTGCTGGGCTCTGGGCAGTTTGCTTTGCAGCACAGAGCACAGTTGCTGGGAGACACAGATTGGTGATGCAATCCCAATTTTGAAGAACTTGACTTTGGATCACGTGATGCCACCCCAGAAGTCAGTGAAAGTGCTGAATGGGAAATCCCCTTAATGTTCCCAAATCTCTGTGAAGTTCCCTGAGTGCTGGCCTGGAGGGATGCTGTGGGTCTGCTTCATCTCTGGACAGGGAAGGGCACCACAGTGTGGGCAGGCACTGATGTTCTCCTCTGGTCAGTTCTGCCTGCCTGGAATCACCCCCTTCCCCAGGATGCCCTGGTTGAGCAGCGCCAAACTGACTCAAACAAGCCCCAAACAGTTTGGATGGAGCTTTCTTGGCTCTGTGCTTGAAGCGTCTTCAGTGATTATCTGAACCAAGAAGGTCTTCTGATGGTATCTTGACACATTTACCTTTTCTCCACTAAAAAGGCCAAAGGAGGGTGCGCAGGTGCTCAGCACAGAAAGCCAGCTTTGCTTTGCTGTGCTGGGTGACGCAGGGCTCAGCCCTTGCTGAGTTCACCCTGCCAAAAAAACGAAGGCCTCGCTGTTTCCACTGAAATCAATCCTTATGGGAATCTGGTCTCTGATGCAACGCTCAGCAGGAGATTTCTTTTTCCCACCACTCCGCTTATTTCAGCTCGAAAAATAAACAGAGGCGAAAAAGCAATAGGCAGTAAAAATATCTGGGAGCTGCTGGAAGAGTTAAGGGTTTGCCATCTGTCCGTGGGGAACGCGGCGCGATGGGGAACGCCGGCTGCTGACTCAGCTGCCATTCTTCAGCGCTGAGAGCCGAGGGAAAGACTAAACACCCCGCCTCGTATTTTGGCTCAGGATTGCATTAGAAATAATAAACATCTGAGCTCTGATTCTCGACTGACAATATCTCTAAATGGAAGGGAATGTACGGGATGGGAACGAGCAGCCAATGGCCAAAAGGAGCAAACAGCTACTGCTGGGAGCAGAGAGTGTGTGGAGGGGAAGGGGAGGGGGCTGCTGTGGGGCTGGGGGTGCCTCAGAGTGTGGGAGGGGGACCAAAGGAGCCTGCTGGAACATGCATTCTTCTAAGGACAACGGTGAGGTGGAGGAGGAAGAGGAGGAAGGCTGTTGTGTTTCTTCACTGCTCCTGGAGCATATCTGAATCCTGGGCTCGAGCTTCAGTTAGGGCCCAAAGAGCACTTCGTGTCCAGAGTGCGTGGTCTGAGGCTTCTGTTTGTGCTGGTCCAGTGCCCACAGCAGAAGGGACTTGGGACCAGCCCTTGCAAGCCCATGGCTGTGACAGTCTCCTGGGTTTGCACTGCATCTCCAGGGCTGCTCTGCTTTGGTGTTGCTTCTTTTGCCACCGTACCTTTGCTGCTTTGCTGCTGGGTCCATCTCTCCCTGCCTTTGCCAGCCCAACACAGATCCCCTCGGTGATGGAGTCTGCATTTGAGAGGGTTTTTTTGAACTCTTCATCAGCACAGCAGAGTGGAGTGAAGAGGAGGTTTCCTTGTTCAGTGGCTGAGCTAAAAACACTTGGGGAAAAAATCGTGTGGGGTTGAGCTGAGATCTATGGGAAAGGCTCCCTTTGGGTGTGCTCAACAAGACACATGAGCTGCTGAGCACCTCCAGGAGCTGAGGGCTGGTGGCCTGCAAGGCTGGGTGACCTCGTGCCTGTCCGCAGCCCCATGGCAGCACTGTGCTGCCTCACAGACACAGGAGGAGCAGCTGCCCACGGCCATGGGAGCTGACTCAGCCTCTCTGTCTGCTTTTTCTTCCACGGTTTGTTCCTCTGAAAGCTGTTTGTGGCTCTTTTTCTCCGTTTCCCTCTCTTCTGGAGGGTTCATCTGTCATGCTCTGCAGACCATCCCCAGTCCTGCTCCCGTGAGGAACCCACAGAGGTTTGATGTGTGAGACCAGAGAAGGCAGAGTCAAATGTCACCTCCTTGTGAGACCTGATTTGCCAGGGAGGGAGGAAGGGAGAAGCTCTGCCCGTGTTTGTTGGCTTCAGGATGGTTAAAACCCAGACCCACGTTCTTGGTGTGCTCAGGGTGGGCACATGTGGGTCCCCGTGGTGTGCTGGGCAGTGTGACCTGCAATCTGACAGCAGTAAGTGCTGGGGCAGGGCAGGCTCACCTCCACCTCCTCCTCTTTCCTGGCTGTAATTTCCTGCAGTGAACCAAATCATCGTTTCACTGGAAACAGATGAGTGGCAGGAACACCGAGAACAGGTCCTTGGGGCATCTGTCTTGTCAAGGGGATGGGTCAATAGAACTACTCAGGCTCAAACACTGGCCGTGTGTTGCCTCCTAAATATGGCTCCGTTCACCAAGAGGTGGATTCCTAACGAGACGAGCTCGAGGCAGGCAGCAGAGCACACTGCAGATAATAGCCTGAGTGAAAGAACCAGCCGAGTATAGGAATCTTAATTAAACCTGACAAACCCTGAGAGGAAAAGGGGAGAGACAGAGACCAGCTGGCATAAAGATGCTGAATAATCTGAGTTTGGTGAGTGCTGTTGACCTGCTGCACCTTAGGAGGATGTGCCTGTCCCTGGGTGCGGGGGCCAGGCGTGGGTCCTTCCATGATGCTGGCTCAGGAGAGAAGCCAAAAGGAGCCCTGATCGTGCTGTGCTTTGCACAAATACATTAAACCTTCCTTGGCAGTAAATTGGCACCCGGATGCTCTGCCCTGTTCTTGCCAGCACTGAGATGATGGGGTATGAAGGGACGATGGGCTGCGCTGCTGTGGGATTTCATGCCCCCTCTTTGTGATGCAGATGGGGCTGATCCGTGCACTGCAGCCTCCAGTTGATCCCGTGCTGCCAGGCACGTTTTGAGCCCCTTTGTCCTTCGCCGTGTACTCATCCCATGCTCCTGAGGGAAGGCAGGGCCATGCAGGAGCTGGGAGCAGTCCTGATACCTGGGGCCTCATCAGAGACTCACAGAATAGTTTGGGTTGGAAGGGACCTTAAAGCTCCTCCTGTTCCACCCCCCTGCCATGGGCAGGGACACCTTCCACTATCCCAGGTTGCTCAGAGCTCTGTCCTACCTGGCCTTGGACACTTCCAGGGATGGAGCAGCCACAGCTTCTCTGGACAGCCTGTGCCAGGGCCTCAGCACCCTCACAGGGAACAATTTCCTCCTTATATCTAACCTCACTCTCCCCTGTGCCGGTTTGATGCCATAACCCCTCATCCTGTCACTCTATGTCCTTGTCCAGAACCCTCTCCAGCTCCACCATCAGTGTGGGCAGCATCCCTGGGCCAGGAGTGGTGCTGGGTGGGTGGCACAGGCTCAGCAGCTGGGCACAGCGTTTGTGGCATGGGAATAAACCAGGGAAGGGCTGCGGGAGCTCCGGGCTGTGCACAGAGCCTGGCTGCCCTTGCTGAGCTCTCTGGGGCATTTGACACAGTCTGAGCCAGCTTTAAGTCCCCTTGGGCTGTTAAACCAAACAGCAAGGCATGGGTGATACATTTTAGTTAAGCTGGAAAAGCCTTCAGAGCGATGCTGAATAAGGATTAAAAGGCCATTTAATCTATTTTTTTTTGGCTTTGCAAACACGAGGAAAATTCAAACCAGCTGACAGGGCCGGTGGTTTTGAGCCAGTTGCAGCAGCCTCTGGGATTTCCTTGGCGTGCTAGAACTGCCTGTGGGGAAAAGCTGGAATGAACCAGGTAATTTGGGCTGTGTCCTGGTGGTGTTGCAAGCGGGGGTGGCTGATGGGATGCTCTGCTTTCCCTTGCCATGTAATGCAGCCCTCCCCAGCGCAGTGAGCATTGTGCCAGGTGTTTTACCTGCCTGGGGTGAGGATGGATTCCTGCCCAAAGAAGAGAGCCAGGGAAACAGAGCTGAGGAAGGCAGGAGGGATGCTGGAAAGATGCATTTTACTGTGTGTGGATGCTGCTGGCAGCCAGATACATCCCCAGGCATCCCTCCCCTTGCCTGGATGCCCAGCATCTTTGTTTGGCTCTGCTCTGGCAGATCCAAACCCTCCATCTGTCTCTTGTGCTGGAGATGATATCAAGCCCACTTTGATACTCTGTCCCAGGGACCTGCTCTTATTTCCCAGCCCTGTGTGTGTGGCTCTGGGGATCTTTTCCTGGCTGTGTAACCCAGCTGGGAGGATTCTTCAGGTGCTGTTCACATCTGGCCTGGCATGAGCCCAGCCTGCCACAGCCCTGCCTGGACATGAGGCTGACCACCTCACACTTCGCCTGGTTTTTCAGCCCCTTTCCATGCTCCACGTCCATCCACTCCTGGTAAGATGTGTTTCACCAGTCCTGAATACAATTTTTTCCCGAGTGCAAGTTCCATCCGGAGTAATTGCATCTTTATTGCAGCCATTGTATTATGAAAATAATAAAACTCCATTAACTGGGCATAAAATGAGAGCAGCGGAGGCTGGAGGGAGGATGCACACGGGGTACAGTGCAGTAGCCCACGTGGGATGCCATGTTCTGCTGCCTGCAGGAGGGGTCAAGCTTTCCACAAACCACCCCTGGGGCTCTCCTGGTGCCCCCCAGCCCTGCCCGTGTTCCTGCGTGGAGTTGAACTGCACAGGTGAGTGAGGGCACGTCCCCAGCTCGTGTGCCAGAGCCCGTCTTCATGTGCCTGCAGCGCTCTCGAAATAATTGTGCCCAAACATTTTGACTGAGCCCTTTGCTGTCCCCTCCCTGCTTGCATCCCAGCTCTGTGGTATCCCTGGAAAATGCTGGCTCTTGCTGTGGGACAGGCTCTCCTGGCTGCTCCGCCAGCTGCCGGTTGGTTCAAATTAACTTTGCAAGCAAAGCTCTGCCTCGTTTTCTTCTGACTCCAACAAGCTCCGGGCTGCTCAGCGCCTGTGTGGCCTGTCCCCCTCTGTGCCTTGGGGACAGAGTTAATGAAAATCATTCTGGGTTGAAAATCACAGCCTGGGAGAACGGGTTTCTCCTCTTCTCACCAGGAACCCGGCTGGAGAGCCCGGGTGGCTGAGCAGAGGAAACTGGTTTTGGGGACCAGGCAGGGATGTGGAGCAGGGCTGGGTGCTGGCATTTGGGAAGTGTGGTGGCTGGGAAAGGGAGAGTCTCTGCAAAGCCGTGCAAGGTCTGGGCTTTGCTCTTATGCAAACCATGAGCGTGGGCTGGATACACCGGAGAAGCCGGGGCCATAAAGACTTCAAATCCCCTGTGCACCCGAGCAGGCTGCAACCCCTTCAGAAACTGCCTGGTGAACTCGCTGCCTAGGACCATGCAGAGGGAGGGGTCCCAATGCATCTCAGGTGCCTGAAAGGATTTTGGGAAGAGCCTGGTGCATTTTCGGGAAGCCTTGATCCACGTGTGCCACACACTCAGCCCGTTGGTCCTGGAGCACATGGGTACCAGCCTGCTAATTCCCCATCCCTGCATCCCCACGGCCCCATCCCTCGCTTGCCCCAGTGTGGCTGTGACAGCAGGTTCACTGGATTTCTGGAAATCCAGAAAAATCCTCAGTCTGCAGGGGCATGGAGAATCCTCTGGAGGACAGGAAGGCTCCAGGGCGTCTACCTGGGCTGCTCTGTTAGGAGCATCCCTGCCTCTGCAGCACTGCAGGTACGAGTGGACGCGGGACTGTGATTGATTCCATTGCACACTGCTTTGCACTCACTGTGAAATTAGCAGTCCTAAAAGCGAGGGGCAGTTTCCCAGGGGAAGAGCTGAATCTCAGCCTGGCAGGGCCTGGTCTCCTCTCCGTGGCTTGGTGGAAGCAGCACGGTGGGGCTGGCAGAGCTGAAAGGCTCCGTGCTCCAGTTCAGTGGGGACCAACCAACCACGCTGTGCCAGCTCTGAGGAATATGTTTGGCCTCTGGTCAGTCCCATGGGTGCACAGGGTCCCAGGTGGCCTCGTCCAGCTCTGCCACAGGACACGTCCCACTGCCCCTCTGGGATCTGCAGCCCCCAGCACGGTCTCCCTGTGGCTTTAGGAGGAGGAGAGTGTCTGTGGGGAGCACAGCAATTGTCCTGGTTAATTCAGAGAGTGGAGATACCAAAAAGCTGGGGCTGATGTGCTCAGTGCCTTGGCAGTGCCCAGCGTGCCCGATGTGCTCAGCCTGCTGTGGCATCTGGCTGCTGTTCCCAGGGGAGTGGGTGGAACCGTGCTCCGGGCTGAGGAAGGAAAGCAGGAGTGCAGAAGGGTGCTGTTCTCTCCGAAGCTGGCTCCGGAGCTGGCTGGAAGGATTTCTTTCTGAAATGCTGGCACAAGTTGCAGGGGAAATCACTCACAGAGGAAAAGCTGGCTTATTCTGAGGTTTCTCCTGTGTTTAGGTAGCTCAGGAGAGAGTGTTTGTGACAACTGCACTCTGTGAGGAGCAGAGGGGGAGAATTAACTTCTCAGTGTGTCTCTCAGTGAAGAAATCCACCGTCAAGCAGAGCCCAAATCTCAGAGGAACAAATCGATTTAACTTCTGCATTTCCCTCTCCTTTCCATCAGCACCCGCGGAAGCACCCATGAAGAACTTGTCAGTGATGAGCTTTGGGAACAATTCTTTCTGCACACTTTTCTTTCAGAAAGAAAGAAAGAAAGCAAGAAAGCAAGCAAGCTTCTCTTTGAATTGCTGGGTCAGCGCTTTGGCTGCTGCTGGTGATTCCAGTGGATGCTTTTCCCCTCGTTAAACCCTGCCCTGTGCGGAAATGCGTGAGCTGGGGAACTTTGACACCCTGGTCCCTGCCAGGGCCCTGCCACCACGTCTGCCGTGATTGATGACTGTGCACAAGGGGCTGCAGATGCTGTGGTTGCACAGAACAACGGGGAGCTGGTTTCTGCGGTCAGGGGAGATGCTATCTGCCTGGGATTTGCCTCAGGAAAAGCCCCCCCAAGGCCTTCCCTTCAAGTTGCAAAACCAGTTGAGGCCACCCCAGATTTGGCTGTTTCTTTGCATAAGCACTAAATGGAAGGGAAGATTTTAGCAAGCCCCTTCAGATGTGCTGCTCAGCGGGAAACTGGGCAGGAAAGCCAAAATTCACGATGGCTGCTGCCTGCAGGGACACAGGCTTTGGTCAGACCTCTCCTGGCTCAATAACGTTGGAACTGATGGAGCCACGGAAAAAAAACTGCGCTGCAGGGATGTGATCTCTGGATTCTCAACAAGGCGAGCTCAGGATGAGTGAAGATGTGACACTGGATCTTTAAAACCTTGGAGTGTGTGTCCCCAGACCCCTGGGCAATGGTCACTCCTGGGATGCGCTGGATGGACTTTGCCACTTGCCCTCACAAGGGAGAGCTGAGCCTCCTGACCTCCATGGGGCTGGACCCATCAGCCCCACGGAGATTCTCCATTTTGATCTCTTTTCTTCTTCATGGCGTGCAGCTAAGATACAGATTTCCAGGGGCCTCTTTTTTATGTACAGATTGTTTGGGTGGGAGCTTCCCAGAAGGATGGGGCCCACCTAAACACACAGATAGGCATGAAACCTCTTGCTGCTTCAGAGTGTAAAGCAGCCCCGCTCAAATGTGTTGTAAAACCAGGCAGATCAAGTCTCCTCTGCTGTAAACAGCTGCTGTCAGCTGCAAAATACCTCCTTTTTCAATTTGCAGTACCTGGACAAAGCAATCTGCCAGGATTTGGTGAGACACCATGCCCATCCATCAGCTGCTGTCACCCCACCCTGAGTCTTGCTTGATCCCAGAGAATCAATCCTGCCTAATGTATAAATACTCGATCTGGAGTCTCAGCTGTGGAGGAGAACACAGAGCTGTCAGATAAGCTGCAATTAGTGCATTTATCTACTTTATTTTCCTGTCGTTTCCCAAACACCATTTGCCTGCCTGCTTTTAATACACGTTATTAAACCTGCAGTAAATGTTGATTAAAGAAGCCTTAATCCCAAGTGTTTGTTTTCTAACACTGCTGTGAGATGCACTCTTCAACTGCCTTCAGTAAATTTTATTTTTTAGGAATTTTTCCCACTTTCCAAGCACAGTTATGCCAGGGAAATAGGTTTTTAAGAGCAGATTAGTGAGTTGTCCTTCTGATTTGCTTTGATGTGCTTGGCTCCACTGGAGAGAGTGATGGGTCACAGCTTTGCAGGCAGCTCTGCTGCCTTGGAGAAGCATTTCCCCCCCTTCACCAAATGCTCCACAACCACTTTAAACAAAACACTGCAGAAGAGATAGATATATTCTTATTAGTCTTGCAAGAGAAACTACAGCAATCAATCCCAGTGCTAGACTAACTCCTTCCCTTTGCAATTTGGATGTTTAGAAGTAATTTGGGGAGTAATCTCTGCGAATGGCAGCATGGAAGTAACTGCCTGCAATAAAACATTGCGGGGGTGACTGTTATCCTAATGATATTTCCAACAAACATTACTGAAATATGTTTTCCTCTCTAAAAATGGCAACAGAATTTAAATGTTCTCAGTGCTAACATGGAAATGGAGTAAAAATTAGCTGTGTTGGTTCTGTGGTGATGATGATTTCTTTATTATTGCCATGGTGGGTGGGTTCCCCCCTTCCTACTGCCTTGTTTATCCAGGGGTACAGCATTATTCCCTGTTCATTATTCCCTGCTTCACGACCCGCTTGTGTGTTATTTCATGTCACAAAGCCCCTTTCCATTAAACCAGTATAAATAATTGCTATGTTCGTTCACAGAGCAAGCAGGAATGTTGCATGTGGCAGTAGCATTGCAGGAAAAAGCTGCCGGCCTGATCCCAATGGCCTGTTCTCCTTTTTTATTTCCAGACGGGTTCATCTCTTATTCTTTGTGAATAATTTATCCAGGTATGCTTGGAGAAATACTCTAAAGAAATTATGACTGTCTTAAAACATCTATACCGGTGCTCCCTGTTGGGAAGGTTCTCCAGTGATGCCTAAAGAACCTTCATTTATCCTTCCATCAAAGTGGTTTCCTCTGTGTGTGTGAGCAAGGCACGGGTGCTGGGCTGTGCTGGGATTTTGGGAGAGGAGCTGGGGAGGGTCAGAAGCTGGAGGTGGGCAGTGATGGGCAAGGTGTGTGGACCATCCAGCCATCATCTATCTGTGAGGTTGGAGGGTGGCTATGTTCAGGGATACAGTTTGGAGTCGGGCAGATCCTCCGGGACCTGTGACAGAATCACAGAATTTTTAAAGCTGGAAAAGCCCTCCAAGACTGTTCAGCACAACCATCACTGACAAGGCCAGCACTAAACCATGTCCCCAAGTGCCACATCCACACATCTTTTAAATCCCTCCAGGGATGGTGACTTCACCACAGCCCTGAGCAGCCCATTCCAGTCCTGGACAACCCTTTCAGTGAAGAAATTTTTCCTGCTATCCAGTCTAAACCTTCGCTTAACTCAGTCAGTCTGCAGGCCGCAGTTGGGTTGGGTTTATAGAGCAGGATAGCTGAGGGTGGGATCTTCAGAGGGACCTGCCCACGCCTTCCTTGGGTGTGTGGGTGCATGCTGGGTGCCTCTGGTTGCAGATGGAGCCCGTGGTGACCAAATCTCTCCAGCCAATTGCTTCCTGTATTTCAGCATTTCCAAACCAAAGTGGGATGGGTGGAGAAGCAGTGCCAGTGCTTGCTCCTGTCTCCATCTGGCCAAACCTGCTGAAAGGGCTTGGAGGCCCGAAGGGAAAACTCACCAGGATCATCATCAAGGCATCTGAAATCCCCGGACATCATGAGCTATAGCAAACACAAGAGGGAAAAATTTGGGGGAGGCTTCAGACATTTGCTGTGCCTGGTGCTCCTGCTCGGAGTGCAGCCAAGCGTCGTCCTCCCCCGGCGTCACGGCAAAGCCCTGCGGGGCCAATTAAATGCTGTGTGAGATGAAGGCCGGGGCGTTGTTCAGCCCTCGCTGTCCCTGTGAAGGGGGGGCTGCTGTCCTTAGCAGGGCTCTGCCCTCCCTGAGGCGGGGAGCCGGCTCTTGGCTGCTCCCAGCCGCTGCCGCTGTTCGGGATGCGCTTTTCATGCCCTGTCTGTCAGATGCAAAGCTATTAAGGCAGGTGATTAAATGCGGTGCCTCTCTATCGATCCTCCGCTGCTTCCCAGAGCCAGGGCTGACGTTATCCTCTTTGGATATTCATAGAGCTGCTGCTGAGAGCCGGCTCGGGAATCCTTCTGGACAAAGGTGTCAGCAGCCGTCTGCCGCCTTCTGCAGCGCTTTCGGCTGCCAGGCTCCTGCGCGGAGCTCCTGGGCACAGGGGGACGAGGGCTCGTGATCATCAGCCCGCGAACGACCATGGTGTGACCCCATGCCGGCTGTGAAGGTCCGTGGCCAGGAGGAGGAGGAGGAGGAGGAGGCGGACACGTCCTGGTACATCCGCCCGTTCCTGCAGCTCAGGCTCTGCTGGGATGCTGATGTCCTCTCTCCTCTGGATGTTGGGCAAGCTGGGCTGTACCTCTGGTGATCATTTCTTCCTTCCCACTGGTTGGGAATACCGTTTTTCCAACTGTTCATATAGTTTTGGTTTTTTCTCTCCTGTTTTCGCCTAATTTTCAATGGAAGCATCCTCCCATGAACTGAGGCTGAGGGACCCCGAGTGACACCAGCCTCTTATTTGGATGGGGAAGCCGAGAACAGAAGGGAAGGCCTAAGAGCAGGCAGGCTGTTCTCCAAATGCACCAGAAAAAACAACAAAAAAACAACAACAAAAATTTGATTTTAAAGCATTTTTACTAGGTGTTTGGTCTGCAGCCAACAGCCTAATGCATCACTGAGTTTAGCTCCATCCATTCTGCAGTGCAGTTGCCCAAGAAATCAATGCCCTGACATACTTTCCTTTGCTAGAAAATACACTTTTGCTTGAGTGGGTGTGAAAACCGGGCTCTTGCCAAAACCTTGTGAGTGCCGGGGAAGGCTGTCCCGCTGAGCCCAGCTTCCAGAGGAGCCACAGGACAAAGGCTTCGCTCTCCAACTTCTGTTCTACCCGCAGGGGCCACGGGGCTTTGAATACTGACCAGAGAGCAATTTAACAAGGGAAATGTCTTCTGGTTCCTGGCTGAAAATAACTTTTTTCTAGTTCGTGGTCAGGTGATTCGTAGTCTAGGCTGATTTTCTGGTTTCCTTTATTCATAAAGCATACAAAAAATCCCCACGGCATCACCTGGGCTGTGCTCTGATTTCTGCACAGACACAGCTTCCTCGGGTGTGTTCGGTCAGGGCTGCTGCAGGCAGAGGCTGAGGTGACGGTGATGGGCTCCCCCCAGCAAGGGTGATTTTTTGGAAGCTTTTCTGCAGGGTGAGGTGCCTCTGAATGATTGCCCGTGGATTTTGAGAAATGGTGATTTCCTGCAGGGAGAATCCCCATGGATTTGGGTCTGGGGGTTGCTCTGCTGTTGTCAGCCCTCTGCCATCCCAGACCTTGGCTCGCAGGATCTCTGCTTCACTGCTGGCATCATCCATCTGCCTGCCTCCCTCCTGCGAGGTCTCTGACTCAGAGCCTGTCTCCTCTGACAAGTTTATTGGTTTTCCAGAGCCTTTCCAGTGCTACTGAGGCAATGCCTTTCATTTTGAGGGCGAAGCAAGGAATAGTTCATGCCTTCAGCAGCGGGTGAGCCGTGTGGCTGGGCTGGCTTGTGCAAGACCACTGTCCCTTCGTGCCCCACATCCCTGCTCCTGATGCAGCACGGAGAAGCATAGCAATGCCCTGATGTCATTCCTGGAGGTTACTGGAGGGGCTTGCTTGTGTTTCCAGCTCTGCTGGGAAGAGGCTGGGTGGTTTTGTTCCCATCAGAGCCCTTTCCAGCCCGCTGGGATCTGCCTGGAGCAGGGGCGTGAGCAGGGTGTGCGGAGTCCAGGGTGAGTGGGATAGGAAAGCCCCAGGAAAGTCTTACAAGTGTCCTGGGCACAGGGTGCTGTCAGCCCATCAGAGGGACACACAGGCTCCTGGATGCTCATTTTCTGGATGGATTGACAGCTCCCAGCTCCAGAGCCCCCAGGAGGAGGAGAGGTGAGCTCCCTTGTGCTCTTCCACCTCCACTGTGCTCAGTGGCACAACTTCCTGTGGCCTGGGAGAAGCACACACTCCACCCTGAGATTCACTCTGCCGCCTCTAAGAGGTCCCTGATGTCCTATCTCCTGCCCAGCTGCCAGCCTGTGTTCCTCCTGCGGGTCTGGCCAGCTCCTGGGCAGAGCTGTTTGCTCTCCCCCATCCTGGCACTCAGACCCTCTGATGGCGGCACACCCTGGGGACCCTCCTCTCACCTTGGAGGATGCCAAGGTCATTAATCCACTTTGTGGATTAAAAAACTGAAAACATTTGGAGCATGAGGAGCCGTGTCCCAAACCCCTGCTGCCCCAGCACCCGGCACCGTGCCTTTGAAGGCATTGTCAACTTGTAGCATCAGGCCAAAAATGGGACTTTTTCAGTGGAAAAAAAATGTGCAGCTGGGAAAGGGCGAAAAAAAGGGTTTTTACTCCTTTACCACATTATAGGATTGTGATGGGGGAGAGTGAAGTGATGCGATGAGCAGAGTGCTTGTGGGTGAGTCCTGCATTTCTGGAAGGGGAGGCTGATGACAGGACCCACATCTTTGGGACCAAGGATCATCTGTGTCAGCAGTGGGATGAAGTAGACAGCAGGGCTCTGGGGAGGAGCAAAACCAAATAAAACCCCAGAAGAAAGGAAACCCAGCAGCAAAACCCCCAGAACGATCCCTTTCTTCTGTGCCCAGAGCCCCTGAACCAAAACTTTAATCGTTCTGGGAGGGATGTGCCTGCATGGTGGCAGGCAGGCAGTGGCTTCCCAGCTCGAGATCGGGGTTTGCACAGTGGTTGAGCTGGGACAGAAATCCACTCAGCAGAGTGCAGGGCAAAGAGCAGGGAGAGGCACTTGGGAGCCTCCGTGTGACACCTGTGAGCTCTGTGTGAGCTCCGTGTGAGCTCCGTGTGAGCTCCCTGTGAGCTCCGTGTCAGCTCTGCATGAGGTCCGTGTGAGCTCTGTGTGAGCTCTGTGTCAGCTCCGTGTGAGCTCCATGTCAGCTCTGTGTGAGCTCCATGTCAGTTCCCTGTGAGCTCCGTGTCAGCTCCCTGTGAGCTCCGTGTGAGCTCCGTGTGAGCTCCGTGTGAGCTCCGTGTGAGTTCCCTGTGAGCTCCGTGTCAGCTCCATGTCAGCTCTGTGTGAGCTCCATGTCAGTTCCCTGTGAGCTCCGTGTGAGCTCCGTGTGAGCTCCGTGTGAGCTCCGTGTGAGTTCCCTGTGAGCTCCGTGTCAGCTCCATGTCAGCTCTGTGTCCTGCTGGATGGCTGTGTGCGGAGACAGCAGCTCTCAATTTGAGCTGAGTATTTTCCAAGTCTCCAAAGGTTCTGGGGAGTCCATTTCCATTACCCGCTCGCTGCAGGCCCCTCCTCTCCAGGGGCTGGGAAGATGCTCTCTGAAATTTAACTTCAGCGAAGGAGTCACTCAGATGTGCTCCGAGTAATTTCCACTCCTGGAGCCCCACAGGGTTTTTGGAGGATGCTTATCCCTTTCAGGGGAAGAAGTTGCTCCCAGTGCAATAGAACTGGTCTGAGGCTGGCCTCAGCCCTTTGCTTGGAGCAGCGAAGTCCAAGGTAGGTGCTCCTGGAGCCAGCACACTATGCCCAAAGCATCCCAGCTCCTTTCTCCTGCAGGATGGTGGGGACAGAGGCCGAGGGAGAGATGACGCCAAACCTCTGCCCTGAAGTTACAACAGCCGAACGAGAGTGGGGCTTGCCCTGTGTGAGACACATTAGGAGAGCAACCGGGGTGCAGCGTTCAGGGGAACAGTTTGGGGAGCAGCTTTGAAGCTTAGCACAGACATTTCCCATCCAGCAGAGCTGCTGTAGGTTTCCTGAACTCTGCTCTAAGCACAGAGCCAAGCAGTTTGTGCTCAGCCCTCGGCTCACAGGTAGCCAGCTGTGAGTGCAAAACCTGGGTCAGCTCCGCTTCCCTCTGATCGGTCCAGGTGGCCGTGACCTGGAGAAGCTGAAGCTCTTGTCCTCCCCTGAGACATGCTGGAACTGCAGAACTTCAGAGTATCCTAAATGCCTTTGCAGAAGCTGAGCTAGTACACAATAGAGTTTTTACTTTACCCTACACATGCCTCCCATTGCCCTTGTCCCTCTGGTCCCATCCTGCCCCAGCGCTGGTCCTGCTCCATCGCTCCCTCTCCTGCCCTGCAGGGGAAGCCGTGACCCGCTCCTGGTGTGAAGGAGATAACGCTGGAAGAAATGCTCTGCCAGAGCGGTGAATTCAGCTCATTACAGAGTGTTCCCACAAATGCCTGCTGCCCTCTTATCAGCCCATCAGCTTAACCAGATCACCCTTCAGCTCCCACCAGACACCTCTGCGCCTCCGCAGTCCGAGCCTTGGGAGCTGCAGCCTGACTCACACTGTGTGGGAGAAAGTAATTGTTCCATCCACAGCAAATTGGACCCGTAATAACCTCTCTCTCCATAACAGCAATGATGCTCCTTCAAAAATATATTTTAATTGATTTTGGATAATGAATTCGGCTTAGCGGGGAGCAGGCAGTGGAGGGATGAAGAATGAGTGGATGGGGAAGAGCAAGTGGAAAGGAGAAGTGGCTGTTGTGTCCCGTGGAGAAGGTGCAGGAGGCTCGGTGCTACAGGCAGGGCACGGGCAGGACGCAGGCAGGGTGTGAGCAGCCAGTCTCTGGGACACGAGCAGAGGGTGAGCAACATCATTGGACTCATCACCAGTCTCGCCCGGGGCTGTTTCCTGGCGCTGTGCAAGCGCTGTGTCCACACTGAGCCTTGGTGAGCATTGTGTGTGCATGAAGGGGCTTTCCTTCCTCCTCCTCCTCCCTCTGCCAGCCACTTCAGAGGCTTCCCCAGGGTTCTCTGCCCACACCCTGGGGTGCTGAGGAGCTGTTTCACATCTTTGAGAAAGAACTGTTGCCCCTTCCTCAGAAGTTCTGCTGTGAGCCAGCAAAGAGCATCTGATGGAAGGTGAGCTGGATCCAAAACTCCAGTGCCTCCTCTGTGAGGCTTTGTTCATCCTCCCAGCTCACAGCAGAGATGTTCAGGGGGTTAATGTGAGATTGCCGTGTACCACTGCAGCGGTTTCATCTCTGCTTCGAGATGCCTCTGTTCCTGTCTCTTGCTGGGAAGAAAATGCAACAATGCTCTCTAGAGGCAGAAGAAGTCAAGGAGAGCTTTGCTTTCCCTGGCTCTGTCTTTCATCATGACCTCACTGCTCTTCCCAGCTGTTTATTTCCCACAGAAACAAACGTTTCTGGGCATTTTGGCCTCCTGAGATGCAGCTTGGGTAGTTCGCTTCCCCCTCCCTCCGCACAGGACAATCTGATGCAATTATTGTGGCTGATCAGAGGAGGGCTGGGAGGAGTGGGGAGTGTTTTGGGTCAGGATTGGGAGCATTTTGGGTCAGGATGGAGCTCTGGGAAGAGTTTGCTGTGGAGGGTGATGGAGGAAGGGGAAAGGGCTGGGGGAAATGTGCTGCAGCCTGGTCCAGCATCACTCTGGGGTAGGGAAGTGGTGCTCGTGGTGGGATGTTGGAAGGGGAAGATCTTCTAAGGACTAATCAACCCCAGCTCTCAGGCAAGATCAGGTGCAGCTGTGGGGCTGCAGAAGCCCAATCAGGCACCAGCAGCCCCTTAATAAAGGCCAGATGGGGCACAGAAGCTGGTTTGGGAGGGTGTGGGTCTCTTCTGGGCAGAGCAGGTTGCAGCTTTGACACTGGTTCTTCTAGGACTTTTTTTGGTGTGGAGAAGGGACTGGAGCCTTGATCACCCAAGGAGTTTTTTGGGTGAGTCTGGGCCTAAGCCCAGGAGATGCTGGAGAACCTCCTGGGATGCTTTGATGGAGGCTTTAGTGGGCAGCTTGGGAGGAGCTGGTCCTGGTGCAGCTCCTGAGGCTGAGGCCAGCTGTTGGGCTGTCCTGAACCTTCCTATGGGAGTCTGAGTCTGCAAGAACTGGCAAAAATGGGAGTGCCAGCACCTGAACCGGCAGTTACAAATCCTGTTCTCTGCTTTCTGGAGAGCCTGGCTGAGACCTGCACCCAGCTGACACTGGTTGTTGTATGTACGAAATGTTTGGGTCCTCTGCTTGCGATCCTTTAAGGGGGATGGGGTTAAAAGGTGATGCTCTGCCCTTTGCAGGGGTGTCAGAGGTAGTAGGGCCAAGATGGGAATCCAGGTGAGATTTTTTCTTCATGTGGGCGGTTGACCAAGTAGAACTCAGCCTGTGTGTGGGGTGGTGCTCAGTGGGGTCCCTTTGCTTGTGCCGAGCCACAGAATCCCGGAATGGTTTGGGTTGGACAGGACCTTAAAGCTCATCTTGTTCCACTCCCCTGCCATGACCAGGGACACTTTCCACCAGACCAGGCTGCTCCAAGCTCCATCCAACCTGGCCTTGAACTTTCCAGGGATGGGGCAGCCACAGCTTCTCTGGGCAACCTGTCCCAGGGCCTCACCACCCTCACAGGGAACAATTTCTCCCTAATATCCAATTTAATCCTGCCCTTTGTCAGGTTTGATGCCATTCCCCCTTGTCAGATGGGCTCACTGTGCTCTCAAAAAGTGGGGGTTGTCTTTTACCTTATACCTGGACCTGGGTGGGATGCAAAGCCCAGACCACCCCTGGTCATCAAAAGAAAACAGAATAATTAATTTTACTATCCTGGCCAGTTTCCAGTCCACTCAATTACGTTCTGCTGATCCACCCTGCAATCCCATATGTTGTTGTTGATTTTATTAGCTCATATTGCGAATCTTTCAGTAAGAGCTGCCCTATTAATAGCCTCGCCTGCTGAATTAATCGTGCTGCTGAAAGTTTCAGGTTAATGTATAAAATGGACTTGCAGGCCCTGGCTAAAGGAAACAAAGGAAATTATATTACTGAGCTGGACTGGGCAAATCTCGTGTCCCCAAGTGACTGGGAGGATACATAAAGAATTAACTGGACAAATCACCACCCTCACAGGGAAGAATTTCTTCCCAATATTTCCAGTTTCCAACTTCTTCCTAACTGCCCTCTGGCAGTGTGAAGCCATTCCCCCTTATCCTGTTACTCCAAGCCCTTGTTCAAAGTCCCTCTCCAGCTCTTTTAGAACCCCTTTAGGCACTGGAAGGTGCTCCAAGGTCTGGCAGTTCTGAATAATGCTGGCTTGGGCTTCATCAGCTAAAATACCTGAACCTGCCCTCCCAGGAGCTGGCCTGGGGGTACTTGTGTGCTTCTTTATATTCCTGGTAATTTTTCTGTTGGAAAGCAAGTCCCTTTATTCAGGATGGCTGGGTGCATCTGGCCACATCTTTTAGCTTTTATTATGTGCAGTCTGCAAGGCAAGGTGGGTTGTGTGGGGTTTTGTGCTTCTTCTGCTTTGCTCTGATCTACCAAGAGTGATAAATCAGTGCCAGGGGTCACATGTGCAGGCCGCAGATATACATGGAAGGGCAGCTTGTGTTAAATTGCACCAGATTAAAGCATTTCTGTTTGGGAACCCTTGCTCTGGTTTAATTTCATGGAGTTCTGTGCTCCGAGAGACTCGGTTGCTATGGGGAGCTCACTGCCTTTGGAGCTGGAAGGGATCACTTTGGTTATTTACTCCGACCTCCAACGAGGTGTAAAGTATTCCCCATAATTCTGCAAGCCCCCAGTTCTGCCCGAGCTCCTGTGTATGCTGCATCTTAACTTCAACACTGAGTGATGCATGGTAGTAAACCCCTGAAAGACCTTGTTAGGTTTGGAAATTGTCTTTGCAATTAAAACCTGTCTTGTTTCTAGCTCCTATTTTATTTCACTTCAGTTTCCGGTGCCAGGGGCTTGTTATGGCTTTCTCTGCTGCATTAAATGGTATTTTTTATCAGGCAGCACCAGTCAGGGCTGTCCCAGAGGGACTGAAGGGAGATGGCTGGATGGTCTGGGCAAGTAACTGGGATTCACAGCTGCTTTGGGAAGGGGACAGGTAGGAATGGATGATAAGGGAGTGTGTGAAATAACAAAGGCCTAAGGCAGGAGCTTATTTCTTATTTCACAGACCTCAGTTCATCAAGTTGTTGATACTGGACTTTGCAAATGTCCTGGATTTGTGCACAGGCTCAGCCAGCTCTTGCTCTCTTAAGACTGCTTTGCTTTTCCATCTGTGTTTTCCCACCTCTTTGGTGTTGTTACACGGATGGATAAGCAGTGCCCTGATTTATCCCTGGCCTTCGGTTGCTGCGAGGTACCGAGGCTGCTGCTGTCTGTCACAGCCCAGTGTGGTCCTTTGCCACACCCTTGTTTGCTTCCTGGGGCAGAGGAGCATGGCTGGGATGCTGGGGAGCCTTGAGGATGGGGAATTGCTGAGATCAGAGGTGATGCTCTGCTTTCTCCTACCAGCTGATTACAAGGAGCCATGAGGAGCACAGATTCACCTCCAGGGAGGTGCCTGAGGTGTGGGGGAGGGCACGATGCTAAAATTGTGGGGAAATCTGAACCCATGTGGGACCCTCAATAATGTTTTCACTCCCTGCTCTCTTGCCCCTCTTGTCCCTGGCTGTGCTTGCAGGACACAGGCTCTGGCCTCAGCAGCTCTGCAGACCCCTCCTGTCACTCAAGGGTGACCTGTGTTTGCTGCCAACTCACACTTTGGTGTGAAGTCTTATTTAACCCAAACTCTCATGGACGCGTGCAGGAATTTGTGGTGCTGTTGAGGGGAGTTTGCAGTTGGGTGGTGAGAAAATTGTGTAGCCAGAGGGATGCTGGTGTTTTCTGTCAGGCAGTGAGTGCCATCCATTACTAGCTGCTCTAACTCGATTTGAGGCACTGTGCTGTCAACTCTTTAAATCTGATTAGCACAAGTGTTTCTTCTTCTCCTCAGTGATTTGCTGTGGTCTTAGTGTGATGCCCACTAATGACAGGGGAAGAAGCTAAACCAACTTATTTTCCGATCGAATAAATGGCAACTTGCATTGCTCTTAAAAATGGTGAATGGAAGAGGAAACCTCCATTGTGGAGGGTGCTTGATGGAGTCAATTAATTCTGACTGCTGGGAGTGGGATAAATTGGGAAAAGGGAGTTGGATATGCACCCACACTGCCTTGAGAGGAGGTGATGATCTGCTCTGGCTGCTCTTAGTCCTGGCCAGGGCAACTCGGCACGGGTGGTTTGGGACAAGCCAACTGTGGGAGTCACCAGTGACCCATTAACCTCCCAGATTTCTTGTTGGCACCATCCACCTTTGTAGCCCAACTTGCAGGGGGAAGCTGTATCCTCGGGCATGTTTTGTGTTATTCCCCAGGTGCGGTGCTGGTTCCTCTCCCTGTTTGTCATGGCAGAGCCAGAGCCAAGGCCACGGGGCTCAGGACCTCTCACTGCTGAGCAAGGCTTTGTCTGGAGACCCACAAAAGTTCCTATAACCCCTGGGGTGGCTTCAGAGTGTGTCTGTGCAGCAAAAGGTGAAGCCAGCCCTGACCCTCCCCTCCAGCTGCAGAGCGCGTCATCAGCTCTGTCTCTGCAAACAGGGGTGGGAAATGCAAGTCGGATCTCTCTGCCAAAGGCACTGCTCCTGCTTTGCATGCAGAGTGCAGGTGCCCAGACAAGGGGAAATGTGGCAGAGGCTTTGAGGTGATGCAAAAAAACCCACTTGGCTTTTTTTTCCTTCTCCAAGTGCCTGTCCTTTTGGTCCAGAAAAAGTAGGCTGAAACAGGTTTTTTCTTTCTTGATCTTATTTTTCGTTCTTGCTTTTGTGTTTTGCTCCAGGATTTACTACACAGAGCCCTTCATGCTGTTTCCACGGGCTGATTTGATATCTGGAGTCTGTGGCAGTTCTTCCCTGGCCTATAGGTTTTGCTGGGTTTCTTTCTCCATACTGCAACTTGCTTTTAAATTTCCCCGTGTGCCCTTGAGTGCTCCTGTGGAAGGATCCCACTGATGTGTTCACTATGATAATCAGAACCCTGTGCTAATTACTTCCATCTCAGATAACTGTGCTCGGCTCTGAAGCATTTCTCCTTCTCTTTATTCCTTTCTGCCTTCCCCTGTTCCTCCTCCCCCTGGGCAGCATCCCTGTTCTGTGTTCCGATCATGAATGCCGCTGAAGAATTGCTCCTTGCTAGAATACCCCAAGTAAATTGTTTGTAAAGCAGTACCATGTATTACACATCCCATAGTGATCCCTGCTCAAAATCTGCAGTGGTCCCTTGTTAAGGTTTGGGCTGAGTGACCTCTGCAGACTCTGGGATGGCATTTTCCGTAATTGATGTCCCACCGAAGGAGGTGATTTAATTCTGCTGAAGTCATATTTGTTTTCTACAAATCTCCCAAAGTTCATGAGGCCAATTAATCCAAGGAGATGAGACTTTAATGGCACTGATGTATCATCCTGCGTTGAGCTCATCCCCACGTGCGAGGCAGGGTGATGCATGGGATGATGATGATGAAGGCTTTCAGCAGACCCTTGGAGCCCTGCTCTCAGGCAGGTGAGATGCTTTGCTCCATATGGATGCAGAGCAAGGCCAGGACTGTCCCCATTTGAGGGAATTTGTAGTCCTAAAGTAGGATTATGACACAATCCAGGACAGATTTGCTGTAGAACCTGACTCAAAAATCATCCCATTACAAGTAAGTGTAAAAGGCTTCTGAAGAGCAAAGCCTCCACAAGTGGAGTAACATCATGTTACATGTTCCTCTGCTTCCATCTGCTCTAGAGCATTTTTCCCTCTGTATTTTCCAGCTTGGATGATGCCAACTGGCTGGGGATCCAGGACTGCTGTCAGCTGGGTGCTGCTGTAGTTTTCTTCATGGAGGAGGCTGAGGATTAGAGATGTGTAACCCTCATACCCAAACCCTCCCTGGGGGTCCTTCCTACTCAAATCCTCCTGTTTGCCGTTTCTATAAGCTGGTTTGTGTGAGCTGCAACTTAATCAGGATGTTAATTTCAACCTTTTCCTGAAGGATTATATTCTACCCTGCTTAGGTCCCAGAAATGCTGACACCCCATGGGCATTCCCTGGAACCGAATGTTTTTGTCCCTTCAAACTTTCCCGTGTCTTTGCAGTTCTGCCTTGTTACTTCTTTCCAATGGCGCCAACACAAATCCTGGGGCTTACTGAATAACTTTGCTATGTGCTATAATTAATAATTAATAATAGGCATCTGTCAGCTGGAAACTGTGTTATTCGAAGAGGGATGATGTGGGTGGGCAGCTGCTCTCACTGGTGGAACATCTCTCCCCTAGAATCATGTCACAGCATTAGGGGAAGGCTGGGTGATGTGCTGGGTATCAGTGGGTGTGTGGGAAGGGTGCAGGTAGTGATTCAGCCCTGTGAAAGCACGCCTTGCCTGCTGCCAGTACCCATTTCTGGGGAGAAGGGTAGGAGGGATGGGTATGAATCTCCCAGGGCTTTGTCAGGATATGGCGAAGTCAATGGGACAGAAGGGAAGAGCTGCCAAGGCGGAGCCTGCTCTGCTTTCCAGGCTCTGCTGCTGTGACTCAGGGGTTTGGATCACAGGCTTGCCGAAGTGACAGCTTTTGCAGCTTTTGTTTTCCTAACTTAGGTGGCTCGTTTGTTTCCCAGAGGGTTTTTCTGGGATTTTGCCTCCTGCTGTTTCCCTGGGGGGTTTTTCAGTGACTCCTCCATGGTGTCCCGCAATGCTGGAGCAGCCTGGGGTGACCCACGATGAGGGAAGAGCACGAGGTTTTCCCAGTGTTCAGAGTGGTGATGACAGGACCCCCTGAAAAGAGAATGCTCAAGTGTTTGCTTCAAGAAATACCTGGGGAAGAGAAGCTGATGGATGGCAGTCTTTTGGAATTATTTTTCCCTCTCAAGGGCTTTTTATAAAGTAAGAGCAGGATAAGCACTGTCTCCTGGTGCCAAGGGTGGCTTCACTTTAGCAAGGAGCACTGCCACTGCTGTGGGGTGATGTTTCAGCATGGCAACAGCATGGTTCGAAATAGTAATGAGGATACAACTGTTGTTTGCACAGATGAATGTAGAAAGTGATGTGAAATGGCAAGAAACCCATTTGTCTGGAAGCACAGGTTTTTTAGCACCCACTTAAGCCCTCTGACACATGACATTTCTTCCTCTGAGCTTCAAAGGAAGTGAAGGCTGTGAAAAGCAGGTTGTCTACCACGGGAAGAAGAAATGTGTCTCTAGATTAGAGCTGTCAGTCCACATTTGCTTTTTGCTGTGGAAAGGATGCGTTTGCCCAGGGGGCTGTGGGAACTTCCCTCTTTGTCCCCGCCTGTCCTCGCTGGGCAGGAGGATGCTGAGGATGGGCACGGATGGAAGGCCTAAATTTTACCATTTTCCTCACTGCCATTGCAGTTAGTAAACACCATCTGCCTGCCAGCTTTTCTGGTGGAAACTGTTCAGGAAAAATGCGTGGAAAAAAAAAAATGCAGTTGCACACAAGTGATGCTTTCAAATGGGTGCTTTCTACTTTTTTCATCAGCTGTTGCTGTCTTGTAAAGTACCAGTTACTAATTAGCCCTCGCATCTCATTAAAATCATAGTGGGTTTTTTTACCTACTGAAATTTTGTAAATAGCCTTTATTCTGGTCTTTAATGCTCAGTGATTGAAGTATTTATTGGATGCCACTTATGCAGCTCTGTGCCTGCGTTCATTTTCTTCTTAAGACATTTACTAAACCATTGCTTAGAATTACTCCAGCCCATCTGGCATATTAAGTGTTTGTGCACAGTGTACCTGACTTTCCCATCCACTTCCTCAATTAATATTAAATATTCAGGGGAGTTGAATTTTTTTCCCCCCTTCCTTGCCATTTGATCTTCGTGGCTGTAATGGCATATTTGGGTGGAAATGTGGCTCTAGCAGTGGAGTGTGAGCTCAGAGGTCAGGAGGTGAGTGTTGGAGGTGAGGTCAAGGTGCCCCGTTCTGCGCAGCGACAGAGATTGCAGCAGGCAGATGGCTCTGGTAATGGGTATCCTCAAAGCCAAGGATATCAAAGTCAAAAGATATTATTCCGCCTGATTCTGGCATGGCAGGGAAGGGGCTCCTGGAGGCAGGGATTTAATTCCTCCCCGCCAGCCGTGTCGGCTCTGGAAGCTGCCCTGCATCCCCAGGGAGCAGCGAGGATGGGAAGCATTGGAAATGAGCTGCCCTGGCAGAGCTCTGTGGGGAAGCACTTGTAGGAAACCTGTCTGCATTAGGCGTGACAGCGACATGGTTTTACTGCTGTAGCCAGCCTCGCAAACAAAGGGGAGAGCAGAACACGTCACTTGCCTGGTGATTATCCAAAGCTGGCTAAACCCCAGCCAGCAACAAAATCAGGGCTAAGAAAGGATTTAAGTGGCAGTAAAATATTCACGGTGGGGTTGAGGGTGGAAGGCATTTATTAGCTCTGAAGAGGATCTCCTGCAATAAAGAGGGGTCTGGTTTTATAGCTCTTCCCATTAGATGGGAAAAGGTGCTGCTCAGGCTCTCCCAGCCTTGAACCTGTCCACCTGGAGACAGAAATAAGAGATACTGAAGAGGAGGGTTTACAGAATTCTTACTCCGGGATGTTGTACAGTCTTTATAGCAGCATTGTGGCTGGCTTGGAATGCTGATAAGAAAATCTTTCCACATCTGTTTTCCATTATCTTTTTCATTCTATCCTTTCCACAGGAAGAGAAGAAGCGAGAATTTATGGAAGGTGAAAGCACATGGAATGTTTCCCCGTGGAGGTGGCTGTGATCCTGCGTGTGTGCTGCTGTGTAAGATACCAGGACCTGGGGAAGAAGTGGCTCTTCGCTGAGCCAGCCACCACCAGGGTGACCCCTGAGGTCCCTCACGAGGCACTGGGAGCCCTTGACTCCTGCCGTTCATCTCCGTGGCAGGTGCTTTCCTTACCCCCTAACAAAGTGGGCTCTGCTACTCCTGGAGGTCACTGGGAGCTTGGCTTTGTCCCTCAGCCAGCTGGACTGAGGGAATCTGAGGCGAGATGGAGCATTACAGACTCGTGTGTAGGTGCAGGCACACACTTATCAGCATAAACTCAGTGTCTATAATTTATGTTGATCCAAACAAGGCTGCAGAGATGCAGATCAGCTGTCTCATGCCTCATTAACATGCTCCAAACCTGCCTGTGCTGCTCTCAGCAGCAGCAGCACAGCCCCTGGGTCCCGTGGGGGATGTGTGGTGCTGTGATCCTGGGGGGAGATGAGGCTCCAGGGCTTGTTTTGGGGTGAAGCTTAGATTCTGGCCAAGATTTTACTTTGCAATGGAGCTGTGGTGGCCGTGAAGTCAGCAATGGTGCAATTGTGTGTTTGTGAAATTCCTGCCCCAAGAAGACCTTCTCGTGTCTCCAGCCATGCCCTGAGGTGGATCTCCTTGGGAGGGCAGAGCTGACCCATTCAGTGCTGCGCTCCTCCGTGCTTGCTTCCTGTGTTTTCTTCCTCATGGCACTTTGTTTCCTGAAGGTAGTATGGAAAAGGAGAGAAATGCCCCTTCAAGCTCTCTGCTCTCCACATGGAATCTGTGTGTTTTGATCTCCCTTTGGGGATCTGCATCTCTCTTCCCACTGCTTCCCCTTCCAAGCCCCTGGGGACCCATCATCCCGGTTTTTGGACCCTGAGCAGCACTGCCTGGTGCAAACCCCATTCACGCTGCCCAGCCCAGCCCCAATTTGCTGATATTCCTAAACAAAGCAGTGAAGAACTACCATGCAACTGCAAAGTCCTATGGAAATCCTGTTTTTTCTTCCCAAAATAGGAAAGACAGTGTTTAGCAATAATAATTCCTCTGCAATGGGAGTGACTGACAACAGCAACTCCTGGTGAGAGAGACAAATGCGGTGTTTCAGACAAAAGGAGACATTTCCTTTCCTTCCAGAACTGCAGCCTGTGTTTTGCAAGTTAAATTGCTGTGATTCGATTGGAATCCACCTGGTGACGAGCTGGTTATTTAGTGACACACTGCTCCGAATTGCACACCCCCTACCTCTGGTATTTCTAAATTACATACCTATTAGAAATTAATCCTAAAGAAAGGCAAACACTCAGCGTGCTGACAGCCTGAGGGTTCACTGCCACCCCTTCAGTAATTATGAATTTGGCAGGTTCGTGGGAAGGGGAGTGCAGGGAAGCCTTGAGTGAGGTGTTGCCCTCCCTGATACTGTGAGGGCCCAGGGGAGTGTGCACAGGGAAAAAACACTATTCTGATCATCTGGATGTGGTGATTTCTGCAGTGTGGGTGCCAGGTGGGCACAGAGGTGGTGCAGAGCCCTCCTCCATCTGTGCTGGATGGGAGCCGGGGGGTCTCTTCCCAGATTTTGCTGACAATGTGTCTCCCCAAACTTGCCAAAGCAACAGAAGGGAAAATTAATCACAGGGAAGGCTGCTTGGAGCTGTGCTGGAAAACAGGCAGAAGTGACTCGCTGTGTTGGTTTCATTGGTACAATGGTCTAAATTGAATTTTAACCACTTCCATTACTTTTCTCTCTCTAGAGGTAGCTCTACCCTGAGGCAGGGATGGCAGCCTATCCTGTGTCCCTACCTCTGCCAAGCAGGATCCTTCCTGGAAGCATCTGGAAGTTTCTAATTCCCACCTTCTCCCCTCCTTAGCTGCTGGTTTCTTTGCCGCCTCCTGTGGGAATCACCTCCATGAGCTGCTGTGGGTGTTTGCAAAGGCACATTTGTCTTTGTTCCCTGCCTGTGTCCCTTTGCTTCCAGGCACTTCTGTGTGCCCCTGGATCTCCCCAGCTGCCCTCCTGGCCAGGCAAGCACCCAGTGCAGGTGGAAAAATCCCTGCTGATGGGCAGTGATGAACATGTCCTCATCCCCACTGTTGCATTGTGTAAGACACGGCAGCCCAAATTGCTGGCAGATTTTTGGGTCTGAAGGAAGTTATCTCCTTTACTGCTCCCGTCTGGAAAATTGCATATGGTGATATTTCCAGCTTGCAGCTCCCTGCACCCTGTGGTGACTCTCATGCAGGCTGGGTGCAGCCAGATTTGCTCCTGACATACTTTGTCACCTCCTCAAGCTGCTCCTCACAAGCTCAGCAGTTTAAATGTGCCTTTCAGTGAAAAATGCCAGGAGGAAATGGAAGTGTTTTTCCTCTTTTCTAATCAAAGTTGAGGGGTTTTCACCCAAACATGTGCCTGTCATCTGGAATTACGAGAAGCTACAGAATGACTTGGTGCTCAGCAGATGCTGGGGAGTGCTTGGTGCAATGATCCACCTTGCTGGAACTGCTGAAACCTCATGACATCAGCTGAAAACAGGCCAAGAAAAATAAGTTTCCTTTATTCAACTTATTTATTTGCACTGAAATGCCACTCCTGTTTTTATTTCATCACTTTCTGACTTAGTGCTCTAGAGTTTGGCTGTTTAGTGCCATCAACGGGCAAACAGCCGGAGGCTGAAAGTCTGCTCATGGCAGTGCAATAAAAAACCTTGGCTGGACAAGCCCAGTTTCTTGATTTCAGCAGGAATGGCACCAGGAGAGACTTGCAAGAGAAAGGAACGTGTGGGGCTGCAGGTGGTGAACCAAACCAGCACGGGATGTGCTGGGCTTTCCACACCGACCCATCTCAGCCATTGCTATTAAAATGAGATTTAGCATTTTTCTCACTTCATGTAGCTTTATTTAGGATGCACAAACCAAATCTGGAACTGTTTCCAACTGTCTCAAGAGAACCTGCCTTTGAGAAAACCCAGTTCGGAACAAGATGTGCACGACAGCTGCCTGTCTCTGGGTTTTAGACAGCTGCTCATCAACTTAATGGCAATAAATGAACTCCCAGGTGGTCTTAAATGGTGTCTTTGGGATGTCCCTGTGCCTTAGGAGCTGCTTGGGTAGCTGTGTATCTCTGTATTTTTGGTGATCAGACTTTTAAAATAGCCTGTTTGCCCTGCAGCTCTGAGGCTGGGTGGGTCAGGAGTGCTGCACGGCCCCTGAGCTTTGCTGTGCAGGTGGCTCAGCCATAAAGGGAGGAAAAATGTGCAGAGTCATAGAATAGAGCCAGTTAAGACCTCCGAGAGCATCAAGTCCAACCTGTGCCTGAATAGCACCACTAAACCATGTCTAACCAGTATGTGCACCAGTCATAGATGTTGATAAAAACCTCTACAGCAGCCCTGCTCTGGTTTAAACACACTGGAACTCCCTGAAGCCCCACCCCACTGGCCTGGAGCCACATCCTATGGCATCGTCCCTTCAGTGGTACAGGTTGGTAACACCTGCAGGAGCAGGGAGAGCCTTGTACGGGACAGAAACCCCCAGCTTGGTGGGGCTTTGGGGGAAGCATCTCTCCATGGGACGTGGGGCTGGAGTCTCCTACTGTTCCTGTGGCTCTTGGCAATGCCTGCCGGGAGGAGCAGACAGCATCTGGAGCGCTGAGCACAAACACAGCCAGGGTGGGTTGACTCACGCCTGGTGGTGTTACTTGCCATGTGTTATAATCGCCGAGAAATGCTTTGCCTGTGGTATCATTTTCTTTAAATATATCATTAGGGAAAATGACAGCCCAAATTGTGGGAGGATGTTAATGGCTCTGGAGTGGCAGACAGATTGCAGAAAATAGGTCCCTGCAAACACATCGCAGGTGGGAGCTGGGAGAGGAGGGAGATGGGATGGGCACGTGTGAGCAGGCGCTGGGGCAGTGATGGGGTGGGACAGCCCTGTTCCCTCCAGCATTTGGAAAACCCTCTGTGCCTCTCTGCTGCTTTTTCTTGGGAGACTTTTGAGGGAGTGGGGTGAGGATTGGGCAGTGCAGGATCAGTGGAAAGAAAAAATGTTTGTTGAAGCACTGGGTGATGGAGAAGTGCCTTGGCAAAGCGCAGCCAGGGTGGAGCTGGCACCTCTGTCCTGCTGCCCCCAGCTGGGTCCTTGGGCATGGGGTTTGTGGTCCTGCCCTCTGCTACCCCTTACAGGAAGTCTGGATCTCCTCTTCCTGCTCTGTCAGAAAGTCCTTGTGGTCCCCAGGGCTGCTGAGATGAAGTTCCTGGTGTACAGCACCAGGACTCTTTCCACCCCTTGCATGAGCTCTGTTACCTCCTTTTTTTTATTGCGTGAAGAACAGCAAGGAACAAAAGTAGGTTTGAACTTTGCAGCTCTCGAAGTTTGTTGTTTTTAATCAGCCCTGTCTTCAAAATTTTGTATTTCTGCTGAATCTCTGTAAGAGACAATAAAGAAGAATGACATTTAATTTCCATGCAGCAGCCCGCAGTTCCCAGGGATGCTGCACAAACACTGTGTATCCTGGTGGATAAAGGTCTTCTGCCTTGTTCTTCAAAGATTTTGTGCTTAAATCTTCTTGCATTGGAATTTTTACTGAAATTATTCCTCTCTGAGAGCACTTAGCAGTGAGAGTTTCTCTCACATTGAGACATTAATTGCCTCGACCCATGGGCTGCTCAGAGCAGATGTTGAGGGCTGTGGGGAGCCCAGCAGTGCCCTTTGCATCAGAGGAGTGGTGTGGAGATGGAGGGAGGCTTCTGAAGGAAGAACCCTGTGGAAATAGTGGTGCTTCAGCTAAACCTGCAGTCCTGGGCCTGCCCAGAGGCGAGGACAGCAGGATCCATGTTACTGGGAGTGTCAAAGCCATTTCTGCTGGTGGCACAGCCACCCCATGCCCTTGTAGAGTCCCTCCCCAGGCAAGAGCACTTTTAGGTACTGGAAGTGCTCTAAGGTCTTCCCAGAGTGTTTTTTTCTCCAGGATTCCCAAGATTTCCCCTCAGGGAGGAGGGAATGACTGCCCTGTCCCTGGGATCCCAGGGGGCACATGGTGGAATCTGGTGGAGGGACCAAGAGAGAACGGGGTGCTGAGCGAGGAGATGGAGGTGGTGAGGAGATGGTGGCTGTGTGTGGCACAATGTGTGGCACATCCTGACCTCTTCCAACCATCCCTTTACCCATTTAAGTGGAAAACTGCTTTTTGCTCTTCAATCTCCTAGTGGAATGGGCAGAATATTTCATTGCTGCAGCGTAGGCTGAGAGTGGATGAGAATGGGAGGGAGAGCAATGCACCTACCCGGGAGGTATTTAAGGGGTTTAGTTTTAGTTTCTCCGATTATTTCTTTGCATATTTACATTTCTGAGACTGTCACATTGCTCCTGGCACCGCTCGGGGGCGACAGGCAGATTTATGGCTCCACTGAGGGGGATGTGGCCGTGCCTTCCTCCAGTGTGTCTGGTCCTGGGGTAGGAATATTTATAACCCACGGCCAGCCTGAATCATGTCCTTGCTTTTGGTGGTGTTTCAGGAGTTTCAAGCTCTCCAGGGAGAGGGGGGGGACCCACCGTGCCACCTCCAGCACGGCAGATGGAGAAAAAAGGGATTTATTTACTATAAACAAGCTGGAAACACCCCCAAATGCTCCCCTCTGCCAGCAGCGGCAGTTGGGAATGGAGAACACTTAAAAATGATGGAGTTGGTTGACTGTCATTAATGTTTTATCTCCTCCATGTCTGCTGCCTGGAAACGTTGTTTTGGGCTAGCGGTGCTCCCAGGCAGGGAGCTTCCAAAGGGATAAATCAATGGGATAAATCAGATCCTGTTCGTGATGTGGGGCCCTGAGGAGATGTTGTGGCTGTTTTCTTAGCTTTCAGTTGTTTCTTCTTCAAATTGAAAGAAGAATTAATTAATGAAATTTACTTTAAAAGGGATTTTCTTCTAAAGCCAGTAAGAATTTAAGTGAAATGACATTGAGTTGTCCTGGCTGATATGGGAAGGATGGATTCATCACATGAAAAGTGTTTTCCTCACAAGGGCTGATAAACAGCCTGTAATGTGAATATTTTCACACATTCAAGTGAGGTCTGACCCTCGGAGAGGTTTTCCTTAACACGGATCTGTGAATAAAATAACATTTCTGTAAAGCTACAAAAATAAATAACCACCCAACATGAATCTCATATTCCTGTGAAGACAGAAAAAAAAGGGTATTTCTTGAACAGAATTTGAAACACCTGAAATGTTAAGGAAAAAAGGGTCAGTTGTGTGGAACCAGCCGGCAAATCAAGAGGGGGGAAGGCTCGGGCGGTCCCACCTGCACCAGGTTCTTGTTGCTCTTCTGAGTTGGTGAAGCTGGAAATAATTATAATAAATGTGAAAAGCTGGTGCTGGGAAGGAGATGGGCTGGGTGGCCTGAGGGAATGTTCCATCCCTGGAGGCATTGTTCACCACACAGGTATGATGTGTGAGAGGTGTGAGTGTGGAAAAGCTGCCCTTGCCTCAGCTATTTTTATGTGTGTTGGTTTACAACTCTAATTCCACCTTAATTTTCCTCTGGCAGTTCTTCATGCCTGGTGTTTGATGCAGCAGGCGTGAGATGCTCTTTGATGCAATTACAGCTCCAGAGCTGGAGCGGGCTGGAACACCTGATTTAAATTCCAAGCCTACTGTGAGACAGATGAAAGCAGTCACTTGGATAGCTGCCGGCTCCTGAGTTTTGCCTCTGCTCTCAGTGCAGGATCTCGGATTTGCTCCTTGGCTGGATGATATCACCACGATCCCAGCTCGAGGCTGCCTCTTGGGGTTTTCAGTGGGTTTTTTTTTCAGTCTTTCTGCTACTTAACTGCGGTTAAAAAGCATCAAGTGCTGCCTCTGGGTGGGGGAAAGCCTGGCTGATGAAATCTGTGTTCTTTTACTCTTGGGCAAGTGTCCATTGTGACAGCCAACAAAGCTACATGGAGGTCAGTTCCTCAGGTACCCAACGGCAGGAGAGAGCCAGAAAATGGATGGGGTTTGAGGCTGGTTAGTTCTGCTCTGAAGCTGAAAGGAAAATCCTCATTGGGGATGTTTCGTGGACAATTACCCCCGTGTCCAGTGCTCATGCTGGAAGAAATAACTTAGAGTTGAAACATGATTTGTAGATAAATTACTGATAAGCCGATTACCACCTTCTGTTTGGCTTTTCCTGCTTGTTTCATCCTTCACCTCTTCAAAAGGTCAGTTGGTGATTTGGGTGATTTGCCCACGCTCCAGCTGTGCACACCAGCTCTGTGTTTGCTCCTCAACCTCCCTTTTCCTCCTCCAGCTGCTGCAAGAGGGGCTCACCTCTTGGCAGGAGCTTCAGCATGTGCAGATGTGCTTCATCAACTCAGCTGCTGCTGCTGCTACATGAATATATTTATTTATTGCTTTCACTAAATAAATAGCCAGCGCTTAACCACGTGGTTCTTGAGGAAACTGGAGATAGAAGAGATAGATAACAGTAGGAAAGCCTCTTGTGGCTGGTTTGTAGCAGTTCTGTCTAAAGTCCAGCAATCTGACCAGCATTAACCGTATCTCCCACTAGTGCTTGATGTTCCTGTGGGATCCTTCCTGCTGAGGCACCTGCATGCTGCAGGGACAATGTGAAACAATTGCCATTTAAAGCAGTGCCAGAATGTGTGTCTGAGATGAAAATAAGGATGTCACAAGTCAGCAGAGAGACATCAAAAAAGAGATTTTTTCTCAATTCTCGCTTGTTTCTCTAAAGTCTCAAATCTCATTAGTGTTTAAGGCAGCAGCCAAGTGTATTTTGCTGAAACCAGCAGGACCCTGGGAGTCTCCGATGGGGTCCTGGGGTACCCCACACCTCGAGCTGGAGGTGCTGCCCTATTGGGGAATCCCCTCTCCAAAGGGAATGTGCCTCCTCTTTGTCTTCAATCGTTCTTATTCAATATCGTCCTGAAAAACCAAACAATGAATCCACGAAGTGACTCACTGAAGTGAGGGCAGGTCAAATTGCATGTTATCGTACGCCTCGCTGAGATGTTTTAAATCAGCAGAATTAGCTAATTAGGCAAGCTCTCTGCTCTGTCCTACAATTTGCAGCCCCAGGCACTGGTGGGTGGGAGCATCCTGCAGGATCTGTCCTGCTCCCAGTCCAGAGGCATCTTGGAAGTGACAAGAGATGCTCAGCAGACTTTAATGTCTGTCAGCTCATGAGGAGTCCTTACNCCCCCCCCCCCCCGGTTTACATCTGTGTGGAGAAGAGCAGATATTCAATTAAGGTTCTGATCCCTCTGTGCAATTACTGTGGCAAGGAAAGGAAACTGCCTGGTTATCTGTGAGTGCTGATAACTTGTCCTGCACCTCGCAGGCAAATTGCCATGAGCTGGGAAATTGTAAAAGCCGACGTGTCGGGTTCCTGGCTGTGAGCTCCAGACAGACTCGAGCCCTGCTGTGCTCGTGCTGCGGCTGGGGCTTTGCCTGGGGACCCCTCTGGGTGGAGTGAATCCCGGTGGAAGCCCGTGGTTGCTGTGTGGAGGAAGGCAGAGCTGTCCAGCACAGACACAGCACAGGGATGAGCGTGGAGGAGCCTCCTGGGCCTGCTCCATCTCTCTGTGTGTCACTGACTTAGGTCACTCTGGACCTCAGGGTGGATTGATGACAGAGAAGTGTTTTGGGATGTTTAGTGAATGGCAGGAACAAGCAGAAGGCATTAGGTTTGTGTCTGTAGGAGCCACATCTGAGATACAGCACGGCTTGAGCTGCAGGCTTCAATCCAGAGGGCCTCTCCCCTCACATCCCAGTGTGAAATTGCTTTCTTGGATGGCTGTGTCTGCCCCAAGGGGAGCCCTGAGACTCAGGTCTGGGGACAGGGCTGAGGGGAAGGAGGAGGGCGGTCCACAGCAGGCTCCTGGGTGCCCGTGCTGCTGGGCTCGCCCAGCACTGCAGAGAGAGGAGGCTGTGAAGGTAACCCAGTGTCTCGCCTTCCCTGCAGTGGTTTCCTCTGCACCATCCACTGGCTCTGGGATGTAACTCATCCCGTTTTGGCTCTGTGCTGGCAGCTCCTGGCCTCTAGTGAGAGCCCAGGCTGCTGAGGTTCCAAGTAGGGGCGGTTTATAGAACATTCCCCTCCTCAGATCCGTGGGGAGTTGGGTCGGGCTGGTGTTTCTGAGGAGGATGGAAACAAAGCTCGAGGGGAACAAAAAAATGTGAGACCCACTGAGGTTCTTATCTTCCATGGAGGCAGTTTCTCCATGAGACCATCAAGGGAGGAAGGAAAATCCCACTGAGGTGACTTTCTGCAAGAACGAGAAAGCCTTTAAATCTCACAGATTTACAGAGCAACTCCCCCTGTTTCCTGCTTATCCACAAACAGGAGGTGAAACTTCCTTTGCCCCCTGGATGAGCAAGGCTGTACTGCAGCCTGGATGGAGCTTGTGGAGCTCCCTGCAAACCTCATCAAGCCCAGGCAATTTATCATCATTATAATTTTTATAACAACTGGAAAATAAGCTGGTAAAACTCCTCAGAAAGGAGATTTGCTTCCTCAGCAACAGGCAGGGAAGGGATTATCCTCCTCTGTTTGTTCTGCTCTCCTCTGGTGAAGGAGACAGTGTTGGGAGCACTGTTGTGCTGTGTGGGGTGGCTCTGTGGAGAAAGACAGCTGGAAAAATTTCTCATGGACAAATGAGACCTTGGTCTGCACCCTCTGGATTTACTCCTAGTTCAGAAGCGTGTGTGGGGTGGATCCTGCCTGAGCAGGACTGCATCCCTTGGTGTGGTGCTGGACCACGGGGCAGCCCTGGGAGTTGGGCGGTGCTGGTAAAAATGGGTCTGTGCTCTTCTGTGCTGTCTTTCCTAAATCCAGCTGGTGACGGGGAATTTCTGCTGTTCCTGGCTGTACAGAACAAAGTTTTGTGGCTGTAATACAGATGCCTTTTTTGCAATTCCTTTTCACTGAAGAAAGTGGTTTCCTCCCTCTCCAGGGTGACTATAACATACACCGTACAAACAAGTTATGTTCTGTGGAAAATCCATTTTCCTGGGTCCTCTTCCCATCTGCAGTGTCTCTGGGGAGGAAAGCAAGACATCATCCTGATGGTCTCATGTGGGGAGAGGTGCAGAGCCAGAGCAGACTGAAACAAAAAGGTACCGTTTCTCATGAGATGTCCCAGTTTAAACACAGTGGTGAAGAGCTGACAAAGTGGGCAGAGTGGGAAACAGGGATAGAGGAGCCTCCTCTGCTGAGCATCTCCAGCAGCCTGGCCTGGGGGAGATATTCCTGGCATAAATCTGGGCTTTCATTCAATTTGCAAATTAATTTTACCGTTCTCAGTTGCGTGAAGGGACTCTGACATGTACCTGTGACTGAGACCGGGGTAATGTCCAGATACTGAGGGAATTGCAATGAAATGGTGAAATCCTTTAAGCTTATTAGTGAATAATGGTGTTGGCTTTCAGTGGAGTTGGAGTAGCAATAGCATTTTAATTTTCCTAAAAGGTCCATGTAACACTGTGCCTGGTTCTCTCGGTAAGAACCACAGATAACTCCTTGCCAAGGAAAGCTTAAAGTTGTTCTCCAACAAATTGACTTTTTTCTTCATTATTCCTTAGACTCTTATCTCTGATTCCCGGCTAAGGGATGCTAAACTTGAAGTATTTGAAACATTAAGAGTTGCAAGACACAGGCAGAAGTGGTCCCAGGACACAGGGTGCGGACAATTGTGTGTGTCTGCAGGAGTTTTGTGGTAATCAGGGGAGAAATGAGCTGAAGTAAACTTTATTGGTGCATTGCTGTATGGCCTTCCCATGGAAGCTGTGCTATGAATCAAAAGAGCCATGAAAATGTCAATGTTCTCTCCAGTCCCCATAAAATGACAATAAAACCTTTGGGTCTCGCTGTCCCAGGCTGCAAAGAGCCTTGCTCTTGCTGAGCGATTGTGGCTCTAGCAATGCTCCTGCCACGAAGTTTGGGTCATTTTGGAGCTGGCTGGAGCCCCTGTGGTGGAAATCACACCTGTCCCAGTGGTCCTCTTCCAGTTTTGAGCAATTTCATTTTTTTGGGGTTTGCTGGAAACATCTCAGCCTACCATAGCTCTGTCCTCGCTTGGTGTGTTCGTGAGCTGAGTCAGCACAGGTCAAGCTCTGAATTTCACCAATATGGGGAAGATTTGGACTTTCCTTTGGCAGAATCACAGGAGCTTGAACTCAGCCTTCTGTTTCTGTGAGCGCTCCTGTCAGGAACAGAAAGGCCAAATGGAAACTGTGGGATGGGAGGGATTAACTTTCCCACGTGCTTTCACCTGAGTTTGTAAGGCGGGGGCTTCGCTGAAACCACAATAATAATCAAACACTGTAAATACAGGTAGTTAAGGAGCATTAGGATTTGGCAACTACCAGCAATCACCACGTTTTTCTGGTTTATTAGGCTAGAGAGGGTGTAATTTGGAGTGCTGCTCCTGCCTCTCCCCCGCAGTTCTCCTCACTCAGTGGATTATTAAACAATTCCAGGAGAACCACGCACAAGCCATTTATTTTGCTCTGTTTTTTCCGCTCTTTTTATTTTGTTTAATTTTTTTCTGTTACATGAGCCTTTGGGAACATAACGCTAAAAACGTTATTAAGAAGCCATTGACCATACATGCCCTGCAGATTTCTCTGATAAAAACCACTGCCTATTGCTTTAGAGAAAGGAAGATTAAATACAGGGCGACTGCAAACGTGTTCCTGGGAAGAGTGGGTGAAGTTGCAAAAGCAAAGACCTTCAGACGTCAGTGACGTCCTTTGTCGCTGACACGATGGTTCGGGGTCTGCGAGGACACCGGGCTCCTGTGGAGAGCTGTGGATTTATAGATGGCTCTTGTCTACAGAAAGTAGAATTAGATGAGAACATTGTGACCTTAAAGCTTCCTGAATAACTCAATGCGTGCGCTGAGCTGCGAGGTGGAGTGTGGAGGGGTCGTGTCGGGTTTGGACTGGGAAAAGGGTGATAAATGGGAGAGCTGCTCTGGAGGTGGGGGTGGAGGCAGAGGTCAGCAGGGTGAGCAGAGTGATGAAAGTGACTGTGGCTGGATTAGGGGTGAAAGAGTGCCTAACTCACACCTGAGTATTTCTTTTAGTCATCTTAAAAGGAGAGCAGGTGTGATGTTGTGGCCTGGGAAGAAGGAATCTGCAGAGCTGTCCCCTTCCCACCTCTTTGCTGGCTCTCAGGCAGCTTCTCTGTCCTCCTTGAACGTGCCCAGTGCAAGGTTTGTGATGCTTATGGGCAGCTGAATAACTACTGGATGCTGTCCTGCCCTGGAAGGAGGTGCTGGTCACTGATGAGCACGAGACAAGCTTGGACCACAACTCCCAGCCTCTGTGCCGTGGACCTGCTGAGTGTCTGTGCACAGATGCCCTCTCTGTGTCTCTGAGCTCTGTGGATGGAGCCCGTAGCACATTGTGAGCACCGACAGCAATTTTCTAATCAGATGCAGAGCCCTTGTCAGCCCAGAGCTGGGTGTTTAGCCAGTTTAGTGCATTTGAAACAAGCTGCTGCCAGCTTTAGTTCCAGGGTATTACCATTTGCACATTTTAACAGGGAGAAATCCTGCCTCATCTGGGAGCTGAGTTTCTGCGGATGGAGTGATCTGTGCAGCCACACGGCTCAGACGCATTACCCAACCATTGCAAAAATGTGGCAAGGGCTGGATAAAAAGCTCTGCTGCTCTTCCAGAGGGCTGCTGGATGCAATTCACCGAAGCCTGAAGTTGTTATTTTCCTCTCTGGCTGTAAATTGTTCGGATCAACAACGTATGAAAGACACTACATCAAAAGAAGTGGAACCAGATAGATAACAGGCCTTCCTAGGGAGCTGGAATTACTTGGCATTTGACTCGGTGGCTCTTGAAATGAGCCACCATGAGACATCTGCGTGTCCTGGGTACCAGCTACCTGCTCTGCCTCGGTGCTAATCTAGTGCTGTACCTTGGTCTGGGTTCACCCCGGGTAAGCACAATCGAAATGCTGTTATTTTTGGGTGGTGCTTCTCTCTCAGTGCTACAGCTGGGTGTAGGGTACCCTTTTTTGCCCCCCTGTGCATGGGCTGGTGCTGGAGGATGGAGAATACAATATTTTGGGGGAGAAGAAGCCCAGATGCTACTCTGGTAAGCACCCCTGTGAAAAGTGATGCCAATCCCAGCTCTGGAGTCCTCCACTGCGGTGGGAGGGAGGTTGTTAACTCTGATTAGAACACTTGTGATTCCAACAAGGCCTTTCATTTCCACCCTGGCTCCTGTTCTGCATATTTGATGCCATTCTCTAGCGAGAGAGTGCAAATGTTAAGATGCTAGAGTAAGATTGCCCCAAGGTTCAGACACTAATGACAAGAATTATCACAGTCTGAGTAGTTCAGGGCTTGACAAAAGGTACAAAACAATTAAGCCGTGATTAACAGTCGAGTGTTTCCATAATTACAGAGCGAGGTTTTGCGGTACTGTTTACTGCCTTTTATAAAACACAAGGAATCCAGTTGCAGAGACTGGTTTACTTAAAAAACCCACTGGTGATGTTGGGTAAGCAGAGAAGACCCAAGTGAAGCCCAGCCCTGTGTTATGATGTAGAAACAGGGGGTCCCAGCAGGATGTGGAGCCTCATTAATGCACATTGATGAAACAGTTCTGTACCTTAAGTGACTGATCATGTTGCAGTGCCAGGGACTACTAAATACAAGCATTAAAAGATGACTTTTTGGACACCCTTGTCATCTCCCAGCCTTTCTTGAGGCAGTGCCCCTCAGTCCCTTTAAATATAAAAGGATGAATTGTTTTTGCATGGGGAAATATCTCACTGAGCAGAAGAGAATTTAACTTCACTTTTTATATACAAAGGCTTCCAAAAGCAGTTTTTAGAATTAAATGAGGGAATTAAATCACGGGAGCAGGACAGAGAAATGAAAAGGTTTTGACAACAAGCCTGATCATCTGCGAAGAGGGAGGAAGTGGTGTGGGAGGTGAGTCCTGCATGATGCTGGTTGCCCTTTGCTGCCCACCCAGGAGGTGCCACGATGTGAATGTAGCAGGGCACTGGGCCTGTTACATGCATTTAACTCGTCAGCCTGTAAAGAACTGTCAGCTGTATGGAAGAGGAAGCTGGGATAAATCATAAATAGTTTAATTATTAGGTAGTGCCATAAATATTCCCCCCAGCCTCCTGGGAATTGAAAAGGTCTTGTTTTCCCTCTTGCCAGCAACAAGGGAGTTGTTGCTGGCTGAGAATCCAGCCTGACTGGGTTGTGTCCAGGGACCAGCGAGTCCCATGGGGTGAAGGGGAATTCGGCAGCTTGCTGGGGCTCCTGAGCCTTGTCTGAAAGCTCCTGAGGTCATTGGTAGGTTATTTATAAGCAATCAGAAATCAGGAATGATTTGCTCTTACCGAGAGATGCTAATTCACATTCTAGAGGGGATTCATTAGCTGAAATGGCTGTGCTGTGTGCGAGTTGATGACAGCCCTCTGGGTGCGATGCCTCTGGCTCCAGGGGGGACTCTGACACCTGTGGGAGCAGGAGGAGCCCCAGATAGAAGCAGTCTGGCACCAGTGGTTATCTGAGTCCACCTGGGCAATCTTTTCCCCCTGGATATCTTACCGTGGGGTGAACAATCCCAGCTCATCCTGCGGTGTCCCAGACGGCCCTTGAGGAGTGGATCCTCTTGATCTCAGAGGACTTTTTCAGCCTTAACACTACAATGTCTTTCTCCCCAGAGGGGGTGTTTCCTTTCCATATTTTTCCCCACTGCCACCGCAGGGCTGTGGAGCACTTCTTGCAGGACACAGCACCACTGGTTAGGAACAGCTCTTATTTAGCTCTTATTTGTTTGGGGCAGTGTAAGACAAGGACAGAAAACCACACGAAGCAAGGAAATACATGGGCAGCGTGGCTGCAAATCATTCTGTTCCTCTTGGCAGAGGAGTTAGCTGTTGAAGAAAATCGGGCAGTTGGTGGTGCTGCCAGCTGTACAGTGCTTTTGCATGGCCAAGGTGGCGGAGCTAATTTTCAACCCCGCTGGGATGGAGAAAGCTGTGAATTACAGAGGGTGGAAAATGCCACAATAAAGAGATGGATAGAGGGAAAAAATTGTTTTCTTCCCTTGAAATGTTTCTTGATATGAAATAGACCTAGTTCTGAGCTAGAAGAGGACCAAGCGTTTTGTATTTCGTGAGGGTTCTCGTACTGTTGACATGAAGTAGGCATCACTTATCAGTTACATACACGTGAGAAAGTGGGAAAAACCCTCTGCCTTTATTTTCCTGCTTCCAGTTCCTTCCTGATGTAGGTGTTTTTCCTGATTCTGTAGGATCAGCTCATTAATCAGCCACTGCTGCCCTTCCTGTAGGTTATTTGCAGGAAGCCTCAAGGAGAACCAAGGCAGATATAAAACAGGACTGTCAGGAGACAGCAGAGCGGAGGAGACATTGTCTGCCATGGAGCTGGGACCTGCCAGGGTGTCCCTGCTTTTCCTGCCGTGTCTGGGGTGTTTGCAGCATTTGCCTTGTCTGATATAGGGTAGAGCTTCCATTTGGAAGCGGATTTTAGCGGGGGCTCTATTTGGGAGGTGCCCTGGTTCTTGGGACCAGACTGGAGAGATGCCTCTGTCCCCATGGCCGGATCAGGGAAGTGCCTTTGTACCTGGGGCTGGTGGCTTGGCAATCAGCCACTGCTCACTCGTGTCTCTGTGCCTCCTCAGCTCAGCCTGGCTGGCTCTGGCTGGCAGGGAGTCAGAAACGCTCCTGCCTGCAGATAAAATCCAGCTCCATTTGGCACTTTGAAACACAAAGGAAGGAGAAACACCTGTGAAGCAGAGAGTGAGGCTGTCAGCACTGGTTTGTGTTAGCATGAACCCTCTCAATGCACTGAGGGGACAGAGCTGGGTTGCCTTTGCTTAATGCTTGCCAGGCTCTTTAGGAGAGGAATTAGCTCAGCACAGATGTAATTATTCCAGCAGGATGATCGCTTCTGCAAGGCTGAAATTTCCCTGATGCATAGATTGTGGGGAGAGGGGAAGGGGCAGGAGGGTGAAGGTGAGGGACAGCCCATTGTATTAATAAGCCTCAAACCATTGAAGGAATGAGCTTTCCAGCTGGGCTGGTGAAGCGGGGTCGGAGCTGTTCCAGTGCCTTTCGGCCCATGAACAGCCTCTGATGGAAGCCCAGCTGGAAAGATGGATACCTGAGGACTTTCTGCAACAGAAATAATATCCCAGGCTTGGGACGCTGTGGGGGTAGGGGCAGCATTTGGTACTCTGAATCCTTTCCTGCCCCAATTCCAGGTGGGATTATTCCCAGGCTTGTGACAACCCTGAGTTATGGCTTGGAGGGCAAAAAGTGTTGAAAGGGAGTGGATGCAGCTTGGACATCACTAACAGAAAAGTTCCCTCGCTTTAGTAGACCCAGGATATTTGTTTTGTAAGACATCTGATCTGGTCTTAAAAGATCAAATATTCACGAATGTGCCATCTCTCTCAACGCCCTGTTTTGCTGTTCAGTTGCCTGGAATGTGAGTTAAACCTTGGTCCATGCCCAGTCTGACTGTGCCAGTGTTCATGCTGCAGGTCTGAAAAGGCTTCGCTGGTCTTTTCCTTGCATGGAAAGAAAAAGCATTGCAAAAAGGGTCCCTACAGTTCTTTCCTGCAGGAATTGCACAGTTGTGGCTCATGCCTTGCCGTTTCCAGCCTCTCAATCAGAAGCTGTCCCTGGAAGCTGGAGATCCCCTCTTGGGGCAGCAAAACCTCGGTGGAGATGGGAAACACAGGGATGATCTGTCCCACAGGGATCCTTTCCTCCAGAAGCATCAGGAATGAAGAGTCAGGCACGAAAGGAAAGTTCTTAAAACAATAAAAAAAGATAAGCTAACCTCAGCAGTCAGGCCATCAGTCACCATCCACCAGCTCAGGAGGATGCTCTGGGCATTTCTATTTAACTCCTCAACACTTCGGTTTTGCCTTCCGCAGTGAGATGAGCTGTTTACTAAGAAAATAAATGTGATGTTTAAAAATACAGCAGAAGGGATGTGCTTTAAAGCAGGTGGGGGGAAATGCAAGTGGCGGCTCTGAAGTGCCTGTCCCTGAGTGCCTGCAGCGCATTTCCCTCTGGTGCAGTGCCTGCTTGCTGCTGGCTCCCAGCTCCTCAGCACAGGCCGTGGTTAGTGCTGGAGCAGGGTAAAAGGTTTCTGTTTATCTTGGGCTTGTTATTTCAAAAGGAAGACAGAATAAATACCAGGCAACAAAGCTTTTACCTCTTTGCCCATTGTGTAATGCAGAGACCACTTGTGATTAATAGAGGGTGACCTCAGCTCCAGAGAAGTTGGAATTAAAGCCAGGTGAATAATGGATTATTTTTCTGCCTTTGTGGGTGGCTCCAGGAGAATCAAGTACTAATTTAATTTGGGCTTAATTTACAAAGATATTTTTTGTTAAGTTTAGGTTGTTTTTTCCTGCTATAATGTGAAAGAGTAATGTCAGCAAGGTGACGGCTTCAAAAAGCCACAACCTTGTGTCTAATATAAACCCTGTGGATGCAGAAATGCACATCTGGTTTTGGCAGGGTGTTTGGGACACTTGCTGGGAGTATATTGTTTTACTGTAATATTTATTTTCTTGAACGGGTGTTTAATGGACAGATTGTAGAAACCTGGAATGGTTTGGGTTGGAAAGGAAAGCTCATCTCATTCCACCCCCTGCCATGGGCAGGGACAACTTCCACTGAACCAGGTTGCTCCAAGCCCTGTCCAATGTGGCTCTGAACACTTCCAGGGATGGAGCAACTTCGGCTTCTCTGGGCAAGCTGTAGCAGGGCCTCACCACCCTCACAGGGAAGAATTTTTCCCTAATATCCAATCTAAACCTAGATCAGTTTCAATTCCTGCACAGGCTGAGGCTTTGCAAGACTCTGCTCTCCTCCTCTTTGGGGCAACCACTGGCATCCCTGAGCTGGTTCAACACCTTTTCCTCCAAAATACTGGAAAGCCAAGCCCTGCATTCACAGACTCCTTTGGCAGCAACACAACCTGCAAGTTTTATGTCGTCATCTCCTCACAGAAGGTAAAAACCAGAAGACAGAATGTGATTTGGGATTTTTGCTCCGTATTTATGTTGTGTCTTCAAGTTCCTCTGGAGCGTGATAAACCTTTCTGCTGGATTTCTGGGTTCAACTCTTCAACCATTAGTGTCAGCTTTTAGTACCTGGCACCAAAAGTCTTGCTGCAGGATTTAAAAGTATAGTGGAAACAATTTTGTTGCAGGCAAGTTATTAAAGATTGAATGATGTCAGACTATGTGTTGAAAGCAATGTGAGTAGTTTAATATAGGTATAAATATTAAACTGTCAGGGGCAAGTATATGAGAAAAACAATCCCTGAATGGTATGAGGAGGAATAGGTAAACATCACCTTTCAATAAATTCACTTAAAAGGATTTTGCCAAATTTAATTCAGACCTTACATTTAGGTGTATGGAGAAATAATTGCTACCAGTCATCATAAAGAAAAGTGTTGTTTTTCCACTTTTTGCTTCTGAGTTTTCAGAAGTAACTTGGGAGTTGCTTATCCAGTTTGCTTTACTGGATGCTGAACACAAGGGAGAGGCAGGTGGGTTTGAGGGTGTGGTGATGCTGTTGGAGTTGTCCTGGGCACAAAGCACACGGGTTTTCCCCTCCCTGTATGTTCAAACTCAATCTGGCTGCTTTGGAGCACGTAGCCCTGCCTAGTAAAAAGTTAAATTGTGCAGTGTCCTGTTCCTTTGAGCAGCTGATGGGGGTCAAGGATCTTGAAGTGGAAGAAGAGGGTCTCAGGAGGGGGGTGGCAGTCAGGGCAGTTTGTTGCACGCAAGCCCTACATTTGGTAAGAGCTTCACTGTAGGAGCATCACTTCCCAAACAAGCACTTGAGACTCAGATCCCTGAAGCCAGGCACTTAAAGACCAGTGAACTGCGGAGTTCCTGAGTTCTCCTACAAGGGTTATTTCTACCATCAATTTTAAAAGCAAATCTAAAGGATGTCAGAGAAATAAAACACCCAGAGATGGGTGATGGCTCTGTGGATTGAACAGCTTTACCCTGAGCATCTCCTGTGCAGCCCCATCACCACTGCAGCTCAAGCTGCCCAGGTATGGCTCATCTCAGGTGAAGCTCCTTCTTTACTGATAGAGGCTTTGTCTGACCATTTGGGTCATTGAAGTGGGGTTTGCTTCGTGTTTAGCAATCTGAAATATTCCCTGTCTCCTGCAAAGAGCTGCAAACATTTATTCATTCCCGGGCTTTGACCTAATTCCTGGCCATAAATATTAAATTTCTGCAAGGCACCAGAGAAGAGATGATAAAGCAGAAGCCCCAGTCAAATGGCACAGATGTGAAACAGCCTTTAATTGACTGTCTTTTGTCAAACGTAATTAAGTCCTACATTTCATTGCAGTCCTTGGCTCACAGTCAGATCTTGAGAAGTCTTTGGTGATAAAGGAGTATTCTGGCTTCAAATGAGACTGATGGATTCTTGCAATCACTTGCACAGGAGGCACAACATTTTCTGTTGTATTGGCTGAAAGTAAAGCCGTGAGGCACTGCCAAAACCCTGGTTTCTGATTACAATGAAGTGCCAAGATGTCACTCCTCCTTCTGTGCAATTTGCTTGTGTATTCCTTCCACTCGTGTGAGCATCAGTTGCTTCACAGTTTGTCAGCTCTGGGTGGGCTCAGCTGCCCACCCATCCTGTCAGAGTTTGCCTGTATGTGCTTAAGAACATGCTTAAATCTCCAGTATGTCCATAATTCCTGATTTTTAAATATTTTTTTTCCTGGGCGAGGATGGACTTCAACACCTATCCAAGTGTTTCACTGAACTGAGAGCCCAGGGCCCAGCGCTGTGTCTGCAAAGCCCCTGCCAGCACACCCGACATGTTTTGCTGGGAACAAAAGTATCAGGAATTTAGATTCCTTTGTACTGCTCATTGTCCTCTGGAATCAAGCAGCACCTTTCCCCTGACCTATGAAAGAAAAAAAAATTGTGATAAAATGAAGGAGCTGGGTCAATGGTTTGAGTGGCAAACCCCAAGCCAGTCCGTATAAAACTCTGTTAGCTGGGAAGTTGGATCCTTCTGCAGCCACTCAGGAAAGCTTGTGGTGACTCTGTATGGGGACTATTTGAGGCCCCTTTGTTAAGAGGCTGAGGATAACCAGGGAGATGCAGATGTGAAGGCTCCTGTAAGGTTTTCATACCTCCTTGCAGAAGAAAAGGACTTGAAAACCTGATTATTGAATCTCACCTTCACTCGCTGGATTTCTTATGTGCTGAAAGGAAATGAAATCTCTGCTGTGCTATTGTTGCTCCCTGCTCAGATAAATAACATTGTGCTGAATTCAGGGAATTGCATCCTGGCTTTTGCCTTCCAGAGGCACCGCTCTGGGGAAGCATGGCTCTAACAGGTGGGAAGAGCTCCGAAGTGTTGCAGAGAAATCTTTAAATCCACACTTTTGAAGCTGGAGCCTTTAATATCTAAGCAAAGCTACTGGGTGTTTTGGGTGAGAGTGACTCCAGGAACTGTCACCTACCTGGAATACAACAGCAAAAGCTGAGTTTTGATTGAGTTTTAACAGAGTGGCTTTGTCTTGTTTTTTGCCTGCTGGGCAAAAAGGGAAAAAAGGGAAAAAAAACCCCTTTTCTGAAGGAAATATGTGTTCAGTCTGTGATTCACTGGACATAGAGAGTCTTTGGGTTTCACACAGCTCAAAGCACAGCTCAGCTGCTCTGAAAGCAGAGGTTTCACTGTGGTATGGAAGGTTCTTATAGGACAGTTCTTCTTGTCCCCAAAATGAAGACAACAGAGAGGCAAATGCCAGCTGAGCTCACTGGGAATGATGCTCGTAGTCCAGCAATTCTGGGAGATCTCTGATACACGAGAGGATGGATGGGAGGAGGGACAGGGAGTTTTGGGGACAGCCTTAGAGGAACTGAAGGTCAGGAGGGAGGTCAGACTGCAGAGGGGATGGTTACTCTACAACTGAGCCTGGAAATCTCGAGGACGGAGGGAGAGGGAGGCTGGTTTGGTTTGATTGCCGTGGACCCTGCCTGCTGGTGACCTGCACTGCAGTGGCCACGTGCCCTCTGGAGAGGGCATGGAGGACACTTGGCACGGTGGCTCTCAGCACTTTTTCCTTTGCCCAGTGTCTGTAGCATTTCTATTTTTGGACATTGCGGGACACCACTCCCCCAGGGCCCTGCTGTGAGAGCAGGTCCAGGTGACCAACTCTCTCTGTGATCTCTCTTTCAACCCTGCCCTTCTGCTGGTTGGCTGCTGACACTCAGGTCCTTTGAAGGGTGCCAAGAGGTTGGGTTTTTCTTGTGTTGACTCTTTCATTTCTTGCTGCAAAGGGCTGTTTCATTCTCTTTTGAGTTGTCTTTGCTGCTTCTCAATTGCCCACGACCTCCAGACACTCAAGAAAGTTTGGAAAAGGATGAGTCTAATTCACTTTTTAATTAACTGAAGAAAAAATAATATATCGTTTGGAGAGAGAATGTTATTTTCCATCAAGGATTTCCTGATTCAGATTTAATTTCTGCCCAGAGGGAAATCTGAAGTGGCTTAATACAAACAGATAGGAGCGGAAACCTGGAGAGACTGAGCTCTGGCAAATAACTCCTTTCTCAGAAATGTGATCAGAAAAGCTGGGAAGCTGAAAATTTGGGAATCACCTGTCTAGGAAGGGAAATTTCCATCTTCAGGAGTAGGGAGCGCTTTTATCTGTAGCTCTGTGAGACCTCTTACTTCACGCTGGAGGAGTGAAGAATGTGTGTGGACGTGTCTCCTAATGAACCCTGAGGATGTGGGAGAGGAATCCTTTTCCCAAGGAGATGCTGCATCCTGGAGCAGGGTGGGCTCTGCTGCTCCTGCTGACAACCTGCAGGAAGAAAACCGATGTCATTCCCGAGGGTGGCTTTTGCTGGAAGTCCCGTGCAGCCAGTAATTAAAACACCGCAAGGCTTTCTCATAATGAGCTAATAATTTTCTAACACAGAAGATATTTTGACCAAAACAAACTTGGAGCCTGTTCTGGACTTGGTTGCTGGACAGGAATTTTGTGGTTGCTTAGGAACTGGTGATCAGTGCCTGATTACATCCATTATGGGCCGACAAAGGGCATTTTCATCAATATCATCATTATTTATGGCCATACAGCAGCTTCCAAAGGGCTGCCTCTCCAGCTTGGAATTGTTTGAAAGCTAAGATATGAACGGAAAAGGGTGAACAAATATTGGAAATTTTTAGATAGAGATCATCATGTGGACAAGCCCCTGGAATTCACCATAAAGAGATGCTGGCTTTGCTTTGAGGGACTTCCAGATTCAGGAGCCAGATCAGGGAAGGCACTCCAAAAAACCCCAAAAAGCAGTAGTTTGTAAAGGAAGGTAAATAGCAAATGATGTGTATCAGAAATTGTGAAACTCAGGCTGCTGATGAGGGACAAGAGCTTGAAATCTGTGGCTATCAAGAGTAAGCACAAAAATTTTAAATACCATTAAACAGAAAAAAAAATAGTGCCAGCTGGTGTGTTCATCACTGGGTGACACGGTTCAATCAGCGCAGTAAGATCTGGTCAGTATTTCTTTGTGGCATTTAGAAAGACAGAACGATGTGCTCTATCTCCCTAATGGGAGATCAGATCGTTCCTGCTCCATCTCTAATCAACAGTGTAGTAAATTATATCTGCGTTGTCAGGGGGTACACTTAGAAATCAGTGTCCGTGTAACTCGTGTCTGAGTGTCTCAGAAGATTGAGGTCTGCAGATGTTCGTTTTTAATCAACACCAGAAAAGTTGGGAAAGAGCTGGTTTATATTTTCAAAAGGCTGTCATTATGCCCCAGATAACTACAAGCCAGTAATCCTGGACAATATAATGGTATAGGTGAAAGGGAATTCAAATGAGGAAGAATTAAAGGCTGGGGATAAAACTAATGGATTTATGAAACATAGATCCTTAGACGTCTGAATTCATTAGCTTAGTCATGGTTATTAGGTAGCTCTAATATTCCCATGGTTTTGCAAAGTGTTTGACATTGTTTCACATGGAATTTGGATTAATCCACCTGAGGGGGCACAGAGAAACAGTGGCGGGAGCAGGGAGCTGCAGGGGTGGGGGATCCTTACCCCGTGGTGGGAGCTTTGCTGGGGGACTGGCACTGATGAGGGCTCAGCCTCCATCAGCTCCAGCACTGGCCTTTTCAGGATAGAAAACCTCTTGCTGTGCTATTTGTTAGAGAACTGCGCTTTTTTTTCATTGCAAAGTAATAATTATGGGTGAGGATGCAATCCGATAGAAAAGAGCATTTTTTAAATGAAAAAAGATAATTTAAAAATAGTGATAGAATCTACCCAAGTAGCTGTACTCCACTCGAGAAGGCACTTGGATAAATTCTCGGCATTTGACTTAGCCCTGCTATGAACACCCAGATGTCACAGGATCTGTGTCCAGAGGTACCTTCTTTACAGTGCTTACAGCAACAGTGTCTTCCAAAGCCAAGACACGGGGTCTTTGTGTCTCCCAAGGATGCTGAGGGCTCCACATGAACAAGAGGATCCCTGTTTAGAGCTGTGCCTCCCAGTGATCCACAAGCAAGCCATCAAACCCCGGGAGAAACACAAATTCATCCCAAACCAGGACCCAAGCTGTCCATTCTTCTCGTGCTTCAGGTTTCTAACATCGACTGGAAGGGGCCCAGCCGCTGTGAGAATCAGCCAGGAGTTGCTAAGCAGCTGCTGCCCTCAGGGCACAACCTCCCCATGCCACCCCTCCTGGGTGAGGAATGCACCTCCATTTGCATCCAGTGCTGTCGATTGGGTCTCCCAGGTTGAGTCATTCCCGCTGGGAGCAATGGGCTTCGTGGGTGGCTTCTGCCACGCTGGCTGGAGGTGCTCAGCCCCCAGAGCAAACCTCTCCCACCGGGCTGTGGCTGTCCACAGGGAGCATCCCAGTCCCCCGCCACTCCAGCATCCCACGGCACACAGGCAGGAAAGGTGTGCCTGCTGGCCAGCATGCTTTGGTGACCATCAAAGACCTTGTCTGGGTGTTTTTTGACTGTCCCTAGAGGGATCCCAAGTGTAGAGATGGGGAGAGCAAGATAAAGTGACGAAGGTGACAGGAGATGCCGCCAGGACTGGGGTGCAGGCTTTGACCCCCTCTGGGTGTGCAAACAAATGCTTGTGACGTTTCTGTGGACTTCCAAGGTTTTTGTTTAATTTCTCAAGTTAAAGACAGTTCTAGACTAACACAAAGTTGTTTTTATCTTATCTTCCCCCTGGTTTCACATGCTAGGTATGATTTCAGGTTAAAAGCTGTTTTTGTAGTGCCCTGGTGATATTAGGGGTGAATTGATGCGCAAGTGTCTTAAGGTCACCTCTTCCAGGAAGACAAGCAAGAGATATTTTAGTCCACGGAAGCCAATGTTTTTAATGCCTGAGTGCTCTCTCTTAAGAACATATTGCAAAATAAAAGGAAACTTGGTTTAGTGCGTTTCTCTGGCCAAGTGGAAAAAATTATAAATCGTTGTGCTTTCAGGATGCTTCCCCTCATTTTTGGCGCTGGAGGAGTGAAGTGGTGGTTGCAACCAAAGGGTGAGGACACAGCTCCCAGCACTTGTACAGAGGCAGCATCCAGAAGGCCATTCCCAGGCCACGGCAGATGCTCCACAGGCACGAACTGAACATCAGGACATGCCTCAAAGCTTGCGATTAAAGGGAGAGGAGTGGGAGAGTATGAGGAACCAGGGGCCAAATCAGAGCCATTATTTTCATCAGTGCTATTGAACGTGCTCTTATCCCATCGGGTTTGGGAAGCTTTAATGTAGAACGTGGAGTAAACACAGATTAGGAGGTGAAGGATTTTTTTCCATTAGGGTTTTGGTGTTGCAAAACGCTGCTGCAGATGAGCAGGGAATTGTGATCTGGTAGCATAATGTGGGAAGCAAAGTCCTGTTTGGGCCTTGGGGTTTCTTCCACAAAACATCAGGAGGTTTTGGAAGCCCTGGGTGAGCTGTTGATGTGATCTGCACAGAGAGCATAGCCTCACACAGCTAATGAGCTCCAGGGCAGCTCTCCTGCCTTTGATTTGAGGCTTTTCTCCAAGCAGGGACGGTAAATTGTAAGCAGAAATAATTCCTGTCAAGGATCTAATGATGCTTCAAGTTCCCACAACCTTTCAGATAAACAGGGTGGAACAGTACAGTGAATTTTATAAGGAATCCCTAAAAATGTGCAGTGAACATAATGAAGCAAAATTGATCTGTTGTTTTCTCTCAGGAAAAGAATACTGCACGAGGAGACAAAAAGAAGATGGGCCAGAAAAATACAGCTGTACTCTTAAAATGGGTCAGTCCTTGGACAGCAGCTGTCCTCAGACATTAATGTTTTCACATTAAAAAAAGAGGAAAATTTAGGAGCTGTATTTAAGCAGCTGCATCTCAACATCCAAGGATGAAATCACCAAACAACTCTTCAAAGTATTCAGCCCAAAGCCACAGAAATTCATCATCTGAAGAGCAACCTTGAGACACGTGCGCTGGCCTGGCTGAGAGACAGGGACTTGGGAAGGGGAGAGTGAGTCTGTGATCCAGATCTGGGTGAACTTCACTTTACACAGGAAAGACAAAACCAGGAGTTACCCAGGAAAAAAGCCACGGAGCAAATTTCCAGTGCATGGTGCCCGTGAGGGATGGATGGCAAAAGGAGTGGGAGTAGCCACTGCTCAGCTGGGCTGGGAAAAGCTCAGACATGTCCCTCAGCAGGGCCCAGAGTAACATGGGATCCCAGGAAATGATCTTGGAAACCTTCATCCCTGTCTGAATCCCTTGGTGGAGTCCCAGGTGAATCAGTGCAAAAGCTCTGCTCTTACTCCAAGTACAAGTGGGCTGCCAGGACAGCAAGTCCTCAGGGAGGCGGCTGGAGCCACCAGTGGGTTCATCCCAGGGTCCCAAACTGCATCTGGGACAATCCCAGGATCCTAGAACAGTTTGGGTTGGAAAGAACACACCATATCCGGACCCTGATGCCCCTGAGGCTTTTCTGTTCCTGCAGGTTTGTACAACTGGTTGTGTCTCACCCCGGCAGCAGGGAACACGCTTCCTTTGGCTTCCTTTGGCTTCCTTTGGCTTCCTTTGGCACCTGCAGCGAGCTGCACCTTCTGGAGATTCTGCCCAGAGCTGGGGAAGACACAGCCCCTGCTCCTGGCACTGAGCCACAGCTTGAGGGATGACCTGGGAACTGGCAAAAAGATTTTCCGAAATGACTTCCCAAAGGCTTTCTCGTGCTTTTAAAACACACCCCATCATCTGAGGCTGTGATGAAGCAGAGATCTGGCTGGTGCTTTAATGCACCCACTGTGTAGGCTCAGCAGTGGCAAAGGGATTTCTGGGGATGGAAAAGGTCCCGGTGTTGTTGTTGGGATGGGAGGAAGAGGATGGTGCTGGCAGACCTGCACAGGCCGAGGCGGGGAACACTCCTGCCCGAAGCAGATGATGAACTGCAAACAGGTTTGGAGAAGGTGGATAGTCTGGCAAGGGCAAGAAGTTGGAATTCACTGCTGTGGATGTTTATGGCAGTGCCAGCAGGGCTCACACTTATGGCAGCACGAATTTACTGCTGGATTCTGATGCTGCCATAAACATTTTCAGCTCTCCCAAATTTGGGCTGGCTCTCCAGAGCCCTGTTCCATGGCACGGGCAGAGATGTGCTCCAAGTGCAGGTAGCTGCCAGCCCCGTGTCCCAGGCGTTGAAGGAACAGCACCTTCCTCCAGCTTCAGGGGGCTGCACGTGCTTCATCCTCCTCCTTCATTAGGTTTTGCCATGTGTCCTTGTTAAGGAACAAAAAACCCAACAGCCCCTGGCTAACCAGGAAATGATTTTTCAATCTTCTCCTTGAGGAGGGCAGCTGCACCTGATGTTTCTTAGAATAAAAGCAAATTTTTTTTCTTTCTTTCTTCCCTTTTCCTAGAAATTTTCATCCGCGTCATCTGGTTGCCAGAGGTGACATTTTCTGCAGCTGAAGTGCCTGATGTCATGGGAGGAGGCTGTGGAGGACTCTGAGTGTTTTTGTTTCACGTTTCTGCTGTTTATTTGCCATCAAGGTCACCATGTCTCTTACCCAGGGTTTGGCTCTTACTTTAGCTGGAGCTTTCAAGTAAATGTTAGTTGCATCTTTTCTTTCTGGGAAAAATGCTATACAAAGTCAACTGAAACTGCCTGAAATTCATCTAGGATTGAGCTAGGAATTAAAAAGGGATGTGAAAGTTTGCTCTGAACTTGTGATCTTTGTTTGTTCTGTTTGGATCCTTGTGCTGTGCGTGCCTTCAGCGAAACCAGTGCACATCAACTGAACCAAATCCTCTGGGGAAGGAAAGGAGAAGAAACTGAAAGCTTTTCGCAAAAATATTCATCAAGCAAAACTTTTAAGCCTAGTACATTTCCATCCTGGAAATAAATGCCTCCTACAGACCCCCAAACCACCAGCATTTACTGCGGTTTTATGTGGAAGGCACCTGGGTATAGTGGTGAAATTCCTTAGAAAAGATACAAAGGATTTGTGCAGGCAAAACCTGTGCCAGGGCTTCCCCACCCTCACAGGGAAGAATTTCTTCCCAATATCCAATCTAACCCTGCCCCCTGTCAGTGTGAAGCCATTCCACCTCGTCCTGTCACTCCATGCCCTTGTCACAAGTCCCTCTCCAGCTCTCTTGGAGCCCCTTTAGGCACTGGAAGGGGCTCTAAGGTCTCCCCGGAGCCTTCTCTTTCTCAGGCTGAACAACCCCAGCTCTCAACCTGTCTCCAGAGCAGAGCGGCTCCAGCACTCCAAGCATCTTTGTGGCTTCCTCTGGACTCTTTTCAGCAGGTCCAATCACCCAAACAGGATGTTTGGTTCCTGGTCCCCGTGGTGAGTGGGGAAGGACTGAACGTATCAAACTCTTCCTTTGACATACTGAAGACTATTGTTTCCCCCTGAAAATTTGGCAGCACTTGCACTTGTCAGTGCCTGTCAGGAAGATCTTTTGCATTTCCCATCCCCTGGAGTGGAGGCTGCCTATCAAGTGTCTCTTCTCCACAGTTTAATGTTTCTGGTAAAGCTACTAATTTGATTTTTAGATTTTGTCTGAACAGAATTATCACATATCACACATTGGAGCTGCCAGTTAAGGGAAAAGCCAAGGAATGGTCAGGGGAATGAAAGTTATCCCTCTGGGGCTACATCAGCAGACAAAGCCCAGATGGTAAAAGTCCCTGTGATCCGTGCACATCACAGAGATGACAGTGACAGAAGGTGATGATGAGCAGGGCACTGGGACGGGTTCTGCCCCAATTAGGAGTGCATGTTTGCAGGGTGAGGGTGCCACTGTACGGGCTGGGCTGTCCCTGCCCTTGGTGGAGAGCATCACCTGTTTGGAAATTGAGCAGATGAGGTGGTGGCTGCACATCTGGGTGGGGCTGGGACTGACCCTCTGTGTGCCATGGCTGGGGGAGAGGGGAGCTGAGCAGGGCCACCCAGTCCCCTCCTGCCATGCTGGTGCAGGAGAAGGCTGCAGTTTATATCTCTCAGGGAACACTGGCACCACAAAGGGATTCTATTCTGCTGGTATTTACTGATGACATCCCCATTTCTCCTCCTTTTTATCTAATAAATGCCATCTCTCCCACAGGCAGATGTCTCAGCCCAAACATTAAGATGCAGAATTAAGTCAAGGACTAAAAGCAAAAAACCAGCCCAGAGAGGCACATCTGTGGCTCTGCTAACCCTTGCAATGTCCCAGCTTCAAGGGAAGACCATCAGGATGATTTGCCAGGGAGACTTGCAGCTCAGTGTGACTCCCATAACCTGCTGATGGTGCTGGGGGAGTCCTTGGAAAAGGCAAAGCCATCTCCTCGCTCTGGACAGGGTCACTGACCATGTGTGCAGAGGAGCACACCAGGAGTTAGCAAGACGCTGAGCACGAGTCTCCTCTCCCAACACAGCTGCTTCCCACAGGGTTCACTCCAGCACCTGCAGACTTGCAAGGGAACACGTGGTGTCTGTCACAGACTGGGAATGTCACCGCGAGGTCAGTGGAGAGCAGCTTTGGGGCTTCGCAAGCGCTGTGGGAAGATCCACTCAAGGAGAGCTCAGACCCCACTAACCTTCCACTAGAGAGAAGTTCCTATGGGTTCAGGTGTCCTCGCTCCGTCCTAGGTGTGAGGAAGCCCGGTGTGTATTCCCCGGGATGGAAGAGCTGAGCAGACAGTGAGAACAAAGCCATATGCTGCACGTCGGCATTTCCGTCTTGTGTTTCTAAATGACCCACCAGGATCACAGGATTTTTCTCACTTGTGAATTTTATGGGAGGAGGATAAAAGCCTAATAGAAGGCAGAATGAACTCCATGTTTTCTGCTTCAGCATCACCTGCTGGTTCCAATGGGAATTTGCAAACTCGTGGGAGAGCTCGGGAGGTGTTGGGCAGGAGGTGCCAACCAGCCCATTTCACAGGCTTTGGGATTTGTAGTGGGATGCATGGGTGCTTCTCTGGAACAGTTCACAACCTGAAAGCTTCAGTGAAGAAAACAAGGGCAGAGGGGGCAGTAACAAGACAGCTTGTTAAATCATTAAATTTTACTATCGTATTCTGAGATTCACAATGAGGAGACAATAAAAGGCATCCTTGGGCAAAATTTACCAACCACCCTTGGGGACTGTGGCCCTGAACTGCTTTAATATCTACTTCAAAGTTAGTAGAAGCAACTCCAAGCACATTGCAAAATCTAATTCACCTTGTCTGAAAGATCAAAGCCTGCAGGAAAGCAAAAATCTAAACCTCCAAAAATATAATTGTCCCTCAGCATTATTAAAAATGCCATTTCCCTTCTTCTTCCTTTTCTTCAGCCCTCATCCAGATCTTCTTGAGACCAATAGATAGCACGAGATGATGCCCCAGCTTGTAGGGTGACCTCATACGCAGATAACATCTCGAGTGAGGTTTATAATTTTTGGACTTTTAAAATTCTTATTTCAAGAACAGAGTGTTTGAAAATGCCAGGAGAGTTTTTTTTTTTTGTTCTTCAGTCTGTTTTCTCACCTGGATTGACCCTCAGTGCAGAATGGGGACCTAATCCATCTGCACCAAACCTCAGCTGTAGGGAAACCTTGGGAAGAACTTGTAGAAACAACTTTCTGGAACAGCACATGTCACCAGATCCAGAGCTCGTGAGACAGAGGGCATCAGGACAGGCAGGAAAAATTGCACCCAGGATTTTCCCTGGCCTCTGCAGATTTTTATTATGTTAGAACTAGAAAGCTTCAGTCACACATCAGGATGGTATCAGGAAGCCTTCAGCATATACAGTAATAATAAAAAGTAGAGACATGTGGCAATGGTCTCCCAAAGTTTCCTCAGAAATAAATTCAGTGAGATCCTAAAGGAATTAGATGTCTAAGGCTGTTTCTGCATTCTCCAAGGCAGCTCTGTCACTACTTTCTCACTCCAAAATATGGAGGCTTGGTGCTCAGATGTCAAAATGAGGCCTGGGGAAGGAATAGGTTTCCTGTCCTACACAGTGTGTGTGATAAAGCATCCCTTAATTACTGGATTGAATCTGAGACACTCCTAGTGAAAAAAAAAAACCCCGAACCAAACCCAACCTAAATTAACAGTAAGATTTCACAAAAGTAAATGTAAGTTCCCAGTTTCATCTGTCACAGCTGTTCCTCCCTTTGATGCTGCTGAGATCTGGGCACCGTGATCCCTGGGCGTGTCCATGGGCTCAGGAAGCTGCAGCCCTTGTGGATGCCATCAGGATTCCTCAGCAGTCTGGGATGCTTTCCAGGGGAAATCCGCTCTGGTTTTTATTGGAGATGGACTGTTTGGAGCAGAGCAAATAAAAGTACTGTGAGAGGCTGTGATGTGAACCGAGCTGGGATGTGATCAGCGGGACGGGGGCTGGGGATCTGCACGGCTGTGCTGGTGGGGATGGGTGGGAAAGCCCTCAGGTGTGGGTGACCCTGCTCCATCTGGGGGCCCAGCTCAGGCGTGGGTGACCCTGCTCCCTCTGGGGGCCCAGCTCCCTCGCAGGACGTTTCTTTCAGACGATGGTGCCCTCAATGTGGATCTCCCTCACAGCTGCAGCTCCTCTGGCACGGAGCAGCACTCTGCAAGGCCCAGGCATTTCCAGCTCTCCGGGATGTCCCTTTTTCACCCCCCAGGCTCCTGGCGTCTCTCCTCCTCCATCCATCTCACAAAGGAGTTTGCAGAGTTCGCAGCACTCTCTGGGTGCCTGCAGGAGAGACACGGTGTAAGAAGTCAAGCCTTGTTTCTGTGATGAGTGCAGCTGGCAGATCCTGCCTGCGGCACTGAGCTCACGCTGCTCTGGAGACGGACACGGCCCGGCGCTGCCTCAGCGAAGGTGAGGGAGGGTGAGCCTGGAAGAAGCAGAAGACATGAAGCCAAATTGTCTTGAGGGCAATTTGAGGGAAGTAATGAGAGGTTCAGAAACTGGGACAGAGCTGGGATGAGGCCTGGAGGAGCATCTCCCCATGACTGAAGAGAGGATGAGGTGCCAAAGTGCAGCTGTGCCCTGCTTTGTGCCTCCTGCTTGGAAAACACTTAAATAACAGCCCCAAATGAGTTCCTTTTGTGTTCCTGAGACAGTAAAACTTGTGGTGGAGTACCTATTTCCTAAAGACCTTTCACACAATTTTTCATGACCAGATGAGAAAAACTGTAATAGGATATGTGTTGCTCAGGGTGTTTTCACACCGTTTTTCACATACAAAAGCCTGGCTCAATCACAAACACTCAGTGGCTTTCCTGAACTGGGCCTGAAAAGCTCTACCAGTTCCCAAGCTGCCACGGCAGCATTTGTGCCACAAGCTTTGCTGAGGCTGGAAGACCCCATGGAGACAAGGAGCCTCAGGTGACACAGTTTCATTCCATGATGAGTGCAGGTGATGTGGGTTGGGTGGGTGAGGGATAAAAGGGATGTGTGGGGTTAGGGAAGGGGGTTTGATTGTGTGGAGGGTGAGGAGTATGCAGAAATGGATCAGCTTGTGGGGTGAAGCAGCTTCTTAGGCAAGGCTGTGGCTTTAGGCAAGGCTGGAGAGGCTTCTCATGGAGGTTAAATGCCACTTTTGCAGGGGAATGATACAATTTCCTCAGCTAGGAGTGAGCTCTGAGCAGCCCAGGGTGCTGGATAGCCCCTCCCATGGCCACCAGTGCTTGTGGTCCTGTGGGCAGGCATGGCTGGGTGCAGCCACTGGCATCTGTGACATGCATTTAGAAGTGTTTTTTTTATCCTGTCAAACATTCAAGCCCAGTTTTTTGGCTTCTGTGACTCAGCACAGCTTTGCTGGAACCAGCTTATCCCAGCAAGGCTGTTGACTCTCAATCACACATAAAATTATGGGGAGCTGGAGTGTGTGTACAGTGCTGCTGCCACGGCTCTTCGTGTGACAACTCCAGAGCACGGCAGCACGTAAATAGTGTATGTGAGGAGACAGCACATATCTGCTGCTTGGTGCATGCTATTTACACATATCTCCTCTGCCTAACTGGTGGTTCTCCCCAGTTATGAGTTTGTTAAAGGCTGGAGCCTCTTCAAGGCAGATATTGAAGCCTTTGAGAAACTGATGGGAATACGTTTCCCTCTATGGTTGCTTGAAATTTTCAGTAAACATCTATTGTTTCCTCCTGCTGGAAAATGGAATGAGAGAAGGCTTCTGAGGCTGAGTTCAGGTGGGTTAAAGCTGTGAAAACATCTTGCTTTGGGGTGGTTTATCAGGCATCAGCTGCTATTGATCCACACAACCGTGAGAACTTGAGTGACATCTCTTTGGGGAGAGCAGGTTCAGGGGGAAGCAAACAGCAAATGGTTTCTGGGTATCTTGGTGTCAGACTTTTTTTGCAGTGATTTTGTTGCTCTCCAAGCTGTTGGCTATGTAAAAGGGCTGCAGAACAAGGGTGATAAGCAGATCTTTACTTTGAAAAGCTCCTCTGTAATTTACCATCTGAGCACAGACATGTTTTCCTCCCTAAGGGATCAGAGGTTAAAATGCTGGGATGGTGTTCAGAGGATCTAAATTCATCATCTGCTGTTGTTTCTTACTGAGTACCTGTGTAAATCCTGCAACCATCACTGCCTTTCTTGAAATCAGAGGCCTTTACTCTCTCAGCATCTGGAACACCCAAACAGTGAGCCTTGGATGATGGGTGCACATTCCCAGAACGGTGAAAAAACTCAGTGTCCTGGGCAAGGGATAGCGGGGGGAGGAGGGGTTTCTGTCTTGTAAGAGTAGAAGGACTTTCTTGCTTTAAGGCTCATAAGCTTGAGATGCAAAGAAGAGGAAGACAGCAAAACACAATTTAATGTTGCAGTGAAGATAAACGGCCTCATCTGCAGTCACCTGAAATGATCAGTCCCTTGAAAACTGCAGTGATGGCAGACAATAAAATATCAGTGAAGTGGGTAGCATTGTGTGCTCTTTCTCCTGCTGGAGCTTGGGGGATTTTGCTCTAAATGAATTCTTGGTGAAAGCAATATCTGCTCTAATTATTTGTAAGTAATGAGGATCAGGCCTAGCAGCACACACAGCATTCTTAAAATGCAGGTGGCTGCTGGCACTAATCCAGGTTATTCTCCTTACCATGGACCTTGTAGATGGGTAAAAGAGAAATGGAGAGATTTCCTCTGTATTTGTGCTTGAAATGGACATGAATTACACATGTTCTGCTGTCCTGCTGTTTTAGAAAGAGGAATCCATTGACTCTAGCTTTGTTAGCTTGGTGGCCCTGGGAGTCAGCTGGTTCTTCAGGAAATTGTTTTATTGCATAATATGCCTGTTGCTATGAATCAGTTCCTTGCAGCCTCAGGAACTGGCAGGGAGGTCCCCAGCCAGCAGCAAGGTGGGCTGTCAGGGTACAGAAGTGTCAAGACTGGGCAAGTGAAGCTGCCCTTCAGGGATGTGGGGATGGATGAGCGCAGCTGCCCTGCTCTGCTGGGCTGGAGTTAAAATCTGTGTGTGAATGTCTGAGCTTGTGTTTGTGGCTAGGTCTGAGAGTGTATGGGATGTACTGCGATCAGTCACCTCTGAGATGGGCTGGACCATCACCCTGCCATTTGCACCTTGAGATCTCATCCCAGATCTGCTCTTCCTGGGAAGCTCAATGATCATGGAAGGGAGATGGGGACTTTGAACAAGGTAGGACATGGCCTGTGACATCCCACTGACCCCATTCCCCTTGCTGGGTCTGGGATTTTGGTAACATCTCAACGCAAGCTGCAGTCAGCAGGATTCCTTTTCCCACAGTGTGTTTGTTCTCAGGCCCCACTTTGCTCCTTGGGAACACTTTTTCTGGTTTTCTTTTTGTTCTGGTGCTTGGCAGTGCAGAGAAGAGTCTGAAGAGGTTTCTGCCATCTCTAAAATGAGTCTGACTGAGGAAGTACAAAAGCTACAATGAATATGTATTACTGGAAATATTGAAGAAGCCAATGTCCTCTTCTTAATAGATGTTATTTCTCATTCTTTGAATGAGTCTGCTGGCCATGGAGGGCAGATAATCCAGTTGTGGAATCTCTCTTGTCTTGTGTTGTTACATGATTTACAGCACCATGAGAGGAACAGAATTTGTCACCACTGTCTCGGTGAAGTACCATTGAATCCCCTTGTAGAGGCTGCTGGAAAAGTGGATTTTAGGGTTCAAGAAAAAATGTTTTCATATTTTTATGTCTTTTTGTTTATTTTTTTTCTTATTTCCCTGATGCTCTAACTGTTGACCATAGGTCTGTAAAGATCATTTTGTGCTAACTCCACTGCCTTAGGAAGGGATACATAATTGCTAAATCTTTGTCATCATTAATGTCCTAAGAACGAATATCACCTATTACCAGTGGTTTTGGTACAAATTTAGCTAATTAGCGTTTGGCAAGCCGTTAATCAGGTGCCCATCATTCTAGAAGTGACAGCTGCATTTTTGAACCTTTGTTTTCCAGCACACTCCACATCCCCCCAGCCCTCTCCTTCTCCTCTCTAGCCCAGGTGCTTGTTCCCTGCATGAAAAAATGATTTCACGTCTTGCAAAATTAATTCTCTGCTCATGATGGCCTTGATTAAACAGATTGACAAACCGTGCTAAAGGTGGCAAAACAGCTCTGACATGCAGACGTCTTCACCTCCTGAAAGGAAAGGCGAAAAAAAAAAAATCCCTGTGGGCTGTTGCTATTATGAGATGCAGGTGGCTGAGGGCTGTTTTCTGCAGAATCAGCAAAAGTTCTCCACATTTAGGAACAACGTCTGTAAAGTTAAACTGGTCGAAAAAGTAGAAGATGCAATTATTGGCACTTGAACTGGGTTATCTTGAAATACTTAAGGATTTTTCATCCACAACTGATGTAGACTGTGCTGATGCTCCAGGAGTTTGGAGGTAGAAATGGTAAAGATATGTGTGGCTGCTCCATCCCTGGAAGTGTTCAAGGCCAGGCTGGATGGGGCTTGGAGCAATCTGCTCTAGTGGAAGGTGTTTTCACTTGCATGTTGATGTTCTGGACTCTCTCTTGTAAATTCAGCATCTCCTAATGGTGTGTGAGATCTGCTGCCTCCACCAAGGCTCTCCGGGCATCACCTGGAAGAAGGGTGGCGTTTTTATCTTGTCCTTTTCTTGGCTTTTGTTTCCTTGATGTCTGCTGAGAAACCTTCAAGCTGAAGAGTTGATCTGTTTTTTGAAGAAATAGGCTGGGAAAATCCTGTTTGGGTAATGTAGATAAAATTTAGGTGGCCTTCCTTCCCAGCCTTGGTGCATAGACCCCAATGGACAGGAGACTTCTGATGAGGAAGAAAGCTGTCAGTCCTGCTCTTAGGATGGTTTTCCTTCTCTCATCCCAGGGATGCTGAGAGGAGGCTGTGTTAAGGTACCATGAGATATTCTGGAAGGACAGATCTCACCATTATTGAATTATAATTGGGGTGAAACCATGGAAGCAGCAGGATTGGGACTGAAGGTGCAGCATGAACCTCCTGGGCTTTTTTCCCCCATGCAAGGAGGGCAGGGATGAACACTGAGGAAAAACCAGAGGGACGGATGAGGGGAATTTTTGGAAGGATATTTGTCCCAGACACGTATCTTGGCTGTCAGTAGCTCAAAGTGCAACCCTGATCCCTTTTCCAGCAGCCTTTCTCAAACACATCTCTCAGGCCAAAAAGAAAACCACAAGATAAATAGGTGAACCTGCTGTATTTGCTGCACTGCATTAACATAAAGGGAGTGTGGGAAGGGCTGAGAGCATTTGTTGGGGTGAGAGCCAGCAGAGAGGAGCAGAGCTGAATTTGCAAACACTCTTCCCGTCAGCTCCTGGGCTGTCCAGCTGGGAGCTCTTGCACTGATTTACTGCTGTCCTTCCTTCAGCCTTTGGAAATCAATCCACTGACAATTAAGGTAATGTCTGGTCTAATATTTATTTCACACTCTCATTAATGGACTGACAAAACCCCACTTTTTGAAGCAGTGAGACTGTTCTGTTCCACAGGAGGGCTGGAGCTCTGGGTCATGCTTTTTTCCCTTGTCCCTGTTAAAGCTGAAATCTCTTGTTGAAGCTTTCAGGAAAATTGCCATGCAGCACCATACCTTAGCATTGTGTTCCTGGGGAAGAAGGTGCAGCTTTTGTGCTAGATATCCCCAAACATCCACTAAAGGAGAGCTGGAGCACAAAGGGGTAGCCCTGGCTGCCTGCTGGGCCCCAGGGGCTCTGTGCTGGGCTGGCTGTGGGCTGGAAAGAGAAAAAACCTTTGATGCCCAAGAGCTCATGTTCTTTTTCTCCACCTCCTGGGCAAGTGTGCCCTGAATTTGGTCTGACCTGTGTGTCTCTGCTTGTGTCCCCAACACCGAGAAATTCCCCCACACTGCTGGGAAATGTCTTCTTTGGGGAGACACTGCAGATGGCCAGAGGCACCAGACCCAGGGGGCTCTGGTTCTCAGCAGTCAACCCACCTCTGATCTGGGATCGAACTGGGGTTGGGCCCCGAAATCCTCTGTGCACCCTGTTTGGGGGCCGGCCATCCTGGGGGGCTCTGCAGCTCCTGGGCCCCGAGTTTTTCAGGGTCAGTGTCCCACGGCCAGACTGGGAACTGCAGGTACCTGTGGGGTCTGTGTGGATCACCCCACCTTGAGGTAAGGAATTTACCACTGCAGCTTCTGAAATACCTCACTCAGATGCAAAGTGCAGGATGGTCTGGGTTACCAAAACGACCTTTAGTTAATGCTGCTAGAAGAACACTGAATAATAACAATTTTCTCCCCGTAGTTCTCATTCCCCCTCGTATTTTTTTTGCCAGTTTCTAGGTCAGATTCCCCATTCCGCTGCTCCTGCGCTAGAACAGCGCTCAGGTTGCACGATTGCAGAGGAGGGAGGAATCTGCTTCCCGAATCCCGATCTTCCCAGTAGCCTTTCCCGATTCTTCCCTTCCTCCCAGCGTCTCCTGCTGGGAGCCCACCCCAGGTAGGCTGCGGGTCGGGGGCTGCGGCAGGGTGGGTTTGGGGAGCTTGGGGGGGTGCTGGTCCCCCCTCGCCGCGCCGGGGGTGGGACGGGGAGGCCACCGCAGCTCCCCCGGGGCGGGAGGAGGACGCTGCCCGTGTCTCGCAGGTGTGGGCTCGCCTTCCCTTCGCTGCGTTTGGTTATTTATCATTTCCCCCCCCTCTTTTCCTCTTTCCCCCTCCCGCTTTTCTCTTACGCAGTGGGAGCAGCCCGGCAGCCTGGCTCTGCCCAGCCGCCCTCCGTCCTCCCTCCCTCCCTCTCCCTCATCCCTCCCTTTTCCTTAAAAACGTGGGCTCCGGGGTGCAGCCCCCTGCGCTGGCAGCATCCCTGCCTGCGAGAGCAGCCCTTTCCCCTCCTCCACCCGCGGAGCTCCCGGCTTTTTCCCGTGTCTCCCCCCACCCCCCGGCCCGGGGGTGCTGGATGTGGCCGCGGGGAGCGGAGTCTGGTCCGGAGCTGCGCTAGAGGGGACCCGCCGCAGGTAAGCAGCCGGCTGGGGTTTATTGCCAACTTCGGGCTTTTCCTGCTGTTTTATCGCGTGATACGGACCGGTGGGGTCGTGCCGGAGCCGCGGTGGCTCTCGGGGGGGTACACGGGCGGCAGGGGAAGGTCTGGGGGCGCAAAACCGCGTGTGGGGGACTCACCGACACGCAGGGATGGGAGAGGCAGGTGGGAACATCCAGCCCCTGGGAGAAGGGATGATGTGTGCAGCCCGCACGTCCCCTGCGCCGGCGGTGTGGAGATATGCGTGATCCCCGTGTGCTCGGGATGCGCCAGGCTCTCAGGGTCGCATCCCATTAAAATGCCCCTGGGGAGGGGGGCTGTGTTCCTCGGCAGTAAATCATCCTTCTCCCCGGCAATAAATCACCCTTCCCCAGCGTTTCTCATGCACTTGCCTTGCTACACTCCCGCGCCACCCGTTTGATCAGCAGATTTCAGAGCTGTCTCTTGCTGCCCCAGGTCCTCGGCGCAGGCTGCTGCTTCAGGATGGACCCGCTCTTCCCTGCCCACATTTTTGAAGACCCCGACCTGAGGAAGCTGCTGAACGACTCCTCCATGCTCAACCTGAGCTTTCTGCCCAGCAACTGGTTCAACAACAGCACGGGGGACGGTTTCCTGCCGCTCAGCATCAAGATCACCATCGTGGTCGTCTACTCCATCGTGTGCATTGTGGGGCTGGTGGGCAACTGCTCCGTCATGTATGTGATCGTCAGGTAGGACACCAGGGAGGCTCCAGGGGAAGCTGGGAGCGGGGCAGACCTTCCCTCCCTCAGTCCCTGCTGCGGGTAAAGCAGGCAGGCGCTTCCCTGGGGGTTGAGACGTGCTTTAGAGGTAACGAAGTGGCATTTGTTTTATTGTTTTGGTTTTATTTGTTTTTTTTTTTCCCTTCCTAGGCTGTGATGAAGGTTTCTGCCAGTTTTCAGCTGCCCTCTGGTGCCTCCTAAAGTTTAACCCAGAGAATGGAACAGAGTGAGCAGATCTGCTCAAAAAAAATGGGTCTTTTAAAAAGATTTTTTTTTTTTAGGGAGCTGGATGTCCCTGGGGAGGGCAATGTACTGGGAGCATTCCACTGCCAGGGTGTGCTGGCTCCTTAATGGGACCTCTCCTTCCTGTGCTGTGTCCGGCACCCCAGCTGTGTTTGCAGGTGCTGCTCCATCTGGGAGCTGGCTCTTTCCAAAGCTGAACCTTGTTGTGAAGGAAAGAGCCTGCTGGGAAGCTTCCTTTTACTTTCACAGGGGAAAAATCACAAATGTGAGTCTTCCAGCTCTTTGGAGCCTGCAGACTTAAATAAGATGTGAGAGGATGCTGCAGAGTTGAGGGCAACTTCTCTGGCTCCTTGTGCCGAAGTCAGGAGAGTGGGGGGGGCTTTTGCAGAGGGACAGCACAGAGCATGCACCACTCCATCCTCTCTGCCCATCGTCGGCATTTTGAGTGTCCCTGTCTGCTTCTGCCGTGGTTCAAACCCTTCTGTTTCTGGGAATCAGAAACCTTGTTCGCCCTGTAAGTACAGAACAAGTTTGTGCAGCTCTTAGGGCTGTGATTACATTAAACCCCAGCATCCCCCTTCTGACCCCTGCACTCTGCATGCTGAGGAGGGAGCTTCCCTTTTATCCGTATCTTGGAGGAGATTCCTGGTGCAGGTGGACACTGCCAGCACAAAAAAGACAGGCTGAATCCTCTAACAGGAGATGAAATTGTTTCGCAGGTATTCGGACACTGATGGGATTGTCTTGTTCCTGCCAGGAGCCCAACTGCTTCCAAAGCACCTTTCCCCTGAAGAACTACAACTTGGCTGGGAGAGATGCTGCAAAATTAGGTCTTTGGTATCAGAAGTTGGGAGGGTGGTTAAATCTCTGCTCCAAGGGCAAAGTGACGTGACTGTTCATCAGGCTGCCTGTCTGTGCTCTTTTAGCCGAGGAGTTTATGGCAGGGAGGAGGGATCTCCCTAGCCCTGGGGAGTCTGCAGATGCAGAGAGGAGGTTTGCAGCACGCTGGTGCCATATCTGGAGACCTCGTGTTCCTTCTCAGTGTAGTGGCAATCACTGGAGTAGTTTGTGGGTGTGTGTAAGTGTGTGAGTAGCGAGGCTCCGGGAGCTGGAAGCCATTGTCTGATGATGGTGATGATGGTGATGAAGCTGCATGGGAATGCCAGCCTGTGTGCAGCAGAGGAAGGGATTCCTTACCCCGTGCATGAGCCTTAATGTGTGTAGGGAGAAGTCTGGGCAGAAATCTTTTCCCTGTTGGCAGAGGCCTGGTGGGACGTGCACAGCAGGGTCCTGCTGGCCCTGCCCAGGGCTGGGACTGGAGGATCACCAGTAACACAACTGTCCCAGACTGGTGTCCTGGGCAGGGTGGACCTGTGCCATGGCTAATCATGAAAAGTACTGGCTTCTGCTCCACACCTCTTTTGACTTTGATGCCTTCCAGTTGGATAAATACAACTCAGGAAAAGAAAGTGGGATTTAGCACTGGAATTCCCCCTGGAATTTAACTAGTTTTGTATGTGTCCTCTAGTTTCACAGTTTTTAAGCAATTGAAAACTGAAGACAGGGTCCACCTCCAGTCATCCTCAGGCTTTTCCATTTCTCTATTTCCCTTTATGCAGAAACCCCATATATATACATATAAAAGCTAATGTAAGTTTTGATTATTTGGGGACTCCTTTGCAATTCATCTCTGTTTTTTCCAAAAAGAGCCTGGAGACCCCCCTTGTAAAGTGTGTGCTGGGGAGGTTATAACTGAGCTAGAGCATGTGTAGGAGCTGCTGTTCCCCATCCGTGTCCCCTGGGAGCTCAGTAGTGAGCTGAGCCCAACATTGAGTTATAGCCAAGGCAATGACCCTTCTTGGGTCGATGAGTAACAACTTCTGGTTATCTCTGCCCAGGATTCTTCTCTCTTTGCTCTGTCTGTTGAGGTCAGGAGCAGGTGTGAGGATGAACTGGGCTCAATATCAAACTTCTGACCCTGGCCATGTACACAGATTGATGCAGAGCTGCCAAGTTGTGGCCGCACGAGGAGGATGCTGATGAACTTCTCAAACACAGGCTTTTCTCCTCAGATTGGAGCTTTGATGCTTCATGCCTTGAATAGCACCTGGTCTTCAGTAGGCTGGAAGTTGGTTGCTGGTAAGTCAACACAGGGTTTAGGGGCACTTAAGGATAAATTAAGGGAAAAACTATCAGCAAACCCTCTGTGCTGTACCCTTATCACTGTAGGTAATGTGCACCCCAACAAGCTTTTTTCTTTCCATGCTTCAGCAGGGATAATCAGGCTTCAACACATTACACAGCCCATAGGAAAATGGTGTATTACCTTCCAGAAAAAGACTGGTAGTGTTATAGTCAGTAATTGTTTCCTGGTTTTGAGGGAGCTGTGAAATAACAAGACTCTAACACCAACACTCGAGGAAGTTGGAGGCATCAGGAAAGCTCATCCTCTTGTTCCTCTCGAATGCGTTTTTTGCAGCACCTAGGGAAAAGTTTTAAAATCTCACGGTATTTCACAGAAAAGTACAAATTCAAAGCCTCCTCTAGGTTTTCCCCTGTGTCATAGAACTCAGCCTACATCTCTATTATATTTGGAGTGATTTAACATTTGGAATGATTAATTTGTAGAGACAGTCATCATGTGACTGTCGATCCCTTCCAGTGCTGAGCAGCACTAATTGGGTACGATTGAGAAGGGCTCTTGTCAGGAACACGATTTCCTGGACAGTAAAGGGCCTGTTGTGAGAACCTGCCTCGTCTGTGGCTTTGTTCTGCTGGCTCATCCTGGAGCTCCTTGCCAGCAGAGACGATGCCTCCCCTCCCTCCTCCTCCTGCTGTTTGCTCTCTTCTTGCATATATTTCCTGTTCTGCTTCTTAATGAACGTGAAACAAGGAGCCGAACAGAGGGTTTGAGGGGGAGAGTGGGGGAAACCAGGCTGCTGAGATCCCTCTTAGCTGTTAACCGAAGTCTGCAAGGCTGCTTGCCCAAGATCTTTGTTTTTAGGAAGGAAAGCAAAGGGGAAGGAGGCTGTACTGTTGGCCCTGGGGGTGGGGCTGGCTCGTGGGGCTGGAGCTGATGCTGACCCAGGTGTTGTTAGAGGGGTGTGACAGAGGCCCCAAATCCCTGCCAGCCTCTGGTGTGCCGCAGAAGGGACAAGGTGCAGCTTCTAGTGCGGGGAGCCTCTGTTGTCCCCAGCAGCTGTGACGCTCAGCAGTGGGGATCTGGAGGACTCCCTTCCTCCAGTTCAAACCCCCGTGGGAACGCTGCCTCATTTCTTGGGCACTCCTCATTGCTATGGCAGCTCTCTGTTGGGAGCCTGGCAAAATCCTGGGGATACTCAGCTCTCTCTATGGAAGAACACATTTCAGAGCATTTTAAGCAATGTTTTAGGCAGTTTAGGGCTGTCAGGCCCCTACATTTTCATCTGCTGCCTCCAGGTGAAGCTTTAAGAGGAAGGATGGATGGGGAGGTGCCTGCACTGTGAGCCTGCCTGGGGGTGCTGTGCCAGCTGTTGTTCTGCCTGAAAACTGCCTCAGTCCCTGAGAATAGGGGTGAGGGCAGCTGGCTGTGATGAGATGGGGGAAATGAAGTTAATTATGACATTTCAGAGATGCTGATTTCTTAACAGAAAGCTTTCTAAGGGAAAAGCCTGGACCAGCTGTGTGTCTCAGAGCTGAAATGAAGTGAGTGCTTCATGCAGTGGGGACTCTGGACACGAGTGGGGCCATCTGAGACCTTTGTTGTCTCCAGGTCTGCCTCTTGGTTTTTCCCTGGAAAATAAAATAAATGGACGTAAATTATTGCAGTTTGTAGAGGAATGAAACCCACACCAAGGGTTCTCTTTGCCCCGGAGAGGGAGTGGAGCCAGGGGAGGATGGTGAGGTGAGCAGGAGGGGATCCTGCTGTGATAATGGCTGCAAGGGACAGGCCTGCAGCTCCCTGATTTCTGGGTCCTCATGAGCCCAGGTGAGCTGGGCTCAGCTACATGATCCACAGTAGCCACATCTGGCCCCTGCTAACACAGGTCCTGTAGCTCCAGGGTGTGTTGGAGGGCTCTTTGTTTCACCTGGCTGTGGTGAGATGGGTGAAAGGGAGTTGCCCATGTGCAGCAGTAACTCTGTGATGTTCAACATGGGACTTGGTTCCCAGTGTTTTTCAGAGACCGGGCAATTTCCAGGTGCATTTTGGACATGAGCAATTCAGCAGAGGCAGATCTGGCCCACGAGCAGGGGTAAGAGCATCCTGCTGCAGGGTGGATGCTGATGAATGCCCTCCTTAGACCAGAGCACCATTCCTGGTGTCCAAGCACCTGCTCAGGGATGTGGGAGCATCCCTGGGAGCCCCTGGGTGAGCTGCTGAAGCCTTTGCAGCAGCAGCAGCCACGGAGCCTCCTCCCTTGCCATGGCAGCACCATCCACGCTGCTCCCCAGAGAGCACCTGCAGGGCAGAGCTGGTTTTTCATAGCTGTCCCTCAGACACAGCAGTGAGACTCAAGGACAAGAACATACCAAAGTGTGTTGGTCCTGGCTGGCTGCAGATTCCCTAACTCCCACCTGCTAGTCAGTCCCTGTCTTGCTGGGTAATTTATAGGCTTTTAGGTGCCTTGTTGGTGGCTGCTTTTGCTGTAGTGTCTGGCCTCAGAGTCCAGACTAATTTAAATTTGTCCTTCTCAAATTCTGTGCGTTTTTTCAGATCCTGTTGAACCATTAAGAATAAATCATCTTGCACTGGTCAGAAGTTTCAGGCCGAGGGAGCTCTGGGAGGGTGATCAGAGCAGCAGGGATGCAGAGAGCACGGTGTGGGCGGACGCTGAGGGGACACAAATCACGACAGAACGTGCCAGATCAAATATCAGCTTCACACGACCTGAGGGCTGGGAGCAGAAGTGGGAGAGAACTGGGGTGTATTTCCACCATCACAGGGTGTGAGCAGCTCAGTAAAAATCCTCCTTGAGCCTTTTCTGCTCTGTTTTGCTTCCTAGTGCATGTCCAGGGATGGGGGCAAAGGCTGTCCCTGCTGCTCAAGGTGAACAACACTGTCTGCATCCTAATTAGCTGGAGCTACACATACCAAAATCAGGAGGCTCCAAGAGGCAGAGAGCTCCTGGAAATAATGCTCAGGGTTCTGCAGGGCTGCAGAGTTTGCTCTGGGCCCTCTGCCCCTGGTGTCTGCAGCTCCATTTTGGGTTGTGGGTTTGCTGCAGCCAGCTGGTCCTCAGCCCCAGCCCCTGCCCTGCAGCCTTGCTGTGGCTGGGTGGAAAAGAGGAAAAGATGCTAAAACACAGGTCTGCAGTTCATCCTGAGGCTCAACCAGGGGCAGAATCCATTCTTGGGAGGAACATGTCCTTAAAGCCCAGAGGGTTTGTGTACCAACCTACCCTTAATGATGTACCCTTAATCTCCTCTCTCAGACTGTGTGTTCCCCTTACCAGAGGGTCCACTTACCAAAAAGGAGGGGGAAGATGGGTGCTGAGCTGATATCCAGGTGTTTTTCCTCTCAGGCTTCAGCATCTGAGAGAACAGGAGAGCAGAGTAAAGCAATTACTGTTGTGACAAAGGGGGAGGTGGATGGAGAGCTGAGAACCACCCTGTGGGAGATGCTCCATTAGGAAATTACCTCCGTGGCGGAGTGCAAGAAAGTGGCCCAGCAGGGAGCTAATGTCCTCCATGGAATCCACACGCTTATCTGCAGCAGAGCTGTGTCATGGAGGAGGAAGCTGAGGTGCCTCCTAAAGCCTGAGAGTTTAATTTGTCTTTTTTTTTTGTGCAGATTAAATGAAAGAACACTCTAAGTTCTGGAGGAAAAGACATAGGGGTTAATCCACAGAGAAGTGATCGATTGATTTTTGTGTGTACTGAACATTCTGGAAATGTTTGGGAACATTGGTTGGTTGGGAAAATGGCTGTTGGCTCTCAGCATGTAGAGAAAGTGGTGTAGAAGTAATTAATTAGGTGTAAATTAATTTCCTCCCCTTTCATAAGTGAAAAATCAGCTTTATATTCCACTGGAAGATGGGTTGAAGGAAGTGGTGGGACAGCCACCTCAGTGTGTCCCGTGTCGGAGACAGGGGAAGGTGGCTCTGCCATCACCTCGAGGAGATGGTGAGGAAGGAGGCAGAGGAGAAGGATCTGTGCACTGAGGGATTTTGCAGGGTCAGGCAGAGCAATTGCACCTGGACTCTGAATCCATGCTGAGAAGTGTCTGGGAGGAGTGGGGCCAATGGGGCTGGAGGGATGTGGGAGGGAGCTGAAGGTTTGATCTGCACACCTTGAGTTCAGGGCTGGCTGAGATGCCCCAAACTTCTCAGTGCTGGGGACACAGGAGTGTGCAGGGAGGCAGCTTTGTCCCCCGTGGATGTTGGATGGGGGTTGGAGGTGGGCAAATTGCTGCTAGTTTCTCCCGCTGGTCAGTGACAAAAAGTCAAACCCAAACAACCTTTAAGTCTTTCTGTTTTGCAGTAAAGTTGCTCACCATTGCTCAAAATTGTTATTCCCTTGAGTTATAATGTCAGTAAAAGCAGTCAGGGTTAGAGGCATGTTGATGACTTGCCTCTGGCTCCAGCCCTCCTGGAAGGATGGACTGCAACAAACTTGACCTTTGGGAAGCTCGAGCCAGCCCAGCCAGGTTTGTGGTGTTCAGGGGAAACTGCAGCTCCCAGGAGACCTTTGCTAGCACAGTCTTAGGTGACCGAATAATTTCCTAAAAGCCTGAGCTGACAATGCTTATTTTTGTGAAAGCTGATAAAACAGTGATTTCACTTCTTCATTTTAATCCCCCTCTGCTGACGTGGAGGGGAAAGTGAATCCACTCACAGACCCACCTCATCCCCCTGTGCTTTGCCACACTTATGCCAAGTGCAAGAATTCAAACAAGAATGGAAAACTTGCCCACCCTGAGATGCTCCTCTGGAGTTCAGGGCACTGGAGCCTGCTGTAATTCTCCTTAGGAAATCCCAAAGCTTAAAGCCCTGGCAGCTGCCTGGCTGTGCTGGATTTGCAAAGTGCTTTTGCTCATTCATCCCATCACAAAAGGAAAGGCAGCGGTATTTTCCTTCTACTGCCTTTGGTTGTGTAAGTTTGTCTGGGCTGGCTTTCTAAGAACCTGTGATTGATTTCTGGGCCAGGAAAAGCCTCACTCAGGCTTGTGTGGGGACCTCAAAGTATTTCCAACGATGTTTCCATCAGCGCTCATCTCCAAAAGCTTCCCTTGGCTTTCAGGGTCAAATGTAGGATCATTTGGTCTCGCTTTCTGAAGCTGCTTTCAGACTTCTGATACAAGCCCAGCTTAGAGCTCCAAGGCAGGTAAAAAAATAGACTTTATAGTCTGGATTGTGGCTCCCCTGTCTGCTTCTCTTGCAAACCTGGCCACGTCACCATGTGTCCCAGCAGGGTTCAGAATGTGCCAGTGATAATGTTCTGCCAAGAATTCAAATCATTTATCAAGAGCTGAAGAAGCTCAGACCCTCAGGGGAGGGCACAGCACTGAGAAGGGCAGTTGTGGGTTTGCTGTTCTGAATCAAATTGGCAAAAAAGCTTTTTAGGTCAAATCAGACCTTGTAATATTCTAACACATATCAGGCTGAAAATAGTGCAGCAGTTTATGGGTAGAAGTGTTACCCTCAAATGAACTTGCACTCTGTTAATAACATCATTGTCTGCCATTTTTGGCGACATTTCTGCTAAGGCCATTAGTAGAGTAAATGATGGATGAGCTGTAGTTTTAAAATTATACCTATTTGAGCTCTTATTCTGCCCATGAGAGGAATATCCTGGAGCTGAAATGCTAGATTCAGTCACAGAGCCACTGCTGAGCTTCCATTTCTGCAGATGCTGCACGTCCCCCTGGACAGCTGATCACAGCTGGCTCTGCATCATTTCCCAAGTGTGAAAAGGAGATGATTGTCATTAGAGCAAGGTGATTCTTTCTTCGAGGCAGTCGGTTCATGTGGTAAAAGTAATATTGAAATGACAAAAAAATCTTTGAAGTAGAGTTTGACTTGTGACTTTACTCCTTTCTTTAGGAAGAACCATTGTGATATTTTGGTTTCTGATTCAAACCAAGTTCCTCACCAGTTTTTGGCTGGCCAGGGCTGGCCATGTTGCCCGTTCTGATTTGACAGCTCACTTTAGCCATGCTCTCTGGCTATAGTTCCACACCTAATGGCTAATCAGCTTACCCCTGCACCTTTCAAATCAGCTTACTGGCTAAAGCTCTCACCAGTACGTATAATAATGAAGCTATAGGTAGTGAAATCCGAAGTTGGCCTTACTGAAGTAATTTTTTGAGAATCATTATCTGAGTTCACAGTCTCAGGCTTTCATGGTGCTCACTGGCAGCCTGAGGGAATGATTCTCCTGCCCGTGGAACTGCTTGTGGAGGGGCCGTTTGTGGTGTTGTAGGAGATGGGCTGATCTGTGTGAGAGGCTGAAAGGTGAGGGTGGCCAATCTCATTACATAAGAAAATACAGCATTTCCTTCCTAAAGCAGCAGAATCTGCTTCAGTTAAGTTCAGTGTCTGACCCATCATGGTCAGGTGGAGCTCTAACCACTGCTCATTCTTGCGTTTCAGATTCACCAAGATGAAGACAGCCACCAACATTTACATCTTCAACCTCGCTCTGGCTGACACCCTATGCCTGATGACCTTGCCCTTCCAGGGAACAGACACGTTTCTGGGCTTCTGGCCCTTTGGCAATGTCCTGTGCAAGATCGCCATCTCCATCGACTACTACAACATGTTCACCAGCACCTTCACGCTGACGATGATGAGCGTGGACCGCTACATCGCCATCTGCCACCCCATCAAAGCCCTGGACATCCGCACGCCCCACAAGGCCAAGGTGGTCAATGTTTGCATCTGGGCACTGGCTTCTGTCTTTGGCATCCCTGCCATGGTGATGGGATCTGCAGAGAACGAGAACAACGGTCAGTAAAACTGCATCCAGTGGGAGGGAGGTGCTGGTGGACAGGAGGGGACAGAGAGAGAGGTGCCAGTTTGATCAGTGAGGTGAGGTTTCTGCTGTAAAATCATCTTAACTCTTTCCTTTCTGGGCCTACCTCTCTGTACCACTGCTACTTCTTTTCTAGTATTAAACATAGAATTAGTATTTTCTAGTATTAATCATAGAATTGTTATGTTAGGTTGGGAAAGACCTCTAAGATCATCAAGTCTAACCATTAACCTAACTAACCTAAACTAATCTGAAGCAGATGCTTTTTTGCTTGATCTGCGTTTGCTGATCTTCCTTCCCATTTTATTTTTTTACTCTTGCAGAAATTGATTGTCTAATTAAGCTCCCTTCTCCTGTGGACTACTGGGATCCGGTGTTTGGCATCTGCGTCTTTCTCTTCTCCTTTATGATCCCCGTGTTGATCATCACCATTTGCTACAGCCTCATGATCAGGCGGCTCAAGAACGTCCGTGTCCTCTCGGGCTCCAAGGAGAAGGACCGGAACCTGAGGCGCATCACCCGCATGGTCCTGGTGGTGGTGGCAGTCTTCATCGTTTGCTGGACTCCCATCCAGATTTTCGTGCTGGTGCAGTGCTTGGGTGCCAAGGCGGAAAGCGAGCTGGAGCTGGCCATCTCCTGCTTCTGCACCGCGCTGGGATACGCCAACAGCAGCCTGAACCCCGTGCTCTATGCCTTCTTGGATGAGAACTTCAAGGCGTGCTTCAAGAAGTTCTGCTTCCCCACCGCCTTCAGGACCGAGCTCCAGATGTCCAACAGGATGTGCAGCATTGCCAAGGATGTTGCCTATGCCTGCAAGAACTCGGAGGGGACTAACAATCCGGCCTGACTAGGCATGGAAATCCCCATGGTGGCTGTCGCCCAGCAGAGTCCGACCACCCCCACGTCAGAACTAACTCAGATAACGGCCCTTTAGCAGGACCTCCAAACTGAGAGGTGAGAAACCAAGGAAACAATTTTGGGGGTTGGGAAAACCGGATACTGCGAGAGCACGCAGAGAAAGTGAGCCCATTTGATGCAGTTTTAATTCCAGTGCGTCCTGCACTAAGGAACGTGCTTGAAATCAGCCCTTTGATTCCTGTGAAACCCTGGGGGTTTGCAACATTATTGACAGTTTGGGAATCAAGGGTTTAAAATAGGCATCGCTCCAGGGGCTTACACTTCTGCTGCTGGGAGACAGACAGAATGTGAACTCTTGCGTTGCTTTCTTCCTCCCCGAGTGGAGATGTTAACGGCTCACATAGCTCACCAGGCACTCGTGTGCGGGTTTTCCTCCTGTGCCATCGCTCTGAAATCAGACTTTGCTGCAGCCAAAGTGGGCAGGAGCCATCAGACAAAACCCAAGATCATCTCCAGGATGAGTCATCGCGCAGGGAAGGATGCAGGGAGGGAGAGGAGAGAGCTGACGGAAAGAGAAATTCAAACTGCCTTCAAACGCCAGCTCCTGCAGATGGGATCTGCAGTGAAACCCCCCTCTCAGAGGAGAGCAGGGGGGAGAAGGGACTGTCAGAACTGACGATGTAGCTCCGAAGAGGAGGAAGAAAAAAGACAGAGGAAAAGAACACAATTCCTCATTTACATGCTGCTGCTACTTTTTTTTTTTTAAACTCTGTATTTCCAGTGTAATAATGGACAGAATGTGTCTGTATATACGTGTCTGTAGTGGAATAGGTGCAGATACGTGGTAGGTATTCACTTTACCAAGCATGCCTTGGGCATCTTCCTCAGTGAGAGGAGGAAGGAATGAAGTGGCCTATAGACACATGTATTTATGTACTGGGGAAAGCCATTCTGGAGAAGTCAGAATGGCAGCTCTTCCAGAAGACATGGACATTCCTGGTGGGAGGAGGCAGCCTAAACCAGTCCCACCCGCTCCACATGGGGTAAGCGGGGCACAAACCATACAAAACGTGGGGTTCTGTGGTTTGTTTTATGTTTTTAACTGAAATGAGACCCATGATGCTGAGAGCATGGGGGAAATGCTGCCCAGGTACCACTCCTCCTGCCAACCATGGATTGAATTTCCTCTCCCAGAGTAGGCCAGAGCTCGTGCAAAATGAAATGTCCTGTCATTTTGCTCAATAACAAAAGCTTCCCCAAAGAGTTTCACCACCGAGTGCCCTCTGTGCCGGGGAGGGCAGCAAGCTGGGATTCTCCCTGTAGCACAACAGCCCAGGGAAATCTGGGCAGTGGTGGCTGGTGGTGCTGATGGGGGAGCAAAGCACCAACCTCTACCTGGAGAGGGGAGGTCAATTCCAACGTGAGAACCAGCACTGTTGTCCAGACTGTACAGATTCCAATGTGAATATATTTCTTGTGCTCTGGTCTATGAGATTGTGTATTTTTAATGTCTTGATTTGCCAATATTTTAATGCTGTCGTGTTCTTTATATATGCTGTACAAAGGAATCGAATGTTATATTTCTATGTAGAGTGTTCCCCTCATGGTTGGGCTCAAAATATAGACGCAATTCCAGTGGCCCACGTGTAGGACCCAGATCCCTTGTAAACTGCTCAAGCTGGGAGGATTTTGATGCTGATTAGCATTTGATTGGGAATCTGGATGGACACCAGAGCAAACTTTGCAATTAGCACTTCCTCTGACCAGTCTGGAGGGAGGAGGAAATCTGGGCACTTTAAGCACTTTGTAGTGGATGTTAATCCCCGAGCCCTCACCAGGAAATCCCGTATAAACCCCAGGCATGTGAAGAACAGCTCCTTGTGGACTGTGCTGCTGGCAAGCTGCATCCACGCCTTCGGAAAAACTGGGTTAGGTGAGATTTTATTCGTGGGTGCAGTGACAGCGTCGGGCACTGAGTGACTTTGGGTCTGCTCAGCCCCTCAGCTGTGGGATGGTCTGGTGGGGTCTGGGAATGGTTGGGGCTGAAGCTGGGAGCTGACTGCAGGGCTGTTCTTACCCTTAGGGAGCAGGAGAGCATTCGTTAGCGGCTGGCTAAGGAACAGCCACCCTCCCTTTGTCGTTCTTGGCTGGGTTTTTAAATAGATTTATGTCCTCTGGAAAAAAATATACCTGTGTTTGGCATTTTTTAAATATGGATTTTGTTATAATGACTATGCTGCAATGATCTTACATATTCAAGTACTCAATAAATGTGTGTTTACCAAGCTTTTGGGTATTTCCATGGCCCTTGCAGTGAATGTGTTTAGGCATTCTGTTCAATGCTCAGTGAAGTTTGTTGTAAGAAGAGCAGCAAACACCTGAAAGCAAAACTTTATTGTACTGTGCCTCTGGAGTTACAGGCTCACGGCCAGCTGGATGGCTTTAGTGCTGGCTCTGTAATTCCCTTTGGAAGTGGTTGTGTTGGTGTGATTTTTCACAACTGCTGCAGTGTAAATGACAATTAGGTGGCTACTTGTGTGCTTTAATAAAGGAAAATAAAAACTCCTGTGCTGTGGATGATAATCTGGAAGAGCTAACTGGGTGGATTGGGAATGTCTCGGCCTCCCCCTTTTAAGGGAGATCAGTGGGGGCTTTTGTTACACAGGAAACTTTGTCTGTAGTTAACATAGGAACAGAAGATGTGAAAATGCTGGAAAATGCTGGGTCCCTGGGCCTTGCAAAGGGCAGCTGTGATGTGTAGGCAGGGCAGCAGTGCGGGCAGCTGCCTGCTGTTAGAGGTGAAGTCTGCGGAAGGATGAAAAGAAGCTCTTCCCACATCCTCTCCCCACAATTCCCAGGAGTTATGGGGTTAGGCATGACCTGGGAGAACAATAAATTTCAGAACTTCTCTGAAAAGAAAGCCAAGGCCATATTCTGTGGGAAAGATGGATCAGCCAGTGAGATGTGCAATAAGGAAAGCGCTTTCTCTGTGAACAGAGATCAATATTCCTACCCAAGCAGGTAAATATCAGGAGAGGGTTTTTTATTAGCAGTGGTGATTTTCTTCTTAAAAAAGAAAAAGTAAATTGGTGAGAAAAAAAATTGAAATCTTTATTTTTCTTCTAGTTCAGTTAATTATAAGTATCCAGGAGTGAGTTCTTACAGCAGAACCATAAACAAAAGTGCTTTATTCAGTATTATGGGATTTATTAATGTACTAAGTATTCTCTCTGCTGTTGTTGGCTGAAATCAAGTGCTGGAAAAGGCTGAGGAATGGATGAGCTGGGGACTGAGCTCTCCACTGCGCAGCTCCTTGGCTCTTGGTAAACTTGGGCAGATCTCTGGCTTTGCGAGAGCCACATCTCCCTTCCTCTCAACATTCCCCCTTCCATCAATTACAACTTCTAACAGCAGAAATAAGGAGCAGAACTCACACTTTCACTGAGATTTGGATGGACAGCACCCTCAGGAACATGGTGTGGTTCTTGGCGTTTTCTCTGCAAGGCCAGGAGCTGGTCTCTGATCCTTGTGGGTACCTTCCAGCCCTGGATATTCTGTAGTTTATGGCTTTATGCCATGGGAAGAGCTGAGCTGGGGAGGTGCTGGGTAACCCTTTACGAGCTGCAGGTCAGACTGGGGTCGGGTGGTTTGGGTGAGTATTCAGATGAAATCCCCCTCCCCAAGCCCACTGCCCATAGGAGCCACAAAGCCTTTCCCTTGCCCTAAATGCCTCTGCCCCCCACAAAGCCCAATCCCAGGGCTGAAAACAGCTTCAGCAGATGGGAGAAAACCTGACTACAGAAAGACTCAATCTGGGTTTTCCCCTTGTAGTACCCCCTGCTCCAAAGCTCGAGACTTGCCCTGATGAAGACACTGCCTGATGCTGAGCAGTTGCCATGTCTGTTTTTCCAAGGTGTTTTCATGAGGAGCTAGACTGTAAATATGCATTTTTTTAAAATTATGTTTTCTTTTTTTTTTTTCCCTGCAAGAAGGCTTGTTAACTCTTTAAAGGGCTGTCACTGGGCTCCCATCTCTCTCTGGGTACTTCGAGATACCATTGCTGGGTAGGACAATGTGTGACCAGAGAAGGATGCCTCTCACCCTGCAATGCTTTATAGGGGAGGTGGCTACTCTATAGTTAGAGCCTCTTTTTTTAAATGAAAAGGATCTCCAGCAGCAGCTGGTGTGGGTGCAGCCTTTGATATCTGCTCAGAAGAGAGACTCAGACTGGCAGCAAAGCAGGCTCTGCCAGAAAAACTCCAGCCTGCTTTCCCGCTCATTTTCCTGTGCTCCCCCTCAGCTATTTTTGTGGGTATTTATGCAGAAGCAAATTTCTCCTTCCTTCAACAGGAGAATCTCCTTCGGCCCCAGCCCTGATTGTGCATTCATGGCTTCATGCCATGTTTGCCGTGTGAATCTCTGTGGCAGCAGAGCTGCATCGCTGTGACTTTGCAGAAACAGTTGGTAATTCACACCCCTGATCTTCACCTCTCAAATCCTGCCCAGGGCTGTCGGAAGGACCAGCTCTTACTTCCTGGCCTCCTCCTTTGCTGAGGAGAACCACAGAGCTGAGGTGGGAGGGATGGAGGGTAGAATCCAGCAGCAACAGCTGTAGGAGGGAAAGTTGTCCCATCTCTGTGGTGAGGACTGCTTGTGAGGTGGAGAAGCTGAAGATGGGAGAGAAGGGTAAAAAGGGACCCGTTAGAGCAAGTCCAGAGGAGGCCACAAAGATTCTCTGGGGGCTGGAGCATCTCAGCTACAGAGACAGGCTGAGAGAGCTGGGGGTGTTCAGCTTGGAGAAGGCTCTGGGGAGACCTTAGAGCCCCTTCCAGTGCCTAAAGGGGCTTCAAAAGAGCTGGAGAGGGGCTTTGGACAAGGGTCTGAAGTGACAGGATAAGGGGGAATGGCTTCAACCTGCCAGAAGTCAGGTTAGATTGGATAGCGGGGAGAAATTCTTCCCTGTGAGGGTGGTGAGGCCCTGGCACAGGTTGCTCAGAGCAGCTGTGGCTGCCGCATCCCCGGAAGTGTTCAAGGCCAGGTTGAAAAAACCTGGTCTAGTGGAAGGTGTCCTTGCCCGTGGCAGAGGTTGGAATGAAATATCCTTTAAGATTCTTTCCCACCCAAACCAATCTATGATTCTGTGGTTCTATGAAGTGGAAGGTGGACTCAAGGTGCGAAGAATAGCCCATAACCCAAAGGTCCTGGTGCTGCTTGAGGAACAGAGGTGGACTGTGAGAAAGTAGAGCATGTGCTGTGTGATGCTGATGGGTGTTTGGCACAGGGTTTTTTTGGGCCCCTCCTTGTCATGCCTATTTTGAGTGGCCCGCAGTGGCTGCAGGCACCTGCCCTCTTGCTCATTTAGACTGGGGATTCATGGCACCTTTGCTCAAAATGTGGTAGCAGAAGTACCAAGGTCATAGCTCCTTTTGAAAGAGGGACTTTCAGGATTTTTCCAAGCAAAGGGATTGCTATGGGACTGGGTGCTGTTAAATCAAAGAGCCCCACGGCTCACAAACTCCCTTTGTTCCTGCTTTCAGCACTCTGAAGCCTGGATAGACTGCATGGCAGAATGAAATAATCAATAAATAGAGCAACATGGTTTCGTATCTTGGCAACGATGATGCTGCTGAACCATGTAAACTGACTTTGCTCTCTCTCTCCCTCGGTGCAGAGATCCCATCTGGCTGCAGGGAAGGAGTGATGCTGGCTCTCCACAGTGCTGGGGGACACAGACAGCCCCTTCCCCCATCCCAAGGTTTCTGCTTCAGCAAACCCATAAACCCCCTAAATAGTCTCTGGGTTAGAAAGTGCACAATAATATCCTACCCCAGCTGGGATCACCCTCACCCCCCAGGACAACATCTCTCATGTTCAGATTAACAGAATCTCACAGTCCTAGAATGGTTTGGGCTGGAAGGGACCTCAAAGATCATCTAGTTCCAACCCCTTGCCATGAGGAGGATTCTTGGGAATTTGTTCTTCCTGTGGCTGAACTGCTGGAAGGGTCTCTGGGAGGAAATCCTATCCTGTTCAACTAGCCCACTCTTGCAGCAAAAGGAGCTTTTCCTTCAGTCTGTGTTATTTCTCAGACAGGATGCAGCTCCAGCGCTGATGGAGTCTCCTGCTGCCAGCAGTGGTCAGGGAGAGCATCGCTGCTTCCCTCCTCTCTGGGCCTGAAGCTAGGCATGAAGGGCTGGAGCCTGCAGCAGCAGCAGCAGCAGCACTGCCAAACAGCACATTTTCAGTGTAGTGAAATGAAGAATGATTCTTCAAGAAGCCAAGCAGGAAACTTGATTTTTCCAAGGAAACCATTGAAAGAATCAGCATCTTCCCATGGACTGGTTTTGGCTGCATTAGATCACCGTTTTCCTGGCCACAGAGAGGAGCCCAGGCAGAGCCTGGGCTGGCTCTGTCCATTCAATAAACATCAGGTTCTCTGCGTGTTTCCAGCCTGGCATGTGCACTGAATGCTCCAAGAAAAGCTCATGCCATGCTGATTTCATTCAGTGACAGGGAATAAAAACAGAAGCTCTGCAGTCAACATGAAATTAAGATTAATGGCTTTTCAGCTTGATTTCCTCTGCGTGGAACAAACCCCGTGTTGCGATTTCGCTATTTAATGTTTGCTCAGTGTTAGGCATTAATAGCAACTTCTCCACATGCACAGGTCACTTGTTCGCATATTTTGGAGTTTCCCCCATCTCGGCCTTGCACTGCTCTTGCTTTTCTTAACCACAGAGGAAATTGTAGAATCACAGAACGGGTTGGGCTGGAAGGGACCTTAAATGTCCTCTGTCCAATCCTCATGCCATTGAAATTTCTGGAGATAATCACTTGCCTCCAGGGACCCAGCATAAAGGGGCAGAAAATGAGCCCAGGCCCTGGTGCTGGTGTTTCACCCTTCTCCCTGCATTCCAGAGGTGACTGGGAGGTGGCAGTGGAAAGCCAACCAGGGCTCTCCCTGCAGTTTGCTTTGGTATCTGCACCGGGGTTTAATTTTAATTTAATGTGCTTGGCTGGAAAACTGCTTCGTCTTCTGATAAATGTCAGCGATGCCACTGAGCCCTTCTTCCCGAGGCTGTCCACCAGGATTGTGGATTTAAGACCAGGCTGGATGGAGCTCTGAGTATTCTGGTTAGTGAAAGGTGTCCCTGCCCATGGCAGGGGATTGAAACTGGATGATCTTTAAGGTCCTTTCCAACTCAAACCATTCTGTGATTCTGTGATTCTGTGATTCTCTGATTCCGTGAGCTGTAGGCTCTGACCTACACGATGACCTTTCATGACCATCTATCATGAAATGGAGGCCGTCAGCTTCACATTCCAGCTCCTGGTCAGCGTGGATGAAGGAGCTCAGCCGGGTGTGGCCACGGCATGACGGATCCCGCTGAATCCATCACACGGATAAGGGAAATTTAATTACATCCGTAAGATTTCCATCAATGCTGAGCAGCAGCAGGCTGGGTCTCAGGGGAGATTTTCATTGCATTGAAATCTGACTTTATTAATTACCAGTCTGTGATCTCATTTGAGGGTTAAGTTTATGAAACTGAATCCTTATTTCTCCGATTTCCTTATTCAGCTGGTTTATTGAGTCTTGTACAGGGGATGGTTTGGGCCTTAGAAACTCCCAAGGTGTCTTACACTTCTGGCAGGAGCTGTGCAGGAGGAGCATCGGAGCAAGGGGAGGTGATGGAGATGTGCAGAAGTCCTGGTGAAAGACAGAGAAAGAAAACACATCTCAGGAAAACTGAAAATGGGGACAGTTGCCTGCTGTCAAAGGTCTTGCTGCCAAACTACAGCTTGTTTCACCCACAAAGGGAACTCCCCCTTCTCACATGGGATGCTGGTGGCAGCACCCAGAGCCCCCAACCCATCCAGCCAGGGAACATTGTGGTGGGGGGCTTCAGCAGAGCGACACCAGCTTTTGGTGCACCCCAGGCTGTTCAATTCCTCATGGGGAAAGCTTCCCATCCTCTGTTTATCCGGGAAGCACCAGACTTGGCTGTAGGCACTAAGGAGAGTGCCTGGTTTTTATCTACACATCAAATTTACTTTTTTTTTGAAAGAGAAAATAGCCACTGAACAGCCCTTGAAGCTTGGGGCTAGTGTCTAATTCCACTCGAAGAGCTTTGTTAGATAATTGCAATGTTTTTCTGAGAGAAAATAGAACAATCGAGGCTTGTAATTAAAAGCCATTCAGGCAGCTTTGATCCTTCCCTCTGCATCTTCACTTACCAAACACAAATGCCAACGAGGACTCATGGCAATATTTACTGTCACTATTCTTGGCCTTTGCCTTTAAATTAACTCCTCTTCCTCGCTTCCAGACAACAGGAGGAGGAGGGAGGGAAATCTGGGAATGTGGTATGTGGCTTTTCGATAGGTGATTCTTTGGAAAGACTTTTTTGAAGGATGCCTGATACCACAGAATCATAGAATCATTAGGTTTAGAGAAGCTCAGGGAGTCCAAGTATCAACTCAGCCACACCACCACGTTCACCACTAAACCATGCCCTGAAATGCCACATGCACAGGTTCTTTGAACACTTCCAGGGATGGTTGCTCCACCACTGCCCTGGGCAGCCTTTTCCTGGGCTTGACCACTCTTTCAGAGAAAAACAGATTTCCTTATATCTAATCCAATCTCCCCTGGCACAACTTGAGGCTGTTTCCTCTCGTCCTGTCTCTCCATGATGACGAGTCTGGAGCTTCTCTGGAGGCCTCAGAGCTGTCATAGAACAAAGGTTTATGACCCCAAAACTGACTCCAGGCACAACCTCAGCTGCAGCGGTGGTGTGGAAAGGGCAAGACCCACACACTCTGCCCCGGGCATGGACAGGGAGCTGCCAGGGCCATGTCCCCACAGCCCACAGAGGATCCTCAGGTGACCCCCCTGACTCAGTGTGAGAGGGAATCCAGCCTGGGAAGTCCCCTCCCCTTCAGCAGCAGGTGGGAATGTCAAACCTTGGGGTGCTGAGACCCTCTGAAGGCACCAAACAGGGCTTGTTTCTCCCAGAATTGGCAGCAAAGCCAGAGGGTCACCATGTCCTCGGGTTTGTGGTGGGAGCATCAGTGGCTCATCAGCACCCAGGGGTGGGTGCTACAGATAAGTCAGGCTGTACAGAGAAGCAACAAATTCTCTTCCTTGGACTGATTTTAACGGTACCATCTAGAGACCCTTCTGCTTCTCATCTTCTATAGTCCAAGTTTTCTCTTCTCCGTATTTAATTTTTATTTTCGTCTTTTTCTCACATAAAGATGCTTCTGAGAGGCAGGCCATCAACTCTCAGTGGGGTATTATTTCTTTTCTTACCCAAAAATCGTGGCCAGGCTTAGGGAGGCAGTGTGAGGCTGCCTAAGACCCAGGGGATTAGAGCTTCCCGGGAGCTGCAGCACGGCTCGGATGAGGACAATTGATCCAAACAGCCGATATTGCTGCAGCACAAAGACTTAAAAAGCAACAACTGCTTCCGGTCCCCCGCCTTAGCTCAGATGCCTGCGTTGAAAGCCTGCAGTGGGAACACGAGCCCTGTACGAACCTAATTCCGGTTCTGGGGTGGGAAATGGCTCCCAGGGATGACGGAGCAGAGTCCTCCAGGGCTGTGTCCTCATGGGTGTGACAGAAGGAGGAAGGCGATTCCTTCCCCGAGCAGCTGCTGCTGCTGCAGTGGGCAGGAGCAAGTGGAAAGGCTTCAGCTCCTGCCGTGCCCAGGGAGCTGCGTGGCTGCACCGCACCTCAGCACTCATTAACACATCCCGGACTGTCCCAGAAGGAAATTTCCCCGGCTTTGAGGCTGAGCGGACTCCCCTGCTCAGTGCATGGCTGGCTGGGAAGGGGTTAGGACAGGAGGGAGCCCTGAGGGTCCCTAATTCAGCGTCCTGCGACCCTGCAGACCCCAGACAGGATGTTTGCTTTAGGAGGGGATTTATTCAGTGAATCGTTAACGGGGTTTATTTCCTCTCTTCCAGTCTTCCAGATGCAGCTGATGGGGGCTGGTGTGACAAGCCAGCCCCAGCAGTGCGAGGAAATTCAAAGGAATGAGCTGGCGCGCGGGGTTTTCCTGGGGGGATCCTGTGCTGGGGGTGGGCGAGCCTCTCCTTGGAGGCGTTTTCTGCTCTCCCAGAAGGCGCCGAAGCAGCGTGGCCCTGGATGCTGTGCTCCGAGGGTCTGCCCGGGCACGGGCACCCCGAGTTGGCCGGCTGCCCGCAGGAGCAGGGTGCCAGGCTGGGTGTGAGGCTGAGCAGGCTGCCGGCGATGCAGCGATGCTGAGCTGCAGGCAGAGAGTGCCGCTTAGCGCCGCCGGGCTGAACTCGCACCGGCCTCCTCGGGGCTCCGTGGGAGCTGCAGCCCCTCCTGAGCACCGGAGGAGACCTCGGCCAATGCAAATCCTTCTCCCCTCGGAGCCTGGCACCCCACAAGAGGGGCCAGCACTCATGTGTTACGCGTTTGACATGGAGAGAATCGTGGATGCAGCAGGATGAGGCTGAGATGGGGCTGCTCATGCTCAGAAAGGGAAGGCCCAGGGGATGTAAGCAATGTCTGTAAGTGCCTGTGGAAGGTTCAGAGAAGAGGGAACCAGACTCTCCTCAGTGATGTCCAGCGACAGGACAGGAGGCACAATCTGAAATGTGGAAAATTCCATTCAAGCGCAGGAAAGAAATTCCCTGTTAGAGTGGTGAAGTACGGGAAGGAGGTTGTCCAAAGTATTGTGGCATCTCCATCCGTGGAGACATTCAAACCCGAGTGGACGCAGTGCTGGGAAATTTGCCTTGCTTGAGCCGTGCTGTGATTCTGTGACTGTCATGACTTGTGATTCACAGAAAAAGCTCCAGCAATGTCACTGTCATGTCTGAAACGGGGTGACTCACTGAAAAGATCCTTTCCATCTAACGAAATACAGTAGTTTTATCACCTGGTAAAATCTACTGCCTTTCCTAGAGCCCCAATGCCAATGAACAGCGATGCTTCAGCTGATTAGGCAGCTTGTGAGAGAGGCGACATAATCTGTCAGTTTTCTCACTCAGAAAGGTTTTTCCGCCTGGAAAGCCCCATTGCCAGCAGGTGGCAACCATGCTAAAGCAAAATTCCTGGAGAAGTTTCACCTGGAAGAATGTGCTCTCCTTCATTGTTCTCCCAAAGTTAACACCTTTAATATGGAGAAGGCAACACGGTGATCTTGTATCCACACACCTGTTTTTAGTTTTCTACAAGTTAAATTGCCGTCATGAGGTATTGAGGGTTTTCAGTTTTCGTGTTGGGGTACTGAGGGCGCTGAATTGCCTCGAGGAGCCTCACCTGGGGTCTCCACCCACACTCTCACCCTCCCAGAGCCCATTTAAGCTGAGAACTGCAGCCTCCCCTTCTTTAGCTTTACCTGTCCTGCTCTTCGTTGGGCGAATTTCGAGAGGTAAGAGCTGAGCTTGGTACCTGGGGATTGGGGGAAAGGTTGAAAGAAATGTTTTAGCTGAAACAGCCTTCCTAAAACCAGTGACATATAAACCTTGCAGGGCTAAAGTGTGTGAGAATGAGTTTTCCAAGCTTTCAATATGGAATTTCTGATCTCCAGACTCTCCCACTCAAGTACTGATTCTGTTCAAGTATTTTGACTATTTATCCGTGAAAGAAGGAACTTTTATATCTGCAGTGCTCACTAGATGTTTTTCTTGTGGTTTACATAACACCTTAATTTTGTTATAAACCTACTGTGGTTTATTTTATAACAGGCAAAATGCAATATATGTAGCAAAGATGTGGCACAAGTAGCAGAGATTTTCTCCTGTGAAAGAAAGACCAGTCTCTTTTTTCCCCCATGAGGTTTATTTCATTACTCACTCTTAAATAAATATGTATTTGACACTTAACAGGAACAATTAGTTCAAAATAATTTCTAACACAAACTCCCACAGTTGCCATAGTATTTGTACGGTGTCTTGCTTAACGCTAATTTTGAGACTCAAATTTTCCTTTTGGTCTAAATTTAACAAGTCAGAAAAGAGGAAATTTGTGGTGGGGTAGAAGATGAACATCCTTCAAAATCAAAAGAATGCTGTAACACACAGGAACATACATAGACCTGAAAATAGTTTATTTTCTCTTCCAAATACTCATCTTCTGTCTGCTTTATTGATGTTTCATTGAAAGTACTCATCAGCTCTGCTCCATTAAACAATCCTCCCTAATAACACAGTGATGAAAACTGAGCTTTGCACTCATCTGGAAATTGGTCTCTGGCCTGTCTGTGCTGTACAGTAGATGGCAATAAAGGACCACTCTGAGGCAGAAATACACCCCTGAAAAGGAAATGTTCTGTCCCTAACAATTCAGAGTGTGAAATTAAAAATCAGGGCATAGAAATACAACTCTGAGAAGCTGGTAGGAGCAAAGAGGGGAAACACAGGAGCTGCAAGTGGGCAGGGCAAACCCTGTTGCTGATGAGGATTATAAACAGGCCATACATTACATGTAAACAAAAGAAAGGACCTTGTGCATTCACTGGCCACGCCTCCGGTCTGCAAAGGTGTTCCTGAAAAGCCCCGGGAGGGCAGGGACCTGCCATCCCCAACTCCTTGTTCAAGAAGTTCTGCATTCCAGCAACTTCCGGAAACTTTTTCGAAAGCTGTCATCCAGGAAAGCGTACAAGAAAGGATTCAAGCATGAATTGGCATAGCTTAGGCTGGTGATGAAGTAGGATATCCCAATGACCATGGAGGTCTGGGGCAGGTCAGTGGTCAAAGCCACGATGGTGGCCAAGTGGAAGGGGGTCCAACAGAAGAGGAACACAGCCAGGACTATGAAGACCATAATGGTGACTTTCTTCTTGGCTTTGTCCAGGGCTCTGGCATTGGAGTTCAAGTGCATGTTCCTCAGCTTGTAGAGCATCATGGTGTACAGGATGCAGATGGTGGATACCGGAATGGCAAAGCCAAGGATGAGGGTGTAGATCCTGCTGGCTTTGAACCAAAACCTCTCAGGCTTGGGGAAGTTGAGACCACAACTCTTGATCTCCAGGTCATCGGTGTAGACATTGGCAAAGATGATGAAAGGGAGGACTATGATGGTGACCAGGATCCAGATGCACAGGCTGACAATCCTGGCTGCTCGGTACGTGCGATGGGGCATCCTCTTGGACCTGACTGTAGCCAGTACCACCAGGTACCTGTCTATGCTCATCACTGTCAGGAAATAAATGCTGGAGAAGATGTTGTAGTGGTCTATGGACAAGATGACCTTGCAGAGGATTTCTCCGAAGGGCCAGTAGCGGAGGAGGTGCTCTGCAATATTCATGGGCAAGACGAGGGTGAACAAGTCATCGGCTATAGCGAGGTTCAGGATGAACATGTTGGTCACAGTCTTCATCTTGGGTGCCTTGAGGATCACATAGATGACAGCAGTGTTGCCTGTGAGCCCCACAGCACAGATCACAGAGTAGATCACGGGCAGGATAACATAGAAATCAGCTGCCTGCTCTTGGAGGGTGAAGTTGAACCTCATGCTGTTTTCCAGGTAGCAGCTGTTGCCTGCGTTGCTGCAGGAGCTGTTCAGATCATCCCAAAAGGAGTTGTTTCCCATGTCTGTTGATCACAGACCACCCTCAGATGCCGCTGAAAGCCTTGCTAGCCCAGAAGTGAGAGCTTTTCTGTTTGGTTGGGTCTCTTTCCCCCTCCTGTGAGAAGCAGCTGTTACCTCATTTAGATGCAGTTTATTTTCAAAGGTGAGTCATGAGGCTGCACAGACCACGTAACTTACCTCTCCCCCCTGTTGGAGAAGTTAGATTTTGGAGTGATGAAGGGGGAAAAAGATGTTTGGAAGACATAAGGCTCCATGAACTGAGCAAACAAGAGAATTATGACTTTCTAAATAAGTCAAGAAACTCTTCTTTCCGAGAGCATTCCAGTGAGCTTTGGCTTTTCTTTGCTGGGGGAGTTGAGTGTTTCCCGTTCAGCTGTCTGCAGTGAGAGTTCTTCTGGGGCTGGCGGGAACAAGGAGGCAGAATGGGGAGTTTCGTGCCTGGCTGGCTGTTCACAGCCCTTGGAGGACCTGAGGGATGGCTGCTGTTTCGCTGGCACAGCGCTTGCTGTCCGTGCCGGATCAGAAGCGTTCCAGTGGTTAATTAGTGCCTGCCTTTGTGTTGGAGTTCAGGCTCTTCATGGACCGGGATTTCACGAACAATGAAGACGTTTCTGACACTGCTGCTCCCCGCTCCCAGGGTCCCCTAGCAAAAGAAGGAGGGGGAAAAATAGTTCAGGGAGTATTTCCAAAACTAAGGGTTAAAGGGTTTTACCCCACAGCCAAAGTAGACCTTTAAGCAAGGATGGGCTCTGAACTTATTCACTATGAAGACCATCCCCAGTACAAACAACTGGCAGCACCCCAAACCTGGTACAGACGGACAGACAAACCTGTAAATCTCAGAAGTTCGGGATTAATCAGGGAAGAGGCAGAAAAGTACCCTGAAAGCAAATCCACTTCAGAGACACAGCAAGAATCATCCTGTCTGTAGCAGTTGCCACATCCATCACTATTGCCCGACCCATACTTCCAAGAATTCCTCCACAGGGAATGAACAAACGACCGACCCCTACCCCCACCGTGAAGATCAAAGGTTTGGCAACCGGTCCCCAGGCTCTGCAAAGAGAAGTGCCTCACTTCTCTTGCATTTTGTTGCAATAAAGTGAGTGGACCTGCCGGCACTGGGGATGGAAGGCTGAAGTGTCCCTTACCTGGGACGCGGCTCCGCTGCCTCCTCCAGCACCTGCTGCTGGCACTGGTGAGCCTCTTCCCTCTAATCCGAGTTGGAGGAGGGTCTCTGGGTTGCTGACGTACCGGGATTTGCAATCAGATCAACATGATGCTTCTGTGTGTGCGCGTTGCGTGTCTGAGCAATTAGCACTTGCTCAGACCAGGGAAGGGGGGGAAACAAAGGTTTTCTCTCTGCAGGGTTGTTAAAATAGTAAATACGGTGGATGTTCCCTTCAGGAATGGGGGAGATGTCGAGGGACATAGGCAGCACCCAGGACTGGCTGAATGAGAGATGCATGAAACGGTGGGAAGCGGGGGGTTAAACTGCTTCGATAGGGAACAGTGGCTGGTTTTAACAAAGGGAGTGGAAGGAGGGTGAGCAACATTACAGCGCGAAAAATAAACAAATAAACAGATGTACCTTGCCAGATCTGTGCTGTTTTTGGCTGCTCTGGGGGAGTTTGGCCGGGTTTCTCCAGCTGGGTCTGGAGAATCCGGCTTTGGAAATTAAATGAAATCCTTCAGATGTGCATCAGGAGGTGCAGGAGTCCCGCGAAGCTTGTCGGAAATGCACCCCAGGTTATAGAGCAAACCCAGCAAGAATGTAGGATCACTTTACCGGCATGTTCCTAGAAAAAGGAAATCAAGAGTCTTTTGATTCTCCTTTAGTCTTTTAAATGTTGCCTGACCTTTGTTTCAAGACCTGACGGTGAAAACACAGGCATCCATCAGTGCCATGCCTGGCTGTGTGCACCTATCCAGGTGGGCCAGCTTGTAGATCTAAGCCATGTAGCCAAGAATTGTGTTCGACTTTGCTCCTCTTCTTTAGATGTTTCTATATTTTTCTGGCAAGATTATTGTGCACCAGTAGCTGGGTGGGAGTAAAACTTTTTACTGCACTCCTTAAGGCCATGGATATAACTGACTTTTCAGCAGATGGGATTTTTCTTATGCCCAATGTACAACTCTTCCAGATATTTTCTGTATCTTGGCCAAAATCTAACCAGACATTGGGCTTAAGGAAAATTAAACAGGAATGATATTGTCCAATTATATTGCATAGGAATGATATGGATGATACAACTCCAGATGAAACACCCCCGGAGCTTTCCTCTTGCCTATTCTGGGAAAGCTGGTGTGGTTTATAAGGAGTTGTAAACGAAGCAAGTTATTGATAGGTCTGCAGGGGGAAGGCAGTTTCCAGGAATTGCTGTTGTCTTTTTCAGAGAAGAACATACAGGGAGGCAGAGAAATTCAGGAGAATGTGATGCTACATTTGCTGATCTGTCACTATTCCCGGGGACAAAAGGATTTGCAAGTATTTTTTATCCACAGTCCTTTGAGGCTTTCTGTTTTTCAGCGTAAAGCATATCTCTGATCTCTGGGACAGCTTGAAAGCTGTCCTTTCTGTTCCCAAACTGTATTTTCTTGGAATTGGCATCATGCTGCCATGGCCAGGGGCCGTGTGCCCAGGGTGCTGTGTGTTTTAGGGACTGTGGTGAGGGGCTGGGAGCTGGGGGGGCTGCAGTGCTGATGATGTTCTCTTGTGCTTTGCCCTTTGCCTTGTGCCTTACTCCTCATTATCCACAGTGAACATGCTCTTCGTGCCTTGGTTAGGATGTGCTTGATTAAAGTAGCCTGTCAGAGATGAGATGGAGACTAATTAAATCTCGTTGCCTGGTGTGGGTAGTGGGGCTTTTGCTTCTTATATGCCCCAAACAAATTACTGGCACCTGCTTTCTGAGCTCCTTGCCTGGTTCTCCAATAAAACTTGTTTGCTTTGGGGAGAACAATTGCCAACACATCTAAATTCATGTAGGAAATTGCTTTGCAGCAGGAATTGTTCTACCAACAGAGAAAATATTTCCTCTGTGTGTCTCTGAGTCCAGCCAGGGCCGGAGGCTGTGCACAGAGGAAACAGATCCATGGATATTGATGTGATGGGGAGTGCTTGGAGGGAAGGCTGAGAGAGTACTTTATTCATCTTGTCTTCTCTGGCTGGGAACCCCTTGGTTATAAATATTGCAGTGGCACGAAGCCCTGAAAATCAAGCACTGGCTTGAAGATGCTCTTACAAAGGACATGAGCTGTGTTTTCCCTCAGAGCTGCTTGGACCTACTCCTGTGCCAACAGCTCCATCATCAGCGCAGTGCAACAGGGACAAAGGTTTTATTCCTGGCAAATCCACGCCATGGAGATGGACTTTGCCTCTTGAAGCCCACATTCACACTGTGCAGCTTGGGTCAGCTGTGCAAACAAAGAAAAGGCAGCGTTTTAGGGAGGGGGAAATCCCTGGCAGTGCTAAATCAGCGGTGCTTGATTGCCTTCATAAAGCTGATGTGCTGCTGGCTCCAGGCAAAGGCCATCCATCCACCATTTCGGTGTTAGGGACAACCTGTCTTGTTGGGCTCCTGCTGCTGTCAAGGAGTCAAGTTCATCTCAAGGACACAGATATACAATCAATACTCTGTTTACCAAAACAAAATGTTCTCAGCTGCCTGTCTTGCAGTCGCTGGTTATTAAGGTGATTTATTTGTATGAAGTGTTCAGGCTTTTCAAAAGCACTGCAGGTTAATAATAGAATCAAGGAGTAGTTTGGGTTGGAAGGGACCTTTAAAGGTCATCTAGACCCCCCCCCCCCCACCCCCCGCAACGAGCAGGGACATCATCAACCAGATCAGATTTGCTCAGAACGGAACCATCCAACCCGACCTTGAATGCTCCCAGGGATGGGGCATCTACCACCTCTCTGGGCAACCTGTGGTAGTGCCTCACCACCCTCATTGTAAAAAAATTCTTTCTTATATCTAGTTGAAATCCACCCTCCTTCTGTTTAAAGCCATTCCCCCTTGTCTTTTTACAGCAGGACCTGCTAAAATATCCAGAACTGATTATGTCAAATGGGCTGTAATTGCTTCTGGCAATTGCTCAGGCTCCTTGCAGGATAACATTCACCCACAAGCTGGGACATGTCCTCCTGCTTCCCCCCAAACTTCCCAGCCATGCTGAGCCAGGCTGGCTTAGACAGGTGATGGTGCTCACCTTGTGGGACACCCCAGGGAACCAGGCAAGGGCTGCGGGTGATGATTTTTTCTGAGGGGTGAATGTAGGACAAATGTCTCTGTGGGTAAGCTGGTGAATTGTGGGTGAGGAAAGTGCCTTTGAATGGTGATAACTGGCATGGATCCAGGAGCCGGTGACACATCCTGCCCACCCGAAAGCTGCAGTGAAGGCAAAGAGGTACGGGAAGTGATTTAAGGAAAATGGGAGTAATGAGTCCATAAACGGCCTGTTTTTGGCGGGGAAAGTACATATCGATAACTGCCCCGTCTGTCTCTGCAGGGGAGCCATCGACACAAACGCCGTGTTAGCAATTTCCTCAGCCCAGCTGTGATGGGGAATAAAAGCTGTAGCACCGGGAGGTGGTGGGTGGCTGGCTGAAGCTGTTTACTCCCTGCAATCCAGGAAAGAGGTTGGGAGGCTCCTGCAATGGGTCAGCCCTCAGTCCCAGCACCTCTTGGAGACCCTGGCTCTTCTACCACGCCTGCCCCAGCCCCGTGGTGCTGGCTGGGGCCACCCAGAGGTGCCACTGAGCCACGGAGGGCCAGTGGCATTGCAGGAGGCTGCCTGGCTCCCAGCAGGAGCTGTGCTGTCAGGTGTGTTAATTAAGAGAGCTCTGGTAGAGTACTCGTGACAGTGGGAGCAAGGACACGGTGCCAGTCTTGCTGCAATTAATAGATATCTGTGAGAATTTAGAGTGCAGGCAGAATGCTGCTTTAAACACCCTCATTTCCTCTCCCACCCTGCTCTGGTCTGGCTTCAAGCAGCCTTGTTCCAGAGAGAAATTAAAATCTGCTTGCATTCCAGGATGCTTTTATTCTCCAGCATTTTTTCCTGCTTTTCTCGAGGCTGGGAGTGAGTGTGTACTTTTGTTGGTTTGCTGCCCTGAGCCAGCTCAGTCTGTTCAAAGCAGAGCCTTTTGGAAGAGGGAGGTTTCTGGAAGTGGATTGTCCCCTTTTTCCATGCTGCTCATCGCCTTTGTGGGGTGTGTGGGGCTCAGGGCAGTGGCCTGGGGCTTGCTTTGTGTCTGTGCTGCCACGAGGAGTGGGCAGAAAGTGTCCCATGGCTCTGACTGTGCCAGAGATGCTGCTGCTGCCTCATCCTCCTCAACTCTCTGGAAGCAGGAGAAGCTAATCTGCAGGATCAAGCTATGGATCGATTAGCCTCCTGGACTTGGAGCTTTTGTGCTTCCCTATCTCAGAGTTCTTCCATCAGCCCACGTGAGTGACAGCTTTTGTGTAATGTGCCTGTGGGACCTGTGCCTGTGAGGAGAAAGCATTGGATGTGATGGGACTGGGAGCTGCAGTACTCTGGGGTACAGCTAATTGCCTCCTGTCGGAATTCTCTTGACCACGGAGATGTTCACAGAGTTCTGTTTCCTGCTAGTTCTGTTTCCACCTTTATCAGATGTGCACCGAGTGTGTGCAAGGGCATTCTTCAGCACAGCTGAAGATCAAGACATAAGGAGGAATCCTAGTTTAAAAGGATGGGAGCACAACTGAAATAAAAGGATGTTTTTTGCCTGAAGTAGGTGCGAGTCAGCAGGTAGGAATCAGCTCTTCCCTGGATCCTTGTCCTTCCTGTGCTGCTGGTAGATGAAGGTGCCCTGCAGTGCTGTGATCCATCAGCATTCCTGGCAGGAATATACATTATTTAGTTGCTATTAAGCTGGTTGTAACACAGCTGCTAAGAGCCCTCGGTATCTGCCACTTCCAAGTGAGACGAGTTGTCACTTTGACTTTTTTAATGCCGTCTGAACTGTCACTTCTGAAAGACCACCCTTTCTGTCATTGCTTGACCTGCTTGGAAAAGCTTCAAGTCTTTACAAAAACCAGCACTGCAATAGGGCTATAATGAACCCTTGGAAAAACAGCCCGGAGCTCTTCAGGGATGCTCGCCAGGGAGCAGGCTCTGTGCAATATATTCCAATATCTCTAAGCAACAGCTTAATGTGTTGCCTTGTCTGTTTAAGTAGCAGAGCTCCTCTGGCCTGAAAGCCTCATCAGCGGAGGGTTATGGAGTGCAAATTGCTCCTGAATGAATTTGCTTCTTTGTTCACTCTGGTTTCCCCTCCCTCTTGTGTTATGACAGTGAAATGACTCATCTTCACCTTAATATCATGTTTTAGAGAAATGGTCTAATATTTTGTACAATGTTCATTGTAAGAAAAACCCAAACCAACAAAACAGATTAAATCTGTCTTCTGGCACATTTTCCAGTGTAATTCTAGAGAGCTGGCACCTTTCTCCACACTCTTTAGGCCAACACACACTATAGAGTACAAGGTTTGTGAGACCATCAATTATTGTAAGGAAAAAAGGGAAAAGCAGAAGGCCTGTTTTGAGCTTAGTGAAACTCGATTCTGGCTTGGGACTGCAATCACTTATTACAGCTCTGTTTTGCAATTAATACCAACCCAACCTACTTAAAAAGGTCATCGTAATTCTTGTGGCCATGTATGTGCTCATGAAAATTCAGTTTTAAGAACATGAGCCTTGTTGGTTACATCAGTGCGCTGGACAAAAATGTAGGTTGGATAATCGAGGTGAATTGAGTAGGAAATGGTGTGCTATAAAACTCATAAAAATAATTTAAAAAGCAAAATATAAAAGGAAAAGGGAAGGGGTTACTGCAAGTTGAGGTGTATGGCTGGTGCTCTCTGCTCATCCACACCACATGGCCATGGTGGGGATGTTTGAGCAAGTGAGGGAGGGACTGGGTTCAGTGTGGGCCCCAGAAACAGCCAAAGGAGCAGCAACAGTCAGCAACCCCTGGCTCTTCTGTCTTTAAAATCTAATTTGGGCCTCAAAGCAAAGCCCCCAAATTTAATTCCTTGGAGATGGAAGCTGTCAGGTCTTTGACTGGGGCTTTCACAGTGTGCTGGGTGAAGAAGGCCCCCATCAGAAATCCTGTTGGTTCAGATGTAATTATAGATAACCACATCATAAAGAAGATTTGGATGCTTGTGGAGGAGAAGCAGAAAAAGCAGAGAAATAAAGTTACACTTCTGTGTTTTCCACACGGAATAATTTCCAAAGCGCAGAACTCGCCAGGCCATGCAGGGCCTCCTGCCAGGGAAGTGATTTCAGACAAGTACTGGCTGAGTGGGAGAAGGTGCTTTGTGTTGGAGGGCTGAGTTATCACTGAAGTTTTTCCACTTTTAATACTCAGTAATATCAGTGTCGTTTTATCGATATGGAGCACACTCAGGCTCTGAGACATCTCCATCTCCACCTGCTTCTCAGCTCCACTTGAAGGCAGAGGGAAATTATTTCCTTGTAAATGACCTGTTTTCACCACATTCTGCAAACTCTTACTGAGGCTCCTTGCCATGAAGTTGATTTTCTTTTTTTTTTTTTTCTTTTTTTTTAATTTTTACTAGTAAGAATTGCTTTCTTCTTCCCAATATTAAGTAAATTGTTTCTCTGCCTGGGATGTCAGGAGGCGCAGGAGCACATCCTGTACAGAAGCACTGCCCAACTCCATCAATAACCTTTTTGTGCTGCTCAGCGAGTCCTAGAAAACTGCAGAGTAGTTTTGTGTCCCTGCAGTTTACTTGGCAATCAATCCTCCATCTCTGATAAATCCTAATTTACAGGGAGGATGTGACGAACTCCTTCCTCTGCAATCAGGAGTTGGTAGTGCCCATTCTTGTGTGGGTTTATGGGTTCAGCAGAATAATAGCATAGGAACAGATGTGTTCTGCAGCGTTCCTGCTTGGTTTGCTCCTCACTGTGTGGGGCAGACAGCAGCCTTTTACAGCCCTACAAAGGGCAGGGAATTTTCTGGACTGGGAAGAAAAGCATCCATGAGAGGGGCGGAATGTGATGCTGTTACCCATGGCTCGTGTTCCCACCTCTGTTGTCAGATTTCCCTTCCTCTCTGCCCTGGGGCACCTCAGTAATGGGGGGTTTGTAGTGTTGTTGTCCATATTGAAATTGGTCAAAGAGTTTATGGACTTATTTCCAGCATGAAAACAAACCCTGTTTTGCTGGTTACATAAGGGAAAAAAGGTTTCAGGAGAGAGAGGCGAGAAAGAGGTGAGAGACCAGTGAGTTTTTTTCATGTGGCTGCAGGGAGGGAAAACAATTGTGGTGCGTGAGGAGCGTTGTTAACGTAAAAGCAACAAAAGCAACCCAAGCAGTGAGCGAGCATCACTTGAGCTGCATCGTGGTCAGTAAGGGCTGGATCCCTCCTACTCCTTCCCCTGCCAGAGGCGCTTTTGTTGGGCTGCTTGTGCTTGTCATTTCCCTTTCGATTGTGCAGCCGTTTCTTAGAAAACAGTTGGTTTTTATCGACTCTCCTGAGCATTCAAGTGAGTCCAGGAGATGTGGGGATGGGCGGATAAGTGGGTTTGGATGGTCTTGGCTATTAGGTGTTGCTGTGTTTCCTGGTGCTTCTGTTTCTGATGGAGCTATTTGCTTGTCTCCAAAATGATCCCAGGAGCGCTGCTTTTGTGGAAGGCAGAAGAGCTCAACAGAAAAATGCGCTTGAAATTACCTGTTCTGGGGAAGCGCAATCACTGTGAATTTTCTGCCAGAAACTGCTTGTGAACAAAGATGGAGCCTGAATTAGGGATCTGCTCTCGTCCCTTGCACTGACACAAAGCTCTCCGTGCACCTCCAGAGGGTTGTCACCCCACAGGAACATGTCCCTTCAGGAATCTCCTGGCAGGGCAGCGAGGGGGAGTTGACATCACAGCTGCATGCCTGGGAAAAACATCGAGGCAAATTCTCCTCTTCTGGCCAGGAAAGCCAGAGTGTCTGCCTGCTGTATTCCATGAGTAGAAAATCAATTGCTGAGGGATTTCTGCTGGGAGATTTGTGCTTTATGAAATTCATGCCGGGGGCAGAGGAGGACTGGGGAGCTGGAAATGATAGCATTGTCTTCCTCTCCTCTGCTGCTTTAATTGTTTGTAATGATTTAATAACCAGCACTAAACAGGGAAGCTGATCCTTCCCTGCAGCAAGCACAGGCATGTGGCATTTTATTACCTTTATTAGGGCCTCTGTTTGGAATTTCTTTGCTGCATTTCCTTCTTTGCAGGCTTGGTCCAAAGCTTGGAGAAGTCGGTGTGAAAACTGGACTTCGTGCTGTGAAGATTCTGAGTGTTGAGTATGGGAAGGAAATAATAAGGAGAAATGACATAATTTAAACAAGGAAATGCTCTTGGCTTTGGTACTTTGTGTGCACAAATGCACACCAGGAGAGGAAGAGCAAATCAGGTACCATCTCCCAGTACTTGCAGAAGAATGAATGGAAAGAACTTCCTGTTTAGGCTGGAAATTAGGAGAAAGTTTGTACCCATCAGAAGGGTGTTGAAGTGGAGCAGCTGCCTAGTGACAACAGATGGATGGAGAAGTGAAATCCCAAATTAAGGTCTTTTAATGTGGAGCTTTTTGGATGTTGGGGGTTTTAGAAGCAGAACTTGCGAGTCCCATGGGTGATGCAGGCAGCTTCCCAAGGGAGCATCCCTGTCCCATGCCAGGGACCTGCTGCCCTGGTCCCACAGAGTGATTTGGGTTGTACCTGGTGGCTCAGCAGAGCTTGGAGAAATGCCTCAACCTTTTTTGGATTTGAATGGCATTTGGGTCAAATCAAGTTTCTCCTCTGAGGGAGGGAGTCTTGAAGTCTCACAGGTTTTGCTCGAACATTTCTTTAATCTGTGCCCCACCCCAAAAACCGCCAGCAGATCCCCTGCTCCTCCCGCACTGTGTCTCCCACAGCTATGATCCTCAGAGCTTTTCCCTTAAACTACAAGAACTGGAAATTGGCCGGGTTTTGTTGCCTCTTGGCAACAAAATTGTCCCCTATTGTGCTGCTCAGGGGGAGAGAAACTTCTTCCTCCCTTCAGTTTGCTGCAACAAAGTGTTTTGTTCCTCTTTGTGAAGAACTGGGAAGAAACACTTCTTTTAAAGCTGAGGGAGCCAAATTCAATTCCCTTATCGTTTTGAGCAAAATAACCAAGTTATTTATGTTAAAAGTAACTCCAAAATTTTGAAGAGATCTGTGGAGAAAATATTTCTCTTGGTGACTGATTACAAGTGGGTATGGGAAGAAACTCTTTGCCTTGAACCACTCAAAGCAGTAATTTCTTCCCGAAGAGTAATTACATTTTCTGGGTGGAAAAAAAAGAAGCAGTAGTGGACCAAAGGAGCTCCAAGCCAATCTCCATTTGCTGTCAATGACAGAATTAAATGCACAGGGCTCCTATCAGCTCTGCCAGACAAAACATTGCTTTTGGGTCACTGGAGGTTTTGTCAGAAATCTTTGTAGCACAAACAGTTCATGGACTTATCTCTGCTGGCTTCAGCCATTCCTGCTGTCCATCGTATCTTGCTATTGTAAGGCAGCTCTTTTCATTATGTTGCCTTTTAATCCAGATATCTGAGCCTTTTTCTACTTCTAGCCCCAGTTTTCAGCAGGACAAACATTTTCTTATCTGTGAGTGTATTCAGTGGTGACCACACAAGTGAAGGCAAGGAGCTGGCAGGTGATAATTTATGAAACTTTCTGTAATGGGAAAAACTCAGCATTCAATTTCCATCTCCTTAGAAATCTCTATTTTTATTTCTTTTCCTGTCTCTTGTGGTCTTTGTGGCTGGTCTGAGTTTAGTGCTTGGAAATGCAATTATATGGATCCCAATTCTTTTGAGACAGAATAATCTTGTGCATAAACCCAAATAAATGTAACTTTCCAGTATTAGGGCAGTTTGACATCCAGGCTTGGGGACCTGGCAGTGGTTAGTGCCCGGCCAGCCTCAGAACACAGAGTTTGTCTGATTTAGGTGAAATTTCATCCATTGGAGACAAAGTAAAATTGCCTCTTATTTGCTCAGCACTAAGAATCCATCTGAAGCTGATTGCCAAGACTCACTGGAGCTGCTGAGTGATGGGATAAACCCCTGCAATGGCACCATGAAATGGGAGACTGGGAGAGAAATATTGAAAAATGGCATTTCCAACCATTTGCAGGCCCTGATGTTCTGCTGTTGGCTTGGTGCTGTCAAAGGGGCTGATTTTGATGGTTTTAGAGGGACGAACCTGGGCAGTGAAATGCACCTGAGGCAGCAATTGCATCTCTGGTCTCTGCAAGTGCCTTTTTCTCCCTTCATGCTCCTCAGCACTGCAGGGACTGAGTGAATCTGAGGCTTTGGGAAGGCCCAGTAGTGACAGATTTTGGAGAGATTTGAGTCAGGAGCTGGAAGCAGCAGCAGCAGGTGGTGTAACCTTCATCCTTGTGCTCCCCTGCATGCTGATGCAGCCTGAAGGAGGCAGGGATTCCATTAAGTACCTTCTGTATCTCCCAGGGAGTAAAACAAGTGGCAAATTCTTTAATTTCTTGGAGTTTCAGGCGTGTGTCGTTTGGCTGTGCTGCACCCCCGGGCCAGGGTCTGCCTCTCTTTGCTCTGGCTGGTGCTTCCAAGCTGTCCCCTGTGATTTTTATTTGCAAACCACCTCTCTGACCAGCTTCCACTCTGCTTTAAAAATTCAGCACCACGTTGGCAGCTGAACAGGTCCCAGAGCTGGGGAGAAGGATTTGAGATGCAATTTGCATCGCAGAGTTGTTACAGCAGGGAAAATGTCGTGTTCCTCCTGTGCCTGGAGCTGCTAATCTTTTTCCAAACACTGGAAATCTCTTCAGCTTCTCTCATTATACCTAAATTTGATTACTGCTTTGATTTCACACCTCTTTCATGCAGGCTTTTCCCCTCTCCTTGGCTGGAATTGTCAGGTCTGAGAAGGGAAATTTTGTTGAGCCTTGGGACAGTTCTCATCATCTATCTCTGCTCCTAATGCTGCTTTTAATTATCTCGGGAACTCGAGCATGAGGGGAGATGGGGGGACTTTAGTGAGAGGAAAAGTAAAGCACCTAGGCCAAAGTGTAAACGCAGAATCTGGGTTACCACAGTCTGCAGTGTTGTGGGGATTTGGGCCGTGCAAACTGATGTTTTTCTCTGTGAATGGCTGGTTCCTTCTGTGTATCTCCTCCCGAAATTCCTGAGCACCAGGGCTGGTGCTGGAGCTGCAGCCACACAGAGTCCCCATGGAGCTGTGTGGGACCCGGTGGGAATCATTTGTTTGCTGCTTTTGATGAAAAGTTGTGACATGAACCTCAGTGTCAGGGAGGTGACACGTTAATGCTGCTGCTGTCAGACAGTGCCCACACACCGTGTCTGGAGACAGCTCAGGAGAAGATGAAGAAAAACCAGGATTAAATCCCATGTGCTACTGAACTCTATCAGAAACCGCTCGGAGTGAAGCCTGTGAAGTGACTTGGGAGGGCTGGACAGATGGGACAGCTCTGAGAAGTGTGTGGTACATTGGTGACGTCCTAATAATGATCTTTGCACAGGGATAAAAAAGTATCAGTTTGCATAGCCCGAATGTCTGGATCTGGAAATTCTGCGTGTTGCTCGAGCTGTGCTGAGCTCATCTGGCTCTGAAATATCATCTCTGCACCTTAGCCAGGAACAATATCAGAGTCCTGAACCGATTAATGAAAATCGGTCATAACCCAGGAGCAAATCTCAGCAATATGTGTCTGTGGCAGGTGAGGAGACCAAGAGCTTTCATTATTGTTCTTGGTGAATGAATTCAGCAATAAAAAACCCTCTCTCCTTGGCGTTAAAGCACTTTAGTTCCAGCTCTGCCCCAGACTATCAATGTCAAGTGTTTCTCTGTGTGGTTGGGGGTAGGTTCTCCCCCCGTAGCTCTCTGCGGGTTGGTGCTAATTAAAGATGTTCCAGTGGGTTCAGATGTTTTGGTGCCCGAGCAGGGAGTGCAGAACAGGGATTACGAGTGCTGACATTTGCTGTGCTAGAAAGTCCAAGGGACAAATTTGTGCCAATTAACGTCACGCCTTTAACTAGGAAGATCAATTCGTATTATGCTTGTACTAGATTCTGGTGACAGAGGGGACAAAGGAAGTCTTGGTCCGTGGAGGCCTGTGCCCAAAGAAAATGCAAAGAGAACTGGGGTGTGAAAAATAAAGATTGTTTATTGACATAACAGCACCAACAAAGATGAACTGCAGAACATATTTACATTGTAAGAATCTCTGTAACAACAATCTATGGACTGTATTTACATAAGAACATGTCTAACAAAAATATATGGAACGTATTTACAGAAGACGAAAAGAAGCCCTAAAACCTATATACTGAAGACAACAACAGTCGCTAAAACGTATGTACAGAAGGTTGCCATCTCTGCCTCGGATCTCTGTCAGTCCTGGAAGAAAAGCGAGTGACATGGTCATTCCAGTCAGCCATGGGGAGCTGTTCCCTGTGCCCCCAGCCTGGGACATGCTGGCAGGACGGGACTCTGCTGCCAGCACCGAGCCGGGCTGGGGCTGGGGGCTGGGTCCTGGGAACTGGGACGGGGCTTGTGAGGCCCCAGACAGGCTCAGGGCGTGGTGGGGATGGTGCTTGTGCTGCCAGAATCCGGCGCACGGGGCACCGCGTCCCTGAGCAGGGCACCCAGCCCAGCCCCAGCCTGGCAGCAGGGGACCCGCTCTGCCTGTGGGGGAGCACGTGCCTGTCCTATTGCTGGCATCACTCTTCATCCCAAGACCATGTCCTCCTCCTCATCTTTTTCATCGACGTCCATGTCCTCAACGTACTCTTCTACGTCCACCTCCATCTCTTCCTCCATCTCCTCCTCCACATCCACCTCCATCTCTTCCTCGCCAGTCTCTTCTCCCTCCACTTCCATGTCCTCCTCTGTATCAATCTTTATATCCACCTCCATCTCTTCCTCGCCAGTCTCTTCTCCCTCCACTTCCATGTCCTCCTCTGTATCAATCTTTATATCCACCTCCATCTCTTCCTCGCCAGTCTCTTCTCCCTCCACTTCCATGTCCTCCTCTGTATCAATCTTTATATCCACCTCCATCTCTTCCTCGCCAGTCTCTTCTCCCTCCACTTCCATGTCCTCCTCTGCATCAATCTTTATATCCACCTCCATCTCTTCCTCTTGGTCTCTGACAGCCTGCAGGGGTAGCAGAATCTTAGCATGGGGTCCCTGTCCCACACCATTCCCACAGAGGCAGTTAGGTGGTGTCCACCTCCGTGGAATGGCACCGTACCTTCCTCAGGGCGAATGTGAGCATCCTGCAGAGATGGATGGCAAGATTCAGGCACTAGAGAGTTTTCGGAACCGATGGGTGTATCAGGGAGCAGCTGGCAAGCAGGGCGACGGGTGCGCGGGCGCAAGAGTGAATGGTTGTGTTGTCCTCTTTGCTGGACACTGGAAGTTCCAGCTGGAACATGGGCAGTGACGTCACAATTCGCAGGAGTCCAGGGTCACTCTGAACTGGCCAATGAGGATCGTAGAATGATGGAATCCCTGAACGGTTTGGCTTGGAAAGGACCCTAAAGATCATCTTGTTCCAGCTTGAGCAACCTCCCACCAGAGCACATTGCTCAGAGCCCTGTTCCAGCCTGGCCTTGGATGTTCCCAATGATGGGGCATCCACAGCCCCTGTGCACAGCCTGGGCCAGTGCCCCACCACCCTCGGTGTAAAAAAGCAGCTTCCTTAGGTCCAACTTAAATCACCTTTCTGCAGTTGAAAGCCATCTCCCCTTCTCCTCCCACCACAGGCCCTGCTGAACGCTGCCCCCATCTTTCCTCTGGGGCCCTTCAAGGCCTGCACGGCCACAGTGAAGCCTTCCCAGGGCCTTCTCTTCTCTAGGCTAAACATCCCCAACCTTCATGGACAGCAGTGGGTTGGCTCAGTGGAAGTCAAGGCTGAAGGGTAGCAAATAGCATCAGGAACTGAGAGATGAAAGCTTTAGACCCGGGTTTGTCTCTGAATGTACAAAATTAAGAACAGTGGAGGGGAAGATGGTGGGACACTGGCACACTGGCTGTGCTCTAAGTGATGAATGTTTTCTTTTTTTTTTTCTTCCTTTCTGTCATGCTGACCCCGGTTTTGCTGTTTGAAAGGAAGCTTGGCCCAGCATCCATTGTCTTCTCCATTTGTGAAATACCGAGCAGAGTCTGGGCAGAGCAAAACCTGAAAACCTCTGATGGTGCAGAGCAAAACCTGGAAATACATTGGTGATCCTGAGCCTGGGGGATGCAGCTAAACCCAATCAAAAGTAATTTCTGGAAAGTCAAGCCTGGTTTACATTTTCTTGAGTTTGGCTGTGCCAACTTCACCACTTATTTATAAAAAAGCAAACAAAACTCAAACCAAAAAAGATAAAAACCCAAACAAACAAACCCACACAAACCAATCAAACAAAGAGATAAAAAACCCCAAATAAAACCAAGAGGAATGAGGAGTTAGTATTAGTTGTGAGGATATCACAGCAGGCAAATGGCTGCTTCCCACAGGATCACCATAAAAAGCCACATATAACAGCTGCTCCAAAATATACACAACAGGAGAAATATAAAAAGTGATGCATGGCAACTTTGGGGGCAGCTCCGCATTAAGGTGAAGGATGAGCACACAGTGGTACAGATCCAGCATTCCCCACGCTCCAGGCTGCTGTTTGCTCCTGATGAAAGACTCTTGCAGGACTGTTGCCCCTCTCAATGCAATCTAAATCATTCCCACAGCTCTCAGTTGAGCCACTGGTGTTTCCAGAGCGAGATTCAGGCACAATCCTACTGCCTGCTGAGCATCTGTGGAAGATCCTGAGCATCTTCATATCCAGAAACACAAAGTAGCTCAGGCTCTCCCTGAACTGGGTTTTCAGGAGATGTTTCCAGTATCGCTGTGAGATTTGTTCACCCCTCAACACAAGTGACTTTATGTACAGTGATGCATTTGGGTTCCTTCCTTACCCCTGTGTGCCAGTGAGTAACCACCCACGTGGATGGAGGGTATTGTGTACAGGAAAATTTATTCCTGGACTGTCGTTTTGCTTCACTGTCACTCAGTTGGACATGGTCCTTATCTAAGGACTTACAAGAAACGTGTAGGAATTTTGGCTCTGAGAGGAGCAGAAAGCATGTTTTCTGCACCAAACTCCCAGCTGATGCAGTTTCCCTGGCGAAACAGTGATTCCCATTCATCTTCCTGGGAAAAACGTGAAGACCCATTCAGAGATCACAGGTTCAGCTGGCCTTTGGCTTTGTGTCCCTTATTTCACACACCCAGCTTCAAGGGCCATTAAAAGAGGCTCAAGTTTGCCTTGCAACACAGAAGTGCTGTAGTTATTCCCAGGAGAAAAACAAGAAATGACTGTCCCATGGTGGGGTCACCAGGTTGGTACCTGGTCACACAATTGTGATTCTGTGAGCAAAGACAGCCAGTGCTTTTTGGGGCTGTAACAGCTGAGAGTGTGGCAGAGCAGTTTTTATATTATTTTTAGAGTCCTGAAAACATTGTTCCCAAAACAATCTTTCTCTCCTGTCTTTTGTCATAAACTATGGAACAGAGAAAATGGAAAGAAGCAGAGGTTTGTTTAAATTGGCCTTTTTTTTTTTTTTTAGTCTTAAAATAGTGTCAGCTTGATGCATGATACTTTAGAAATTGGATTAGTGGCACCTATTTCATCCCACAAGAGAGGTGGGATTTAAGGCTTCCAACAACAGAAACACTGGATGTGCAAGAGCTCAGTTTTCCCCCCCCTCAAACCCTGGTATCTCGCTGTACTATTTTAAGCAGCCTCCGCCAGATATATTAAAATACTGCTCCAAACAACAATAACAGAATGAAAATGTTCCACCAAATGGGGAAAAATAAGAAAAGTGGGTGGCAGCGCTTTCTGAAGAGCTCGTGTTGATTTTGCACAGTCAGATGCAAACAAGAAGGTTTGCTGTATTCCTTTCCAAGAAAAATGTAGCTATTTAATAGAAATCTACCTCTGAGGCTGCTAAGTTTGGTGTGATTTTAGATCTGGGAGGAACAAAACAGGTTCCAGAGAAGCTGTGATTGTCTCATCCTTGAAAGTGTTCAAGGCTGGGTTGGATGGGGCTTGGAGCAACCTAGGATGGTGGAAGGTGTCCTGAGTGTGGCGAGAGTTGGAACAAGATGAGCTTTAAGGTCCCTTCCAACCCAACAAATCCTGTGAGTCCATGAAAAGAAACTTCTGGTTTTCCTCAGATGTTGCCTTGGCAAGGGGAGGTCACAAATACCCCACATTGTTTGAAACGCCCTGAGCAGAACCCAGCTGTGCTTTCTCACAGGTGCTGAGGGATTTTCACAGGGCAGTGCGAGAGCAGCTGAATGTGTTTGACACCCAAAGAGGACCAGTGTGGCAGCAGCTTAATTCAATGGAGCTCTTCCTTCCGTGATCCTGTATAACCGGAGGCACTCTGGGGATCTTGAACCTGGCAGCTGGGCATGTTAATCTTTGTAATAAGTGACAAATTAACCTGTTCCACTCTCCTTAGCATGGGTGTGATGAGCATTAAGTAACTTGGGGAGCATTGCCCAGATGGGAGCTTGTTCTTCTCCAAGGAGGAGGGAGAAAGTATTGCTTGGAGTGAATAAAGCAACTCTGCTTCCCCGGCAAGAGGAAAAGAAGCAGTTAAAGATGTGAGTGCTGCATGGAATCATTTGCATGAGGATATGTCTTGTCTGCTATGCAGGAATGTTCCCAATAAACCATGCTTCTCCTGACCTTTATTTTTCTGGATTTCTACCACATGGTACAAGAGACTATGGATTAAAAAGCCCGAAACACTTTGTGGGCAGGGAATGAAAGGTGGACAGGCATTTTTTCCTTTCTTCAGGCTGCCTCTTTCTTTTGTTCCCTTCAGAGCTCTCACCTCATTTCTGCTGTTGTTTGGAGCACGTGCTTAGCTCTTTCCTGACCCCCTGGGCTTGTTTTGGCTCTGGGTGTCATGGACACTCTTAATTGTGGGGTTTTTTCCCTCCATCTACTGCCGTTTCTTCAAGTGGTTTACCTTCATTTACGTGTTGGAGTGATGGATTTTTCTCACCTTTTATTACTTAGTGCTTTTTCTGTATTTCCTTCATTCTCTAAAACCAACTTTTCAGTTGCCCTGTGGCTGTTAGATGCTAGTTACGGGAGCATTAATTCTTTCTCTACTGTTTGTCTGAGCTTTCACAAGGAGGTGAGAGCTCTCTTGGGTTAAACTTGACTCACTTCAGCACCTTCCTTGCTGCTCCCTATGTCCTTGGAGACTTTAAGGGAATAAAACCTCGGTGTGGAGATAATAGTTGTGAAATTGTGGCTCTTTCAAGGAAGACAAGAATGCTGTTGTCAATCTTTTCAAGGATAAATTGACCGCCTTGTTTCGGGAAGAAACGGGCTCAGATCAGCACAGAGGTGCCTGTTGCAGGTACTCAGGTTTGGAGGGATGGCAGCAGCTCCCTGTGCTGTGTCTGTGTGGGGCTGTAAGGTTTGTGTTGGGCTCCTGGAGCAGTGGGAACAGCCCCCTGTGAGATGCACATCAGGAAATGGGTGTACAAAGGGCCTGAAGTGTGACAGATCAGGCGCAGGTTTCCATAGGACAAAATATTTTTACTGGGATTTTGGACAATTTGAGGCTCCTTCTCATACGCTTTGCCTGATGAACATTCCCCCTTCTCAAGAGAGTGGGGAATCCTCAGCTCACACGATGAAAGTCCCTGATAAGTATTTTTTTTTTCTATTTTTCAGTGTTTTCATCCCAGCAGGAGTCAGAGTAAGAGAATACGTGTGACCTGCCTGTCTTTGACTTGGTGACAGGGACGATGCCGTGGGGAAGCTGGTCAGAGGAGCATCACTGCTCTGTCCTTAATTTCCTTGCACAGCTGAGGGTGATTTAAAAACCGAGGCACAGCCGAGACCTTTCCTCCTCCTGTGCTCATCAAGCAATCACCGCCTCATCACACCTCTGCTTCAAACACCTCATTTGCATCTGGCTGACCTCGGCTCTCCTCCGTGGGCGGAAAGATGAAGAGGTGGGAGTGTAAAGGCCCTGGGTCGGGATTTTATGGGCGAGTTGTGAAAACAGTGGCTGGTGCTGGCTGGTCCTGTGGAAACATCGTGTGCTGTGCCATGGAGGATGAGAATAAATGGATTAAACAGGAGATAAAAAGGGGGAGGGCATCTGGTTAGCTATTGCTGAAGGAAACGTGGAAAGAAAATACATGTAAAAATGTCAGAGATGGTCATTAACTGTGCTGCAGGTTCAGGGCTCTTTTAATAATTGGCCGTGTGGTGAACACCAGAAATGATTTTAAAAGCTCTTAAGTGACTGAGGGCTTTTAGTGAATGGTTGGGGGAAACAAAAGAATACTGATTCTGGCAGAACCTTTATTCTAATTTAAGCATGATCCTTTTTCTGAGATAACAGCAGCTTTGAATAAACTGAAATTCCTTCTCCATTAGCTCTGGCTGGAGCTGGATAAAGCTCTCATTCAGGTAAACTTTAATCCAACATACGTCTGTAGAGTAATAAGTTTAATGGGAGCCATCAAACTGTTGTAGGAATAAGGATGGTGCTTAGGGCAAGAAGGAAGAGTAAATTAGGAGTGGAAAAACCATGAATTATAGTGGGGAAATTATAATTTATGATGGTTTAGGGGGAATATTTAACTACGCTAAGATAAAGGTCTACCTTCATTGTAAACTGAGCTTTATAACAGAATTCTGCTAGAGCAGATTTAGTAGTCCTGGGCTCCAGACAGACCTTTAGATACAAGTTTACCTCTGGTTTGAGAAAGTTCAGGGCCTGAGCAGGTTTTTATGACTTTGGTCTTGACCCTTGGGCTGTAAATGCTCCTGTAAAATTAATGCCGAAGTTACAGCTTCCACAAATTTCTAAGAGCTCCAGTGGAGAAAGGTCCACTTGGACTTTGGGGACAGTTTCTCAGAGCAGAACATTTCCAGTGCTATTAAACTGCATCCAAACTCCCTTTCATTGGGGAGTAAACTTCACACCCCAGTCTATCAGCCTGACATGTTCTTTGAGAAGGGACAAGCTTTACAAGCCACTTTAAAAATAATTTCACTGGCAGGTTTGCAGCTCTAAGAACGTTAATAAACTGAAATGGCTTTTCACCCTGCAGTAGCCACTAAGCAATTATGGTTGTCTGTAGGCAGACTAATGAAACCAGCTGTTAACAACCTAATGAGAATTTAAACCAGCCCTCTGCTCCACAGACCCCTCCCTTTTCTGTTCCTGATTATCCTGCACCCAGCACTTCCCAGAGAAGTTTAGTGTTGCTTGACGTTCAGGTAAAAACTGCCTTGTTTTGCAGAAGTGGTGATGCACTTCTCTGAAGTGCTGCTGCCACGCTGGGGTCACATCACAAAGTCCAGTTTCTGCAGGAACTGGGGAGCATGGAGAGATCTGACAGCACAGCATCGGGAAACTAGAGTGGAGGGATTCTAGTTGAGAGTTTCCCTCAGTGGCAGACAGCATTAGCTATCCATAAATCTTTAGTTCAAAGATAAGATGTTGCTGTTTCAGCTCTAATCCTAGGTTGCTTTCAACACAGTTTTTCCTGGCAGTTAATATATTGTTTTTCTTTTTCTTTTCTTTCTTATATTGCTTTGAATAGTCTGTCATTCCAGATGACCTTTAGAAGTCCCTTCCAACCCAAACTATTCTATAATTCTTTTGATACATAATGAATAGCAACACGTATTTTACCCTCATTATGCACAATAATACATGATATCTGGCCTTTTCGAGGTTCTTTCTTCTGCAGGTCCTCGTGACTGCACTCACTCCTATATGCTCTTAATTATTTCTGTTGCTTATCAGTGAATATTTTCAGTTCTGCTATCCAGGTTTTGACCAAGTTTTCTGTGACTCACTGCACCAGACATCAGGTCAGTCCAAACAAGAGCATTAGGAAGTATCCAGCTGTGTTTTTTCTTCCTCCCTCTGTGTACATGCTGCTGTTTTGAGCACTCTGCCTTTCTGAGCTTCCTCACGTCTTGATCCTTTCCTGGATAACTAGAGGGATATTGGGATTAAATCCTGTCTCAGCTCTGAGGTCTGGCTTTTGAAGAGCCCCAGTCTTCCTCTCCTACTCGTCTCATCCCAGCCTTGATGGAAATATTAGACCTTCATGGATCATTGTTCAACTTTGTGCATTCTGGCACTCCTTTTCAATGAAAGTTTTTGAGTGTTTGAAAGATTTCCTGGTGTGGGAATGACAATCCTCAACCCTAATGCTTGGTGGGGGTTGCAGCTGCCTGAGTTGTGAAACCTCCTGAAAAACACTGATTGTTCTTTTTTCCTTGACTGTTTTCATCAACAGATTATGAGGTTTTGGGATGCCTTTTCTGAGGGAATTTCAATGAATCTCCTGTTTGGCATTTCAAAGGGGAACAGTGGTTTGGTTTTTTTTCACCAGCACCTGCTTACAGTCCAATTAGCTAACTGCCTTTAATTAACCATAATATATTCCAGGAGAGCAGAATAACAACAGAACAAAATCAAGCAGTGACAGCTCTGTGACTGAACCTGGACTTCCCCCTTCCCAGGTGCAGGATTCTGGGCAGCCCTGTAACCCTTCGCTGTCCCCTTTGAGCTCTGCCATGCGGTGCCTTGAATTCCTGGGGAAGGAAAAGCACCCAACCCCTCAGCTCCAGGTTCGCACTGGTACAGTCACCTGTAAATCCAGAGGCCAGTGGGTATTTCTGCCTGTGTTTCGTGTGCCTGGGCTTTGCACACAGGAGCTTTGATCTTGAAAGTTTGCCCAGCCTGGCTTCTCAGGGAGGGATCTCTCTGGCTTGAGGGTCCTTGGGCTCTCTCCTCTGCATGAGAGGCTTGCACCTCTTCTTTCCTCACATTCTGCAGGTCTCTTGATGGAGGCTTTTGCGGACGGGAGAGCACGGCAGGAATGCTGGAATGAAACAGTTACGTCCAGTGTCTGGCTTTAGGTAGTTGCTTCATCCCTCAGCTGCTGAGCCCTAAAATTCTTTAAACTCCACAGCTGGTCTCCTGTTACTGATCTGGGACTGAGACAACACTGAGCTTCTGGGCTTTTCTTGTGTTAGCAGAACAAACCACTGCACTTCTAAACTGTGCACATCAGCACTAACCCGAGGCTTGGCCCCGCTCATTACAAACACGAGGGGATGGTGGCTTATACTGCTCATCTCTGTCCCTGGAAGAGATGTGTTCAAAGAATTGGATGCCCCATAGGATCCTGGTTGTGAGCTTTCCTCAAAAATGTGGTTAGATGAGGTGTGTAGGACTCATTTCTCCAGAAGGGCAGGAGAAACCACTGAAGGCTCCCCCTGAAGGGCCTCCTTACCCAGCAGTCTGACACAGATTTGCTTCTGAAGAGCTTTATAATTTGTCCTTATTATGTTCTATGTGTGATTTAATGAAAGGCTCTTTCTCCACTGTAATTGAGCTCTTAATCTCATCTGAAAAGCGGAGCACAATCCCTTCAGAAATGGTGTTTGAGTAACAGCCTGTTTGTGTTTCCTCTGCCGTGGTGTTGCTCACGGAGCTGCTCGCTCTTCATTTAAGAGCAGACAATAAACAGATTTCTCTGAGTCAAAAATACATCAGTGATGCCACACAGAGGAGGTTTCCATAGAAAACTCACTGCCTGACTGAGCAAGCAAGATCTTCCCTGGTTCTGCAAAGAATATCAAGAAGTGAGCATTCCTTACTGAGCACCTGAGGCCTCATGCAGGTGATGCTCAGCAAATGGCACATGGGGATGGCAGCTGTCAGCAAAATGACTGGCTCTGGGCAGGTAAAAGTTGGCAGGAGATAAGAGTGGAAAGTCAAAACAACAGGATACTGAAAAAACTGTAAGAGGAATAATGACTTCAGTGAAAATCCCTGCGTCTTAAACCTTCTAAAAGCGTTTCTCCAAAAATCAACAAGAATATTCTGCTTTGATCAGTCTGATCTTCCTAAATAGCATTTCCCCATCAGAGTTATGAGTCTAGGGATACTAAAGAAGGCTTAGCACAGGATTTTTCATTGTGACTTAATACATATTTTTTACTGTGCTGTAGTTTGGAGGGAGGCCCAAAACTCCAGCTGCAGCCTGGGGAGACCCTGCTGACCTAAACACTCCCCAAGCCTACTGTGGGACTGAGCCAGAACCAGAGTCTGTAGGGGACTGTGTAAAATACTTCACACTAGAAAACACTTGAAGCTTGATGGTGGTCCACAGCTCCCAGTCCAGACCACAGGCAATGCCAGAAGTGACCAGTTTGCTGCCTGCTCTGTGCAGAGCTGGTGGTTGTGAGTGGGAGAGCTGTGGGATGAACAGGCTGATGGGTTTTTGGGACCCACAGAACCTTCCATCTCTACTGCTTTGTCCACACTAGAGAGTGGTTTTTCCTAGAGAAATACCTGGAGAGTGGGAAGGATGAAGAGAAAATCATTCCCTGCCAGTGGATGCTGTGTTTGTTGCAAACACGTGAGTAACATCTTATACGAGCCCTTGCTGTCAATCCCCAGGGATTCCAGGCTGGAATCAGCTCAGCTCTGTCATTTACCAGGGGAGTGAGGACCAGACTCTGCACCACACTTCCACAGCTGGGGACAGGTGGGTTGAATCACATCCAGAGACAGGATGAGGAATGTGTCATGTTTTGTCTTGCCGTGCACAGCAGATATCCTAATTTAAAGCGGCGCTGTCTTCCCAGATTCTGCTTCTTGCTCTGCCTCCTTCCATGTGAGTAGACCCATCCATTTTGATCCTGTCCCTTCCACCCTTCCTTGTAAAGATCCCCATTACTGGAGTAATTGGCACTATTGGATCAGCCTTTGATGTGATGAGCAGTGGATTTTTGTAGTCAACATGCCAATTTAAAGTGCCACAAATAAAAGATCAATTCATTCTTTCCTGGAGGAAAAATTAAGGAAAATTCTTTTCGTGTTACAAACTGAGTGTACAAAGCTAAAGAGGTAGAAGATGGAAATGAGATTTGTCTCCTGAGAGGAGTGAATTTGTCAATTTAGCAAATTAGAGAGACTATGCTTTCACCTTTGAAGCAGTCAGGTACCAAAAAGATGCCACTTAGAGTAGGCAGGGCTGGGGTGGGAATGGCTCCCATGGATTTTGACAGATCTATTCACACAAGAGCCCATTTGCTGGTGCCAGCCCTGGACGCAGGGCCCGGAGACAGGACTGGTCAAGGACAATTTCTCTGCTGGATTTTACAGCACGTTTGACAGAGCTTTCCATTCTCTTTGCACCCCTGAGGATCGTGTCCTGGGCGAGACCATCCTGCCACGCGCTTACTGCCTGCGTGCTGGCACTGAGCTGGCTTTGCGTGAGGCACCCGGGGCCACAAGGGCCCTGTGCCCTTTCAGCCAAAGCTGTGACAGGTTAGAGGGAATCTAATGAGTTATTCAGCAGCATCAAAAGCCCTGTGAGAAATAATTAGTGCTGTGGCCACGTAAGGTGAAATCAGAGGGTTCCACGCTTTTTGGCAGAGGATCAGGTGCTGCCGCAGAAACTCCCATCTGGAGTGAGACAGCCCAAGGGATCAGGGAGAGGGATAAGGGCCCACCCAGAACACCTTCCTGTCCAAAATCAGCCCAAAACACATCCCCTCCTAATGCAAATAACTTTTTGGTGCTTTCTGCCAGGAACAAGGCAAAAACTGTGAGGGGGAACACCAGCCCTGAAATGCTGAGGAAAAAGAGCTCTGTTCCGCAGGGATGCTGTGGAGAGGGCTGGAGGCAGCGTGTGCCACCCGGCGAGTCCCTTCTGCAACTGCTAGCGTGCTCCTGATGATATTTAATTAATTAGCAGCAGGGGGAGAATCTGGAATCGGAGTTGTGCCTCTGGAGTAACAGGAAACAAGATGTTCCCTCGGCGCTGGAGCCGCTCTCAGGTGCTCGCGGCTGCGCTCGCCAAGGTAACGGGGCAGTGACTCAGAGGAGGAGCGGGAGCAGCTGGCGGCACCGTGCCGGCTCAACACTCAGATCTGCTGCTCCCAAGCACGGACCTCACGTCCCTGCAGCACCTTTCCACCCAGGAATGGTGTGGAAAAGGGTGGTGAGGCCTTGGGGATGTGATGAGATGAATTTTCCACACCAGCCCTTTCTCGCTGTGTTATTTCCTCCCCCTGTGAGGTACTGTGCTGGGATCCCTTTCAGTGGGGTTTGTTACTAAGTGAAACATTAACCTTTTTTTCTGCTTTTTGGCCCTGGTTTTGCGACTAGGCAAGAGTGTGCTTAATTGAAAAAATGTGGTCAGTCCTGCCCCTTTTTCAGGAGCTGCTCAGATACCTGAAGTTAAGCAGGTTGATATTTCCCAGGTACCTTCAGCTGTAATTACAATGTAAGATACTTTCTTCCTTTTCAGTCTCATGGGAATGATCTATTATTTGATTTCTGGTACCTCCTTAGTTTGGTTAATTCCTGCTAGTCCCTTTCATGTCCCCTCAAATACTAAAAAGAGGCTAATGCTAAATACTTAAGAGAATCGGAAAAATATTTGGGGATATTTAAAGGCCATCATGTGTTGCTACCCTCCTGCAATTAAGGTTCCTTCCTTTTTCTTGGGTGATCTTTTCCCCTGTCTTTTTTTTTTTTTTGCTAGCTGTGCTGCTGCTCTCCCACTGCCAAGCTCACAAAGGAACCCCAAGAAATCAGCCAGCCAAGCAGATAAGGAAACAGACGTTGTAGAGCGCAAAGGTTTAATAAATACAGAGAGCTTGAAAAAAAAAAAGGCTTTGCAAAATGGTGGAAGGCTGGTTAGGTGAAAATGAAGGGAATTTGGAATGGGGTTACAAAGGGGAAACCATTTTCTGAGGAGAAATAAAATAACTTGGTCTCTAAAAGATATCTTAGTTGATTCAGGGCAGTAATTGAGAAGGAATAAGAACTTGCATTAGGTAAATTGGAAGCCCTTACAGCCAGTGGACTCTCTGTACAGCCCACTGCAAAGCTGTGCCTGGTGCACTTAGGCTCTGATTTTCTCATTGTTTTCTGGCCTCTGTCACATGAGGAATAACAGGGAAAAGCCCCAATCCAGGAAAGCATTTAACAAACTGTGGTAGGTCAGACTTGCAGGGTCTAGCTGGCTGCTGACCCTCATGGTGCCTTTGCTCGCCATGTCTAAGTAACTGAGCTTCTTCCTGGCCTGTTAGAAAAGAGACATTCTTTAATTAAAATGCAGTTAACTCCAGCCTCATTAGCCCCGATCGCATTTCGCTGTTCCCTGGATGGCAGGCAGAGATGGGGCTTGTACTTGTTTCATTACAAATGCAAAATGCCACCGGGTGGTCGCTCTCGGGTACAGACAGTGCTTCACGCTCCAGCGTTTGTCCTCATGGAATGCAAAACCATCCCCCGGCTCCATCCTAATGACTCCATCAGCCACCCTGCCACATAAGGTGGGGCTGGGTGCGAGGGGCAGAGTCTCTCTGTCCACCCTTTGCCCTGGCAGTGCTGATCCCTCCTGGCGATGCCCTGCCCTTCTCCCAGCAGTGTGGAAGGGATGCAGAGCTGGTCTCGGTGAACCACAGGGCTTGAGGGTTCCTGTGTTGAAATGAAACCTTGAGGGTTTCATTGTGTTGATAAAAATTAATGAACCGTGTAGCTCTTGTCTCTCAGTTATAGAACTGTGGCTGCTTTCTGAAAATGGTGAAGGATGTGGAGCTGCTGGGGCCAGACCAGAGGAGGCCATGAAGATGCTCCCAGGGCTGGAGAGGCTCTGCTCTGGAGACAGGCTGAGAGAGCTGTGACTGTTCAGCTTGGAGAAGAGAAAGCTCCAGGGAGACCTTTGAGCTCCTTCCGATGCCTAAAGGTGCTCCAGGAGAGCTGGAGGGGGAGTTTGGTCAAGGGTCTGGAGTGACAGGCTAAGGAGGAATGGCTTCACACTGGCAGAGGGCAGGTTTAGATGGGGTATTGGGAAGAAATTCTTCCCTGTGAGGTTGGGGAGGCCCTGGCACAGGTTGCCCAGAGAAGCTGTGGCTGCCCCATCCCTGGAAGTGTTCCAGGCCATGTTGGACAGGTCTTGGAGGAACCTGGGGGTAGTGGAAGGCAGGGGGGTGGAATGAGATAGTCATTAAGTTTCTTACTAACCCAAACCATTCTAGGATTCTATGCCTGGGCTGCTGAACGCAGCAACATTGCCGAGGTTAAGTGAAGAGGGGGATTAAAACCACCTGTGTTTGCACTTTAAATCCCTTCAAACATCAATTAAGATTGTTCTGATAAAGACCCGGGCAGCACTCAAACAGCTGCTGAACGCTGTTCCCCGGGTGTATCTCTGGGTGAGATCAGAAAGCAGCCTTTGTTGTTCTTCAGCCGTGGCTGAAATCTAAATCTCAGTGAGTGCAGCTCGGAGGGTGACATGTGCTGGCACCGGGGGCCGCAGTGTGGGACTTGTTTTCAAGGAACTGGGAGATGCAGAGGAGAGGTTCCTGAATACAGTAGCTCTACCTACAGCCGGAACTGAGGCATCTGCCCAGGGATTTCATGTGCACCGACTGGGAGGAAAATCTAATCAGGACTTGCTAATTTTCATGAAGTCAAACACCTGGGATTCACTTCAGACTCGCATTTTCCTGGAATAATTCAACACAAACACTGTATATTTATATGCAGGCACTTGACTTTTCTGTTGTTTGATGAGACTACAATTTGTCTTCCTTTTGTGGTTCCTGCAATCCTTCCTCTCCTGCGGTTTGCAGTTGAATTACCAACCTCTACCCCAGGACTATTCATCTGTTACGTTTTGGATATTGTTGTTCTTCAAAGGAAAGCAAACAATGCTTGTTTAAGCCAGCCCACTTCCCAGGCAGATTTTATTGGAACCAGGTCCTGCCTCAAACCGGAATCCAATCTCATCTCCCTTGTTGTGTATCTCTATAATTTTTCTCCTTGTCATTGCTTTTCCATTTCTTATTACTATGCAGTTCTCAGCCTTGAGCGACGTCATTCAAAACTGCACAGAAGTCACATACTGCTGCTTTTCTATTCGTATCTGCTTGTTCCCTAAGCCCAACCAGCTCTCTATTGAACATCTGCTTTTACCTGGGCTGACACGTGTATTTTTCAGCTGTAAATATTTCAAATCAGGATGCGGAAATTTTTTTTACTCTGTGAATCTGATCAAGGTCCTTTTCTGATGTGTCACTGAACATCTGAATTCTCCCTTTCTCCGAACAACCTCCAGTGCTGTTTTTGGCTAAGATAAACCAGACAGTGCTGTTTGGAGTCACTCCCTGGCTGTTTTTCCATCTCATGCAGTGGCTGGAGTGGGATGGCTGGTTGGGTAGGCAGCTTGTGCAGACAACCCACTTCACCTTCCCCTGCTCCTGTCCAGCCTGGCTCATGGCAGGCTGGATGCCACTTGGGATCCATCCTTTGCCATGCCGTGTGATCCTCCATGCACTGGGGATAAAAGCCCAGTGTTAGGAAACCCCAGGTGCTACAGCAGTGACATTTTTGGGAGAAACACAGAGCTGTGCCTGGCCAACTTGATATCTGCACTGCTGTGAGCACCAGGCCTGACCTGCTGAGCCCAGTGCCACGGCCAGTGCTCACCCCAGCTGGGACACTGAGTCAAGGGGCTTTGCAAGAATCTTTTAGCTTGGAAAAGCCCTCTAAGATCGAGTCCCACCATTCCCCTGGCACTGCCAAGCCCACCAGTAAACCGTGTCCCCAGGTGCCACAACCACACTTCTTTTAAATCCCCTCAGGGATGGTGATTCCAGTGCCCTGGGCGGCCTGTGCCAGTGCTGGACAACCCTTTTGGTGAAGAAATTTTCCTGATATCCAATCTAAGCCTCCAGTGGTACAACTTGAGGCCGTTTGCTCTTGTCCTGTTGGTTGTTACCTGGGAGAAGGGGCTGTGCACACACACACGGGGACAGAGGGGCGCGTGGCATGGGAATTCCCTTCGACTCCTCAAGCAGAAACCCCTGTGGATGGTCCTTTTTGTTGCACAGCAGGTAAAGACTGAAGCAGTGAGATGTATCTTAACCAGGGAGAAATCTGGAGGTGGGGGGAGAAAGATGCTTTGAAAGGAAATAAAACTTGCTGCCAGGCTTTCGTCTGTGAGCAAGTCCAATTTCTTTCTCTCTCTTTTTTTTTTCTTTTGGTGCTGTGTTATTCCTCTGTGGGCAGGAGGCTGCAGGCATTTCAATTCTCTTCAAGTCCTTGTTTCAAAAGGGCCCAAAATATGTTCTCTTCTAAGAGGCAGTAAACAGCAAGTGCACAATGCAGCTTCTCTAAGCCTCTGTTCTCCTGTCTCAGGGAGAAAGGAATTCTCCAAGCCCTAGAGCCTGACTCACTCGCTGTGTGAGCATGAATTAACCAGGAATGTTCGAGAATTATTCCTGAATAATTCATGAACCTGAATTAATCATGCATTTTCATGAATTATTCATGAATAACTCATGGAAATGCAAGGTTTATTCATGCTCCAAAAAACCCAAGGCTTTTTCTCTTCTCTTCTGCTCTCTCTCCCTGTAAGAAACAGACCTGAAATGAGCTAAGGAAAAAAATAATATATGTATGTGGGAAAATAACAGGAATAATAATGCTGAAACAAAACAACCAGGAAAAAAGAAAGCAAAAGCTCTTTTTTTCCCTTGCAGTGGGGACAGCAGGTGGGAGCTTTCCAAGCCAGACAAAGGAGACCTGACGAGGAACTGTGGTGAAGGGAAAAGCCCAAGGCACGGAAGTGTCCGGTCACCTCCTCTCCTGGAGCAGGCAGCTGAGACCTGGAGAGACAGGAGACATCTTGCAAGACTCAACACCTGGAGCAGTGCTAACCAGGCAAGGAGCAGCTCTGTTGCTGTCAGGATTGTGATCTCTCTCTTTTTTTCTCTCTCTATTTATGTGTTTGTGTAGTTTTGTTGCATTCATGAGGCTAAATGAACAACTGGTTTGGGGAAGGAAGATCAGCGTGTTTTCTTTAAATGTTGTAGAAAACCCCTCCAGAGAGCTGTTTGGGCTGGGGTTGTTTGCTGTTTGGAATGTGGAGCTCTGTTTCTGGGAGAGAGAGGGCTCAGCTATGCATTTATCCCAGTTTCTGCTCTGTAGCCTTCCCTGTGTTTGGGAGAGGGCTGGGGGCAGCTGCGTCTGCAGGGAAGGGGGTGTGGGGGGAACAGGCACACAGATGATTTGTACGTGGTGCTTCCTGATAAAAATCAATGCCAGAGTGCGTCTCGGTCAGGAGAAAAGGGTTGGAGAAAACCAGGTGTGAGACTGTGCCAGCAGGGCAGGCTGGCAGGTTTGGGGAGAGTTACGGTTCCTGCAAGGAGCTTTGCTGCAGCTGATGGTGGTGGAGGCAGGGAAGGAGAAAGAGAGTTCTCCACGGTGAACTTGAACCTTCCAAGTGAGAGGAATCAAATCCAGGCAGGACTTTAATGGGGGGTGTGGAGACAAAACAAGAAACTGGAATAAATTGGGTCCTAGCTGCCTTTCCTGCGAGCTTGTCTCTGCTCCAGCTCTCCTCTCCCTTCCCCAGCTCCCTGCCATCAGCTTTGGACACCGTGGCCATTCTCCACCTGGTGCCCAGCACATGGGCTCAGCCCTGTCCCCAGAACCCTTCTGCCAAGTCCTGCTGCCGAGCAGAGCAGGCAGGACTGCGGTGAGGCTCTGTCAGGGCCCTTAGGAGCTCTGGCAGGTGGCCTCTGCCTGATTTCGTCCCTATCCATGATGTGTTGGTTGAAAGCTGGAAAGAAAACCCTCCTGAGCTCAGCAGCCCTCGGCTCCTCAGCTGCTCCTCTGGCACTGGAGGTTTTGGAAATCACCACCAGCCTGGCACTCCGGTCTCTCCAGTGATTTAAGTCTGCAGCTCCAGGAGCAGGAAGAGGCATCTCAGTGGGCAGAGCAGTGGGCCAGGACTTAGGATCCAGCTCCCTGCAGCTTTGTTGCTTGACTGCCTTAGAGATATCTGTCACTGGTCTGTGCCTCAGTTTCCCCATGGGTGAAATGAAGGGAATTTGCTGTTCTCCTTATCAGAGCACTTTGATGTTTACTGGGGGAAATAACTGCGCAGGCAAAGGAATGATCTTTTCCTGGAATACCTCCAGGTCTTTTTGAGTCTCTTCTCTGCACTGCCTTGGTATCACACAGACAGACACAGCCCTGCACTGGAGCAAACTGCTGTAGATCCACTGAAGTCGTTTGAGCTGTGATGGTTCACAGGGGCAGAGGAACCAGCCTGTGTCTGCTCAGTGGCTTGTTCAGCGTCTGCTCAAAGTGTCTGCTGTGAGACCTGGCTCTGCCTGATCCCGGGTGAGACCTGGCATGGCTGTCGCTGCAAACGACACTTGGATACACAGAAGGGTGGGAATGGGAAAGGAGAAATAAGTGGTAGAGAAGATGCGGGGTCAAATATTTTATATCTGCAGGTTGTGCTGCCCCAGGTAAAGCACTGTTTGTGAACACTCCCGACCACAGGAAAACCCAAACCTCTGCGGTGACATTCCCATACTGCTCCCTCTGCTCCAGGTGGGCAGCCCTGATGTCGGCCAAGCTCTACGTGCTCATCAGCTGGCCCGACGGCAGCCGGGTCATCAACATCGAGAACATCAAGGAGCCCCGCAAGCCCTTCCACCTCTACACGGCGGGGGAGCAGGTCCTGGCCCGCTGCCCCGGCTTCAGCGGGCTGTACTGGGGTGTGGTGGAAGGCATAAGCGGTGAGTGACATCCCCCTGGCCTGGGTTTGCAATTTGGGGCTGCTCAGCAGCAGCCTTCCAAGAAGGAGGTCAGTGCTGAAAGATCTCTTCCTACAGAGCATAAAGATATTTTGGAGAAGAAGCTGCTGGAAGATCGACAGCTCCTGGAGAAGTTAAGTGAGTAAAGGCTTTTGAACACTGCATGCTTCTACTTCTGTGGGGCTTTTCGGGTGGGAGGATGCTGAGCGTGTTGTAGTCCCATCATGAATTTCACATCACTGCAATCAGGGTACAAAGCACTGAGTGGGAGGTGGGAGATACACGGCATTGATGCCCCACTGCACATCCTGAGTATCTGCCTTTCTTTCAGAAGAAGAACCAACTTTCCACAGCATGATGCCATCCCCACCAAAAAAATCCAGGAAAACCTTCCCCAAATGGACCCCGGGAAATGCATCCAGGAAATACTCCAGTGACAGGACCTATCCTGCAAAGCCACTGCTGAAGGTGGCTGAGGCCAGCCTGCCCCATGATGCCGGCAGCTCCTCCATCCTCAAGGACAGGCGTGTCCTGGGAAGCGCGGCAGGAAGCCCCCGCTCGCTGGCAGCTCCTCTCCACCCAGCCAGCGCCTTCACACCTCCATCCACCTTCATCACCATGGCCATGCCGGGGCCAGCGGCTTCCCAGAGTGAAGAGGACAGGGCTGGTCCAGCTGCCAGAGGTGACCTTGGGTTCTGGCTCTGCTGTCTGGTCCTGAGTGACAGGGTGGGATGGGGACTTGTGGAGCAGCCGGAAAACCTCTGCTTCGCTCTGGGGCTGTGTGGGCTTTGTCTCAGGGCTACAGATGTTAGAGATGACATTTCCTGGTCCTTTCCACCTGGAAGATCTCCTCCAGGAGGGCTGTCTAAAGGGAGGTGCCTGTATGTAGTGTATGGTATCTGCTCTGTCAGGCACCAGCTCTGTCTCCTGGGCTAGCAGCTCTCTCCCCACAAGCCAAAAGACAATCTGAGTGAATGCCTGCCTGAATAACTGAAATTCCCCAAAGCCCTGTGTCTCAATCAGTCAAACCTTCTCAGATTTGCCTATTTCCCTATTTTTCCACCCACTACTACACCCATTAAATGCACTTATGAAAATATGTTAGTGTGTTATTTACCTGCTGACTAACAGCAGCATCCAGAGACACGTTGGCTCTGCTTGCCTTGCCCCCACCATGTGTTTTGTGCTGAGAGCAGAAGCCCTTGAGATGCCACCTTTTTCTCATAGCAAATCCTCACTGATCAGTTCTGGAGAGCCTGTCTGGGTCACTCTGTTCATGGAGAGGGAATAACGTGTTGCCATGCAATCTAGCAGGAGTGTTTGGATAATCTGTTCTGGAAACAGAGGGATTCAGGACCTTTTCAACAGCTGATTCTTCAGCTTGTCTCCCACCCCTGCTGCAGATTACGTTGCCCTTCCAATGAAGAGGAAGTCAGATGGCGTCTTGTCCCCGTGCCAGCAGCACATCTCTTTGAACAGGTAACACTGAAGTTTAGTGAGGACCCTGAATGTTTCACACCACATATTTTGATTTTTGTCCACTCTGTAACCCTTCTCTGGAGGTGCTTGCTTGGAGTAGATGCTCATGGAGGTTAAACCCAAAGCACAGAAGATAATAGGAGTTTGTGTGGGCATGTACAGCAGAGAAGTGAGCCTGTGATCTGAAGTCCTGATTCCTTGGGGTGTCAGTGGGAGGTGCCCCATAGCTGTGTGCCAGGGGGATGCACAGGAGTTTGTCCACGTGAAGAACCCCTAATCTTCCCTCTCAATCCATTTTATATTTGGTGCAAATGAAAACAGAATCCACTTTGCTTTAAATTCCAGATAATTCTCCTCAGGAATGAATATGAATATGAGCATGAAGCTGTTTGTGGCAGTGCTGTTTAACTTGTTTCTTCCAGCCATGAAGAGCGAAAGAATGACGCTTTGCAAGAGACGGATGGCTTTGAGAGGGTTCACAAAAATTTCGGTCCTGGTGAGATGGAAAGGTAATTAGCAAAAGAAGGCCCTTTTTCCTAACTCTGTTTTCCTCCTCACTACAAGAGTGAGCAATGAGATCACAGATGGGTGACAAAGTGGGGCAATTTTAAATCCCAAAGTTGCTGAGTCTCTTTATAATCAGAGCCAGGTGTTTCTGATTGTAGGGCTTCGATTTAGAGATGCAAGAAGGCTCTAAAACAGTGCAGAAACTACAAAGCTCTTGCCTGTAACAATCAAAAAGCGGTTGTGTGTTCCTTGTTTTATTGTTCATTACTTTGATGACCAGTATCCAGTGACAAAGTGATGCTAGGGACAGTTTTCTTGCAAAGAAATGGGTGCCAAAAAAATGCAAGTTATGGTTCTTGTATTGTCATTTCCCACAAGTCTGTTGTTTAATACCACAAACATGTGTGTCCTGGGACTGGCAGGACAGGCTTTATGTCTTTCCTTACAACTGAGAAGAAAATTGAGCATCAAAGTCTTCATGTATGTGTGGCAAGGGGGAGTTGAGGGTTAAACTGAACATTCCTGAGCACTGAAAAGTCCAGACCATGCCATTTTTCTCTTCTGCCGTACTCCTTACCCAGGAATAGCTGGGAGGGCTGATACTCTGTCTGAGAAGTTGTCCTGCCCTGCTTGCAGGAGGCATGGAGTCACTGCTTGGGTGGAGGAGTGACATCCACACTGAGGACGTGGTGTCTTCTTGCCTCTACACAAGCAACTTTAACTTTTCAGGGCAGACAAGATGGAGCAGCTGGAGAGGATGGTGTTGGACCTCCAACAGGACGTTCTCTCTCTGAAGAAGAAGGTGCAGAGGCTGGAATCCTTGTCCTTCCAGGAGGACCCCCACCGGCAGCCGTGCGAGGTGGTGGAGCTCTTCAACGGCTACACCAAGGAGCAGCTCAAAGAGACCATCAGATTTGACCAGAAAATCAGCACAGCCTGCAAGACTCTGCTCTACAAACTCTTCACCTCCGACTACATCCAGAGCCACTCCATCACGGGGCGCAGGGGCAACACCTTCCGGGAGGCAAAGCCCATGATGGACGAACGCTGCATCAAAATCATCAGGGTGCTGCTGAAGCAGAAGTTTGGGGATCACCTCAGTGACACCGTGATCACGGAGAAGATCCAGAACGTGCAGAAAGCCCTGAGGCAGAAGTTTAAGACGGAATGTCTCTGAGGCATGGGGGATTTGGTGTCTCCTCCTGCCATTCCCCTGAGCAGCCTTCCCAGGAAAGATGAGCTGAGCAGCTGCTGCTCGGTAGATTTCCCCCAGGGAGCCGACCCCAGTGGACCGTGTGCTAAACACAGCTCAAACCTTTCACTGCCAAACCTCTGCCTGCATTAACTGAGCAGGAATTTGGCCCAGCTTGGCTTGGTTTTTTGCATTCTGCAACTTCTTTCCCATCCAGTCTGTGTGCAAACCTCACTGTGGGTGCGTGTAATCACCTCTATGACTCTGATGATGTGCTCAGAAGCTCCAGGCCTCCATTTGAGTCCATGAACGGGTCAGGAAGGCAGCTCTGTTCCACACTGCAGAAATGTTGGCTCTGGGCTAGGGAGTCCAGTTGCAGACAGACTGTGCCACCCCACGTGGCTTCTGTCTGCCTCCCTCTGGTTGCCTCCTTCCGCTTGTGGGACAGTATTTACTCTTTCCTCACAGTGAACGTGTTTTATTTCCTGCAGTAACAGAAAGGCAGACTCATTAAAACAACACCTTAAAACATTCAGAGAAAGACAATTTGATTTTTCCCCTCTATTTTAATGTAGCTGTATGGAAGAGTTGTCTTCCCTAGCAAAAGCCTGCTGCACAAGAGAAGTGGTCACCCATGGAAGTTACATTAATTTTCGTTTCAAGACCAGATTATTTCCATACGGGAGAAATCCCTTGTATTTTTACGACACAAGAGTGAGGGATGGAGGACAAAATATGGCCCAACTTTTCTTCAAGGATCGTATGTATTGTGAGCACTGTCACTATTATTTAAATACAGTATTTTTATCCTGGATAAGAAATGCCAAGTACAACCAGACACTTTGCTGAGAAACTATAGAGAAAGGCTAGAAAGACACACCTTTTCCTAAATAATTCGGAGTTGGAGTGTGGGTGGGTTAAAATTGTTCTAAACATTAAAAGAATGAGATGCTGACACCAGTCCACTTAACAGAAGTGCTGCAAAATACCAAACGTTCCCTTTTACAGAGGCTTCTCAGACAAGAAATTGGTTTTCTCAGCTTAATTTTTAAATTATTCAGGAAAAGAAATGTCAGTAGTTTTGCATTAATCAAAACATTTGGTTTGATTTATATGTTTTATTGTGTTTTCAAGTATTTAATTTCTTTGGAGTTACATGAGAAATAATAATGCAAAATAAATGTATTGGAGAAACAAAGCTGTTTTGAAAGGGAAGAAAAAGAAAGGTGTTATTTTCAGAATTTTCCTCCACTTTCTCCCTTTTTTTTTTGAGGTAATCCATTTAGAGTAGGGTTAATGCTGTGATGCATTTTGGTTTTGGAGGGAGATAGGCTTGCCAGTGTTTCTGGCACTATTTTTGTCAGATATCTCTAACAGTCACGTTAAATTGCTGCAGGTAATAACTCAAGATATTCCTTCTGTTTTCCCAGAGCAAATGCTTTTTCCAAACTATTATGCAGACACATTGGTGATGATTTCTCCTTTGTAGGGACCTTGGCTTGAGCAGCAGCTGGTGCAGGTCTGCTGGGGTCACTTGGAGCCAAGAGCGCAGCCAGTCCTGGAAAATACACTGAAACTGAGCAGAACTGCCCCAAAACCTCCTCAGTGCAGAAACACACCTTGAAATACAACAGCCCTGCCAGAAACATGGGACCTTCCCTCCGCAGGCCTTAGGCTGGAATCACTGCTCAGGGAAACGCCCCAGGTGATGTTTTTGATGTTGACTTACCAAAGAGAAGATTGAGGAGGCACAACCAGCCTTTTCCTGAAGAACCTTAAAGCTCATCTCATTCCACCCCCTGCCACGGGCAGGGACACCTTCCACTACCCCAGGTTGCTCCAACCCCCGTCCAACCTGGCCTTGGATGCTTCCAGGGGTGGGGCAGCCACAGCTTCGCTGGGCACCCTGTGCCAGTGTCTCTCTCTCAATCTTCCCTCCCGAAGTTCATCAGCTCCCTCACCAAGCTGCAGCCTTGAAAGTCAGCTCATGGATGTTATTTCGTAAAATAAGTGCTGCTGCTATCCTCCCCCACTGAGCCCCCTCTGACGAGCTGCAGATCATTACTGGGAGCAAAGGCAGGAAAAAGACCCAGGGAATGGACTTGCTGTGAGGTGCCACAGCTCCCAAAACACGCCGGCTCTAATCAGCTCCCCTGGAAGCAGATGAGCTGGGTGACCTTTCTGCTAGAAAAGCCCTTTGGTGGCTACCTCGGAGGTAACTTCCCAGCCTAACGGGCTTGCTGGTATTCAGGAGTGCTCCTGGTAAGTGGGCTGATGGATGCTCTGCGCTCCGCGCGCAGCACAGCCACAGCACTAACGAGCCGGCGCTCAAATGGGCCCTTCTCGGCTATAAAAGTTGTCCTCAGATACTCTCAAAGGCTTTGATACGGCAGAGAGGGTTGAAGAAAGGCAACGCAGGCGGCTTTTCGTCAAACTTCATTTTTTAAAGTATCTGTGAGCCGGAGGCAGCGTTTGCGGGCTAATTGGGAGTACCGGCAGCCGCCGGCGATCAAACGTCAGCGCGAGGATGCCGATGCTCTCACCTCCCTGAACTCTCCAGCTCTGGCTAATCAGCCTCGAGAGGGAGGATCACACAGCACCGGGATGTGGCATTCCCTAGGGGATGCAGAGGTCAGGGCAGATAGAGGAGGAGGAGGAGGAGGAGGGTTTGTGCCAGAACCACTTCACTCGGGGATGTTCAAAGCCTGGGTCTCTCTCTAAGTGGTGAAGGGCAGCTCCATTGAATGGAATTAACCTCCCACTTTAAATGAATTACCGGGAAAAACTGGACAGGTCTTGCTGTTGAGATTAATTACGCTGCCGAATCTGCAGCATCTTGTTAAAAATGGTGCTGCTCCTGCTCAGCCTCTGGGCTCTCTGGGTGCAGGAGGGTGTGGACAGCGAAAATAAGGGTCAAAGCTCAGGGGGGTCTCCGAGGAGGTTTCGCATTTGGCTCAAAAGCAAGAGAAATGGTGCCTGTCAGCCTCTGCAAATGCAGGACAGGAATGGAACATCCAGTCCTCTCTCCCTCCAGGAGGAGCTGGAGCAGCAGTGCTGACCTCGGGTTTGATTCAGCCAGGGCGTGCAGCAACTGAGCAGGGACCTCACAAGGCTCTGGGGTTCCCCAGCACCCCAAAACACCACAGTGGGGCCCTGCCACACCCCCCCACCACCTGGCTCCACCTCTGTTGTTGCCTTAGGAACCGGCTGAAAGCCGCATGTTACTCACTGGCAGCAATACACAGGTTTTCAGGGAAAGATGGGAGCCTTCCCAGCCTGCTCTGTATCAACCTTTACATTTTCAGCTGGGCCAACACGAGGCTTCTGAAATTTCATAAAAATCGTAGAATTGTTTGAGTTCGAAGGGACCATTAAAGGTCTCCTGGTCTCAACCCCCTGGAACGAGCAGGGACACCATCAACTAGATCAGGTTCTTTAAAGCCCCATCCAACCTGTGACTGTTTCAGGGGATGGTGCATCAACAGCTTCTCTGGGCAACCTGTGCCAGTGTTTTTTAAAAAAAAATCCAGCTGCAGAGGTGCTGCTGGCAGGATGATTTCAAGTGGGGAAAAAAACAGCCCAAACAAGAGGGAGATTCTTCGGTATTTAAACCCATTTATTTAAAATTCATTTCCTTGACCCTGCCAGGGCGATTCCATGTCCAGTACAGGCAGATTTTAATTTTCCCATTATGTGGCCTGTGGGAAACACTCACTGCTGAGTCTCTCAATGCCTGCACTGTGTGCATCCCCCAGAAACCTTAACACATTCACTTAATGACATGCAGACTGTGAGTATCAGATAAAGGAATAATGTTAAAATGGAACTAAATCCCTCCCTGGGTTTTAATCAAGGCTTACAAAGCCTGACTGCCTTTACACGAGCCCCAGACAGCCGCTGCTGAGTCTGCCTGGTGTTCTGATCCGGTTGGATGCATCTGGAAAAATCTTCTGCACAGGAGCAGTGGTGCAGTGGTCTTCAGTTTGAGATCCTCCACCAGGCAGCTGCAGGAACAGGGGTGTGACAAAGGGAGAGCTCAGCCGAGGGATGAAAGAAATACCAAAAGGACAAGACCTGTATGAGCTTGGAGTTGTGTGTCATTTCCTACTGGCATCCCACACACGAATACTCTGTGTCACAAGAAGATTATTTTTTTTTTTTGGTTCTGGTAAGTCTTTGTCTTATTTGGTTTCAAAAAACCAGTGAAAATAAAACAACCCACATAGAGTGTGGTCCCAGAACTATACGTGTGTGTTGTTTTTGCACTTCTGGACTATTTTTTTATTAAAGGAAGTTTTCATATCATTTTACTTTCTTCTTGAAATCAGACCTGCTTTCCTTTTTTTGAGTGCATGCCCATGCCTGGTAAGTGTGCAAATACATCAGTTTTTATACTTTAAGCAGGTTTTTATGTCTCTGCCTCAGCCGCATATTCATGACACTTCACTTTTAGCTGTATTTCTCTGTCTGCAGTACATGATTACATTATTCCAACTCATATCTCTCCATCTCCCCCACCTTTTCAGAGCTGAATGGAACTGGGGAGATCATTATTAAAACACAGAAAGCACAGAAATAAAATTAACCAGAGCACCAGTTCTCTGTGTGCTGAATACACTGAGGAAATAAAAGACGCCTTCCACTTCTAATAAAATCTGGATGTGAATTGCCTCATAAAAGCTTGGATGAATTATATTCAGAGGCCAAAGAGAGAGAAGAGAGCTTGGAGCCCTCCAACAGCAGGATGCTCTCCCTGCCTTGCTGTGCAGCCCAATGGAAATGCCGTGAAAGCTTTGGAATCAGGTGAGATGTTCTGCTCAGAGGATGAGCTTCAGGCCTTGATGAAACACTTGAGTTACAGGGCACAGGCTGTTAAAGTCCCTCTCAGTGAAATATTAGTCCCACTAAGGTGCTGGAGCTCTTCCTGCTGCCTCCTGAGGTCTCAACCCTCACTTTGGTTCTTGCCCAAGGCCCTGGATGGTGGAAGAAGGACCCTGCAGAGATGTGGTGAATTCTCAACCCTGTTCTTGCCCCAGTCCGATCTCCTAGGGTCCCAGGAAGGTTTTATGGTGTGTACATGGCTTCTCAGCTTCTTTATCTCTGAGCTGGAAGATGAAGGCTGGTGAGGGACATGCCCCAGGTGTCCTCTTGTCACCAGCACGTTCCTGCTGTAGAACATCGCTGTTCTCAGGAGATGCAGTTTGGTGACGTGCTTACTTCCAAGGGTATGTTTGATTGGGTGGGCTTTTTGTTTGGCACAGGGATTCAGCTGAAGCCAAGGGGGCTGTGCCTAACTCAGTAATGGAGAGATTAACAGCCCAGAAAGCCAGGGCTGCACGGTGCTCATCGATTGTTTCTCTTAAATATAAGCAGAGCAGCCCAGAGTGTCAGGCATCTGAGGGGAGAGGAGACTGCAGAACTGATGTACTCCTGCTAATGAATAATCGTTAAACTCCAAAGGAGTTTATTATTATTGCCATTAATTCTGGTTGTGCCCAGAGACAAGGAAGGCGGAGAAAGATGAGTTCATGACCCACATATTACAGGTTAGATTTTATCCTGGTAACATGAGAAAATCGATCATTTCTTAAGTGAGAGGACTGGTAAAATCACTGACTTCAGAGGAGCAACATCATTGCTTTTATGTGTTCAACAAGCTCACTGGGATGGTGCTGGAGAAGGGTCAAATCCCTCTTCTGGATATCCTAAGGTCAGGAGTTATTCTGTCCTCAGTTTCCTAGAGGCAGAAGGGAAGCAGGAAATGCCATCCAGCATTCACACCTTCACTTATGTTAGGATTTCTCTTCTGTGCTGACCTGAGTCTACCTGAGGTTTTACTTACCCTGAATTCAGAGTAAGTTGCCAAAAGTCAAGGAAAGCCATGGGAAGACCCCTCCAGCCACAACAGGGATGGACCCAAGTCAGGGGTTTAATGTTCCTTAATGTGGTTTGGATCAAGAGTAAAATACTGTCATGGTGTGAGAACCCCGCTCTTGTGCGCGCTCCCCAAGTGACTCGAGCACGTTCCTTTGTACCTCTGAGCCAGAGGACTCCTTCCTCTCCTGGAAGATAAAAAGTGAAAGCTACAAACCACTCACAAAAAAAAAAAAATCTGTTCTAATTTGTGCAGACCAAAAGGGAGGCGCAAACTGCTCTCTGCCTTTTGGGTCTGTGCAGAGTATTTCCCAACTCTCTCCAGAGCTGAACCAGGAAGAAGTTGGGTTTGCTTTCTGCAGAAGTGCTGCCTTCCCATGCGGAGATGTCTCTGCATTTCTTTGCTCAGAATGGAGGGAGCAAATATGAATGTATTCATGACCCTTCCCATGAGATCTTTAGGGTGAAAAACGGAATCAGTCACTTTAATGGGTTGTCTTGGTAGAGGAATTTTACACCTTACTGTAGTCTTGTCATTAATTCAATTAATTCCTTTTTATATAATACCTGGAGCTGGTTTAGTCAATGCTCTGAGGAGTGGGCTAGGAATGTTTATTTGTGGGAGGGAAAGTAATTCCTGAGAAAGCCAGGAGCAGACCTACTTTCTGGTGAATAATTTGAAAGTTGAAACTGCCATCCCCGTATTTTTTCCTATAATTGCTGCAGACTCTGACCCACTTTCTTGTGCTTGCACAGCTTGGAGGGCTGCACTCACCAGGTCACTCGAGAGCCACCAATACAAACCAGGGAAACGTGGGCATTTCCAAGGGACTGAGAGAGGGTAGGGACCTACCAGCACCGTTCTTTAGGAAAAATAACCCACTAACCCTGCCTGCTCTGGCAAAACTGTGTCATAAATTGGGAGTAATCTTTGATGACAAACGGCCTGGAAAGTGGGGAAGGAGAAAGCTCATGTTCTCTTGCGAGAAGAAAGACGAGTTAATTCCTGATTAGGAAAGACAGCAAGTGGAGACACTTCCAGCTACATGGACATTGTCTTGACACTGCCTGTTAAATGCCTAATGATGACAGTATGAACTAGCTACAGAATATGTTTTATTGTGTTTTGTGGTCCCCAGGGCAAACATGCCATAGACTTTTAAAGATAATAAAAACAGAGAAGGGGAGGCCTCCATACAGGCTCATTTTGAATTTGTAATGCCTGGTTATTAACGGTGTTGAACAGCCAAAAAGCCACACGTAGCTCCCATATAGTACGTGTTAAGCTTCAGCAGGTTCTGTCTTTATAAATAAAAAGCATGGAAAAGTGGATGGATCCCAAAATGACAGGCAGAAACCTACCTGAACATGGGAACTGTTTTTTTCACTTTTCAGGCTGAAAACTGGGATAACATTTCCAGTAATCTCCTGAACTGGCAGCTCTTCCCATTTCTTTCCCAGGGTGCCAATGCAGGGTCCAGTTTTCATTGCTGAAGTCAGTGTGAGTTTTTCTCAATACCTTTGACCATCAGAAATTCAGATACAAGAAAAAGAAAAAGTCATCAGAACTCAGCAGGATCCAGTCTTCCATCCCTGGATTTCAATTTGACAACAACAATCCATAGAAAAAAAGCAAATATGACTTTGGCTGCAGACAGGAAGGAGAGAGGGTGCTGAGAGCTCTCATGTTTGATCGCTTTAAAGCCTTTCCTGCAGAAACTGAAATGGTGAAATTCTGCTTGAAATGTGCTGGGTGCTTTTACAGGCAGAGAGATGAGATGAGGAAATCATCTTCAGCTTGGAGCAGCCTCCCCCAGACCGTTATGTTTGTCCACTTAAATACAAAGACAAGATTTTTTTTTGTGGCTTATCTGTGGATTCACCCTGAGTGCTTCTGGTTCAGCCATCCAGTTCAGGGAAAGGAGAACCAAAGAGGTTCCAGCTCTTTCCCCCATCCAGCCTTTCCTGTCCTGTGATGTTAATGAGTGATAATTTCACAGGCTATTGCTGCTCAAAATCGCTTTGGTGCATTGGGGCTCCTTTTTTCTGGGTATATCAAGAGCTTTCTGCAAGCAGAGGAATAAAGACAAATGAAATGTTGTGACTACAAATCCCATAATGGTCTGACCTTTATTTGTCTCAGAATCAACTTTTGAAGAGTGGTCCCTCACCAGGCACACCGGGGATGCACAGCACTACTTTGTGCCTCTCCTCCATAACTCACACCTCCAAAAGGCAACACTTTCCATCCAACCTGAGGAGCTGTTGGGAACTGGACAAAGCTTTTCCTTTTCCTGGTTAAATCTATAAAAGGTAAGATTGATGAGCTTATTACCTAGGGTGAAATTAGTTGTGACGTGAGGCTGGCAGGGACAGCTCTGTGGCTCCATCCCTGCAACCTCCTCATTGCCACTGTGAGTGTGTTGGGCTCTGAGTAGGGGAGGGATCACTGGGGTTTGAGTAAACAATATTTCTTTGGGATCGGCGGCAGCTGAGACATTAATGCAGTCAGGAAAAATGGGAAGGACTCTCCTATGTGCCAAATATTTATCTGAGTCTGTGACAGAGCAAGCCACTCTCCCCAAGGCTCTAGTAAAGTCTTGCAAGCAGCAGTATGAACCCCATCACATGTGGCAGGGAGCTGCTGGATGGAGCCTGGGCAGGAGGATGGAAGGAGACAATTTCTGAAACCCTCTTGCCTCTCAGTACAAAACCAGCAAATCCTCCATGCACCCCCTCATGGATTTTTAAGGTCTCTTCCAACATTCCATGATTGGACCTGCAGCACCAGTTTGTCCTCATATAACTATGGACACTGGCATTTCCTTCCCAGAACCTTTGTCTTCTTTCACTTCAAGCCCCCAGTTTTTCTAGTCCCATGAGGGGCTTGAAATAGGAGTGGCTGCAGAAGTGCTGCTCCGCAGCCAGATTCAAACCCATCGGGGCAGGTGGTGTCCTGTCAAAGCAGAGAGAAACCTGACAGTGGCACAGAGTGACGCATTTTTTTCCTTCTCATTTTGGCACTGAGAAAATGCTTTTGGCCTCTTCTCTCCCAAGAGGGGCTGGATGCAGGTGTTCGACAGCGCTGTGAACACAACACAAGAGCCATCGAATCCCTGGGCGAGGTGTAATAGCTTCACTGCCCATGTCCATTTGGAAAGGTGCTCTAGGCAGCTGTATCCCCAGCTTGCAGAGGCACTGGCAAGGGATTTCTGGACTCACGCTGAACCGTTTCTGAAGAGATAACAGCCCCGGATATTAAAGAGCCTCTAAGGGAACGGGAGCAGCTGCACTATGTTTTTGTAGACCGAAGGTGCAGCTCTGGCAGCACTAAATCTGGAATGTCAACAAGCAGGTTAAACAAGAAGGTTTAGCTCTTAGAGCCAGCCTCAGGCTTGCCACTGAAATTGGTGATGAGAGGCTGTAATTGAAAGGAAGTCTGATATTTCTGAATCTCAGAAGGTTTGGAGGCTGTGGGTAATGGTGTGCAGGTGTGAGTGGGTGCATCTCCATCTCACAATCAACCACTTAACCTCTCTTGTAAGCATCCACAGATCATCTTGGCCAGCACTGCATTAGGAATTAGCCCTTGCTGGCATCAAAACCTAGAGTAAGATTATTAATTATTTATTACATCTACTTTCCTTTCCTTTGCCCTTTTGTCTATGTGGAGAAGGATGAGGGTGAGTTTGGTTTGGGGTTTTGATCACAATTTTTTTACTATCTCATGCAGAGGGCTCTTACAGCCTGCAGGTGACCAGATTTTACAGCCCACACTCACGGAAGTGAGGCTCTGAAGGGTCTCTCCCCCATCATCACCTACCAGATTTGAAGCCTGGCCTTGATAAGCACCACCTTAGGTTCAGTTCAGTTTCTGAATATTAAAATACCCAGGCTTAGGGGTTTCTTCAGGAAAAGGGCAGCACAACAGCAGTGCTCTCCTTTTCCATCTACCCAGCACAGAATGGATTTTGCTCCAGGTGTCAACTTCTGTTTCTCAGAGACAATTTTACTTCTTTCCTTGCTGGACATAAATGCATCTGTTTTCTTTTGTTACTCAGAAGAGAAATGAGGAAACAAATCCCTCACCTATTCTCACTGCTCAACTTCGATAAAACTATAGCTTAGGAAACTCTACATATTAATAGTGTGAATCACTTGAATGAGGTATATTATGTTTTCAATTTCCATGGTGCTTTTAGTGTAGGCAGCTTATCAGGGGCTGCCTTTTAATCTGTTGTAGCAATCTTGAACATTAAAGCCAGGTTATTTCATAAAGGGATGTATTCCTTTCACTGGGGAGGTTAATATCACCCATGATTATATTTGACATTTGGGCCTGGCATATTATTTTTCATACCATGTCTGAGCCTAACTACCCACTCCTCTCATGAGCAGGGTTTGAAGTGGGTACATTTCAAATCTCTGCACACATCCATGAGTGCCATCCTAACAGCCTCATCACTGGAAATAAGAAAAGACAATTTAATGAACAAAATGGGGAGAGTGAGATCAGTAAATGAAATTTTCTGTGGCGGGTAAGCAAGCAAAGGGTAAATGTTGTTGTTGTGCATTCCTACTGAGGAAACTACGGAAGGGGAGAGGGCGCCGTTCTCCTTGGAGGAACATCTCCAGAGCATCCTCCCTGGAAATATCCCTGAACAAACACTGCTGAGGTGCAGCTGAGGTGCAGCCGAGGTGCAGCCAGGCCTCCGAGCTTCTTGCAGAGATTCCTTTCATAATACAACCCACAGCACGGCTTAGGGGTCTTCTCTCCCCAAGAAACAAGGATGCATTTGGAGAGACAGCTCCAGAGGCTGATGTCTCAGTCTGAGAACTCTTCATGCCCTGTAAAGCCAGCAGACTCTGGCTGGCTGTCAGTGCAGGGCTGCTTGAACACGAGCCTAAAAGGACCCTTCAGAGCTGGAGGCGGTAAACTTAATCTTGAATTTCAGGGCTGGCCCGGTGAAGATAGCACTTCTCTGTTAAGGTAAGTGCCTTTTGTTTAGCAGTCAAGGGAGCCCGTGGCTCATCCTTGTCTCAACGTGAATTCATCTGCCAACTTCAGCTGTTCACTCTCTGTTGGAGCCCCACTGGCTCCCATTTGTCTTTGGTAGGAACAGGAGGTTAAAGGTGAAGCTCTGGATGCTGCACTTGGATGCAAATAACTTGAGGAACTTACCGCCACCAGCAATGCCTAGAGCTGAGCAAGTTCTTACGGAAACCAGGGCCTTTCTACTTAAAATGTGAGTTCCTGGGTGCTGTTTCTCTCATCAGCTAGCTCTTTGCAGTGCATTGGAGCCAGCAGGGCCTTGATGTGGCCTTTGACAGTTCGGTGTTGTTAAATCACTGTCCTGTTTTAGGCTTTGTTTGTTCAGCCTGAGAGTGGCTGTGTCCCAATGAGCCCTGGAAACAGAGCAGTGGACTGAGAGGGAAGAAAGGGGCCTGAGGAGATGACAGTTCAGGAGAGGGAAAGAGTAAGTGGAATTAAATTACCACCAATTTCTGAGGCACAGCAATGCATTAGGGGATTTCATGGAGGATTCAAACAACTGGGCTTGAAAAACTCCCTTCCCAAAATTCTGTGTCATCAAATGTCATTTCCACAGTCCCATCCTTTGATTTATTTTCAAAGGTACCTGATAATTCTCCCCTAAATTCTTCTGCCTTTGTCTTTTGTCTGATCCTGACACTGAGACTGCAGTGGAGGAAAGACCCCAAACAGCGAGAGCAGCAGCTGTACCCTTTGTTTCCTGCAGGGCAGGGAATCTGAGACAAAAGGGACTCTGTAGGACTACAAGAGCAAACCTAAGCAGCCAGCAAAAAAAGAATAACCAGATTCCAGGCTCTCTGAGCACTGCTTGGGTGAAGACACCAAACTGTGGGATCAGAGCCCGCTTCCCGTTGCTTCCTAACACAGCCCAGTGCTCCCTGGGGACTGCTGGGTATCAGAGGGTCTCCTGAAGTGGAAGCCCCACTTGACAAATCTGAGTACAGCTTGGCAAAATGTCACTGAAATGAAGCATTTGGATTAATTACAAAACTCCCTGAACTTAACAGGGTTAGGATTTTATCCTGAAATCCTCTAATTGCTCTTACATATTAAGACAGTCCCAATCATGGAAAATGGGCGTGTGAGAGGGCATCAGGATGTCACAGAAAGCTGCTCCTCCATGTGCCTGTATGTGATCTATCATTTCCATTCCTGTCTCCACAAATCTCACAGACTCCGAGACTCGACTGTTCCCACACAACTGGCTCCAGTGTCCTTATCCCTGGGGAAGCCTTCCCAATACCTGACTCTCACCTAGTATGGGTTAGGGAGGTTCCAGAGGTGAGTTCAGGGTATAGATGACCTTGCCTGTCTTTTGATAAGTGATCAAGTGGAATATTTTTGTTTTATAAGACACACCTTTGGGCAAGCTGATGGCTTTTTATGCATCAGCCCAAATTTTTTAAACCCAACTCCTTTCACTTGTGGCACAGCACTGCTGAAACAGAGCTGCTCATGGAGAAACCCAGACCTGCTCAGGGGAAGGTCCCTTGGGAAATGCCCCTCTGGAACCCTTGTCCCTTCCCCCTTGTTCCCAAACTCACGTGCTCTGCGTTCAGACCCAGTTCCAATCAGAACCCCTGTACTTATATTCTGGTGTTTTTTACGACTGCAATTTTGTTTAACATTGCCCCTGAAGAGCTCTGTAGTGTTTTGCAGAGCTCCAAGTACAAGAGCTCCTTGAATCTTTCCCCTAAGTATTCCTGCTGCTGTCTGGAAAGAATATTAGAAGAGTGTGGTCCTGCCTTCCCCTCTCTCATTTGGAGGCTGTGATTCATGTTTTACAGCATCCTGCTCCCATTACCCAGCTCTGCTTTCCGGGGGTTTGTTCTGCAGCGTCTCATACAGCAGCAGGGCTAATGAGTTTTTATGTCCCATGGGTTTGTATCCTTTATCTCATATCTGTTCTTTTTATTTCAGTAACCCCGATCCCGTATCCTGCCCCTTGGCCATCCTGTCCAAACAAGACAGGGCAGAGGGAGGGATGTTTTCCAGCTGCATGGAGATGCAGACTGGTCCACCAGCATGGCCTGACTGGCCAGCAGCACACTGCCGATAGAAAACGCAATGGATAAAATTTTTAGTTGTTCCATTTACTTTACTCAGGCCGCACTTTTCACAAAAGTTCCATTTCAGACCCTTCCTGCCTTTCTCCCACCCACCCTTCCTCTCATAACTGAGTGATTTTAAACACTGGTAATGAACTGAACATGAGAAGCATCCAGCTCAACCAGCACAGCTGCAGAAACCTCTTCTCCTTCAGAAACCAGGATGAAAATCCAGCTGCAAGGACTTTGTAAATGTGGGGAGAGGGTTCTACAAACAATTCCTACCAGGGAATGCTTGTGAATGCCATTTGATAAGAGCTTGTCAGCAGAGTGGGGTGGAACAGCTGAACTTGTTAATGAAAATGCCTTTTCTATCACCATTCAACTATTTTGCAAGGCAGGATTGTTTCAAATAAAATTATTTTTGTAAAAAAGAAAAGATTCCTCTACTATCACATCTAATTGTGGTATTAGGGAGCAAAATGTCACTTTGAATGGAGTTTTTGGAAGGAAACTGGTTATTTATAGCCATACTTTGTAAAAATTGGTCAGAGCAATTGTTTGAATTGAAGAGAAGCCCATTAATTTCTTTCTCTCCCTTTCTTCTGCCGGGGCAAACAGCTGCTGTTGGGCTGTGCCCAGCGTGGAGCTCTCTGCAGACCAGCAGTGCCACTACACCAGTGTCAGGCTACAGCAAAAAGGCGGCAAAAACATCATCTGGATGATCATTATTTCATTTCAGACTTTTTTGGTTAGAGGAGGAGACATTCGAGGTGAGGGTGAATTAGGAACATCCAGTGCTGGTGACTTCCCTGGGTTTGTGTGCTTGAGCTCAGGGCTGGGGTTTCCCTCTAAGGTGTCCATCACAGGGGTGCTCCTGGTGGCACTGGAAAGCCCTGCCATGCTCCATCACTCCTGCTGTAAGGCTGAGCTGTGTTCTCCTGGACTGCTGTCAGAGCTCATCCTCCTCTTCTTCCTCGGGCATCCTGCCCCCCTCCATCTGCTGCTCTCAAAGAAGGTCTCTGGTGAGCTTTGCCTTTGCCCGAGTTCCTGAGAGGCTGAGCTCTGCTTGTCCGAGCTTTCCGAGGAGATAAATGCTGGCACGGGCCCCGCATTGCTAATTAGCACACAGCAAACGAGCTGGCAGCCCCTGCAACAGGCACTGGTGATGCACTAACACGGGCTGGTTTCGTATGGCCATAACTGGGATCAGAGCACAGGTAACAGGGATCGGTTTTACTGCACATCTCTCCTCGAGAAACCTGCCTGGCATGGAGCTGGCATGGTGATGAAGCAGGACATCACCACCTCACCTTTGCTTCCGGATGGTGCATCCCAAGCTCATTCCCAGGCCAAGAAGCTTTAGGATATTTTCCCATGGCTGTGTAACAGGAACAGACACTTCCAGGCCGTGATGTGGGCTCAGCTCATCCCAAACTGCCCCCAAAACCATCCCAGAGTCCTGAGAGCTTTCACCCCTACCAGGTTTGTTCTGCAGCTCAGCTGCTGGGGCTGGAAAGTGTTTGGCATCACGTCCACAACTCATCTTGCAGCACAAGGGCAGCCAAAAATTCTGGTTAAAATATGAGAGGGGAGGATGGTCCTGACAGTTCAATTAATACAAGCACTGGGACATAAAAATCCAGCAGGAAATGTTATGTACATTTGTAAAATGGTACTTGCTCGGTAGAAAAAAAATGTAACGATGGTGCTTTATTTGAGAATTAATACAAGCTCATTTCACAGCCCAGGGAGAGCCAAGGGGAGCGTGTGGCTCTGTGCTTAGATCTTCACACCAGCTTCTACTTTCAACTGTTCAAACCCAGCACCACTTTAAACTTTTTGTACAAATAAGAGTGAAAACAACACTAAGCCCTTCATCGTGAAGTACAGAAACATCACTCTTCTTTGTAAGCCGTCATAAATTCCAGCTGCAAAAGCAAACACTGCTCCACCTGTGTGCCCAGTAAATCAAACTAAGCTCCTATGAAGTACAATTCTCTCCCCACGGACACAAAGTCCTTGCTGAAAAGCCCAAGGATAACATGAACTGACCAAAGAAGTGAAGGACTTTAATCTTTGTTTTGAAATCCCCTGAATTGCAGCCCTGCCACTGCTCAGAGCCACCTGCTTCCTCTTCCCACTAACGAAGCCCAGGCAATTTAGCTCCAGCCTCCAATTTTGCTCTTCATTATTTGCTGGCTACTCAGAGCTGCTCCGCTTGGGAAAATTGCTGTTTCCATGTGCCAGCCTGGCTGTGATGTGCCTTTCTCCAACTGCTTGGCTGCTGCGTGTGCGTGGCTGCATCCAGGTGCAAACAGCTGGGAAACCTGTGCTGCAAAAATGCAAGTGCTTCCCTTTGGGTTATTGCCTTCGTCTCTCCTGGCAGTTTGGGGGTTCTGGAAAAGTTCTGTCTCAGGGCTGTGCTGAGGAACGGGGGCTTAGTGCCCCTGTGGGTGCAGTGGGGTGAGGGGAGGTGTTCCCTGAAGTGAGAGCTGGGGTTGGGTGGGGTGAAACAGGCAAAGCCCAGGCTGGGCTTTCCCTATGGGAGGAAAGGTGTGAGCAAACCACATCTCGAGCTTTGTCATTTGGAATCTGGCAGCGTTGAAAACCTGCTGAGGTCTGGGAAGATGGTGAGGAAGATGGTGAGGAAGATGGTGATGCCCAAGGGAGTCTCATTGTCCTAGGTGAGGAAATTAATTACCAGCGGTGCCAGCTTTGGTTTATATGAGGGAACATTTTCAGTATCAGACAAATCCAGGCAGCAGATCCCGTGGAGGCATCACACCCAGCAGGGAGGGCAGATGGCATTTTATAACTCTTGCAGTACCCTTAACCCCACCAAGCCCCAGGAAGGAATAGGAGCAGACAAAACTTCCTCTGTGTGCAGCAAGGAGATTTTTTTAGAGCAAGCTGGAACTGGGACCTCCTGGCACGTCAGTACTTGACTGGGGGTGATGTGGGGGTGGCAGCAATTGCGTTGTGGCTTTGATGTATTGTCACTTCAAAGCACCAAAACCCCCAAATAGTTCAGGATCTGCACAGATGTTGGCAGGTGATGATAAATCCATGCAGAGATGGGAGAAACCCAGTCTTTGGGGAGAGCTTCAAAGCTGAAGCTGAGAATATTGCAAATGTTATGAAATATTTCAAAGTCTGTCAAGTGGGAGCTGTGCTTTTAGATTAGGTTAAGAAATGTGTGGGCTAATTTTGTGACACTCTCCAGCATTTACTGTGGATTGTGGATTCTCTTTTAATCTTTAAATGGCTGAACTTTTCTTTTACTTCTCAAAAAAGAAAACAAGCCTCGAAGAGGCCTGACAAAAATGTTTCTCCATACACTCAGTTTGAGGACAACTCCCAAATGACTGCAGTGAGTGAATTATACAGAGCCTTTTGCTAACAGAAATGGGCAAATAGGTCAAATGGGTTCCCAGCTTGGAACCTGCACCACTCCTGGCACAGAGAAGGAAACAGCATCAGGAGACAGCTGCAGGGGGACCACAGCCTGCTCACTGCTCCTGCTCCCATCACCTCCTGCTTTGCTTCTCTTGCTTATCCATCTTCACCTTTCCAGCTCAGTGTTTTCTCAGCAACACAGACCTGAGAGAGGAGCCTGGACCTCCTCGGCTGCTGCGTTTCAGCAGAGCATCTCCCTTCCTTACACAATCCTAGAAGTGTTTGCGTCAGAAGGGACATAAAGATCGTCCAGTTCCAACTTCGTCTGCCACTTGCGCACCTTCCATCCGCGTCCAGCTTCACCAGAATAAATCCCAAGTGCCGCGTTTCTTGCCGTGAATCACACCTGGTAACGCTGCTTTTTTTAACTGCTTCTGCCCTCCAGCCAGATGCAGCACCCGCCTAATTTTAGTCCCATGAGTCAGCGCCGATTTTTGACAGGGAAATATTTATGGCCTGTTAGCCGGTGTGGGAGCCCTCTCCGCTCACCCCAAGGACCAGCGCGCCTGCTCCAGCTCCATTGGCGGTGTCAGTGTAAACACACGAACAGCTTCGGGCTTGCAGGGACAGACTTTTAGCAGCGTGCGTCACCGCAGCCAGCAGCTCTGCTCATTAAAACAAAGTGAAGGACCGGCTGCTAATGGAGTGCCAAGTGGCTTTTTTTCCTCCTCCTTTCCCTTTCTGTATACAGGAAAAGAAAAATAGAGTGAGCTTCTTGAACCTCCTCATTGTAAGCCAATGTGTTACTCGCACAAAAACCTGTCAAAATCAAGAGGAAAGAATTATAATTTTGATGTTCAATTGCATGACTTCTTTGTCCCTTTGAGTCAAAGCATTGTTTTAAATAATTTCAGCCATCAAAGCTTGTTTAGCAGAGATTAAAATTCAAAATGAGTTTAAGAAAAGATAAAGAACCATTTGGCTTGTTTTAATTCCTGGTGTCTTTGTGGGAGTTAGTGTGAATAAAATAGAAGAATACATTTGGGTATGAGCAGTGCTGGAGAGCAGAAAAATGGAATTTGAGCCTAAAAATCAACACGTACTTATGTAGGCACAGTATTTTTTTTTCAGAAATTCTTTATTTCAGATATATAAGGAACCCAAGACATAACAGAAATTGCAAAAAAGAGAAATATCTTGCTTTATAGCAGCTCTAGAGCGGTGGAGGCAGATATTGCTTTTCTTGAAGGCAATTTGCAGTGTGGGAGCTTTGGTCTGTGCGTTAGGCTGTAAACCTGGTATTGTCGGTACCTGCTGTACATTCAGACATCCAAAGGTGATAAGCAGGGGTCACTGAGCAGGAGCGAACGAAAAAGCTCTTTTGGGATTTCATTTTGCGATAGTTGTCGAATTTCTTTTGGGTTAGAATAAAGCATTTCTCACAGCAGCGAGTCCTGCGCTTCTCCCGGGTTTCCAGAACCAGTTCATGAGCCTTCAGTAAGGGAAACCGCGTGAATCACTAAAATGTAATGTTTGCTGCTGAGCCTCCGTGGCAAAGCTCGCTCCCAAGGCTGCGAGGTGCACAGACATCCCAGGAGCACATTCACCCCGATGGCTGGTGCCAAACAGAGGGATAATGAGGCTCAGCCTTGCTGCTCGCCCTGCCTGCTGCTTGCCGAGGTGGAACGAGGACCTGGGAGAGAGCATCTTAAATCCAATCCACAGCCAACAGGTTGGAGGGGTCTGTCACGCCGTGGGCGATGCTGGTGCGTGAAATGACATTTCCCTGGGGCTGAGGGGGAACTGGAGCGAGAGTGGCTGCAGTGTCAGCTCTGCAGCGTCACAAGGTTTCCAACGGAAGCACCTCCAGGAGGTTCTCCAACAACCTCATCTTGACCAAAACCAGGGCTACTGCTCATATTTCTGTTGAAATTTCCCGCTGAGGACACATTTCAGCAATGGGAGGTGGTTTTGCTCCCCAGACCGCCTTGGGTGGGATCCTGGGATTAGATACGGAAAACCAGTCCTGGTCCTCTCTGCATTGGTGCAGCAAAGGTGTAACATCTGCATGTGTCCAGATGTTAAAAGACAGGAGTTACAGCAATTAAGTGTAAATAAATGTGGGTGCAGTGGTGTTTATGTGAGTGTGTTATTGAGGATATACAGAATGAAAATCTGCAGGGATAATATCAATATATCGTGTGTTTATTCTACAGAGAAAAACCCAGCAAGGATTTCCCTCCACTTCAAACCAAAAGCCTCATAAAGGGGTAAAGGAGATGAGATTTATTCCCAAAGTTTGCTGTGTTCAGCCACAGGACAGCTCAGCAGGAGGAGGGGACTCAGCCTCCTCTTCCTCAGCCTGCCATGAGCAGAGGAAGCTCCACTGTTGGAGCTGGGGAAAGAAAGAAGCTCTGATCAGGCACAGATAATTAATGAATTCACTCTCCTCTCCTTGCTCCTCCTCATCCTCCTACCCAGCCAGACCTGGAAAGGAGCAGAGCTGCTTCTGGGTTGAGGTGATGGTGAAACTGGTTATTTTGCCAAGATTTTGGCCAAGACTCATTTAAATGAATACAAGCGAGGCTCTAGAGGGACAGAAGGGTGTTATTTTTTTTTTTCATTGCTTCTTGTACCTTAAAGTGCTGCATTTAAGCCACCAGGAAGGTCCCTAAAAGCCTCTGTGGGAAAATAAGGAAAGCAAACCCTTTTCTCTGAGCAGTGGTGGGAAGTTATTGTGCAATCAGGTAAAATTTTAAAGAGTTACTTGGTGTTAAAAATCAACATTCTGTGCAGTTTTCTGCTGGGGAAGGAGCATTTTAGGGGCTGTAGCTACAGGCTATTACAAAGCCCTGCGTTGCTTCCTGACTTGGGCACCTTTACCCCTTCTTTTCCTGTCCTGTGTCCTGCAACAGGAAAAAGAAAATTAAATGGGGACTGGTCATCCTGGGGGGTGAAATGTGAGAGTCCCTGAGCACCGAGAGCTGAAGGAGAAGGGAAAGTTAATTAATCCATCAGGCTGAAATCCCCAGTGTCAAATATGCTTTTCCACCGGAGTGTGTTGACAGTTGGAGCCCATGAGCAGCCCGAGGATGACAACCAACAGGAAACTTGGGACCAAAATGAGGGAAGAAAAACTCAGCAGTGTTTTCTTGGTGAAACTTGTGGCAGATGCCACATGGGAGTCAAGAGAAATAAAAGAAGCAAATATGAGGTGCCAGGGGAGGGAAGGGAGAGGCGAACGTTTTTCTAATCCCTGAATTTGACAGCCGGTTTATATGAAATAAACTCTGAAGGCTCCTGCCTTCCCCAAGGTATTTTCTTGCTAAATAGATCTATAGATACACTAATTAGTCAATGGAGAAGCACAGGAGTTAATCCCTAATCATGTAAATGTGTTGTTTCAATTAATTAATGCACGTGGCACTTGTGCTCTAGTGCTCGGCACCCTAAGGAAAGACAGAGCAAAATAATCATATTTAACAGCCTACTCCCATTAATTCCTCCAAACACTAATGGTGTCAAAGCTTCCCATGGTCTTTCTCTATAATTCAGTGTTGTTTTGCAGAGATGTGTTATAAATTAGCTGGAATCACAGGCTGGAAGTGATAGTTTTGGAAATAAGGAAAAACAAAGACGTTTTTGGGGGGAGATTTTTTTTTTTTTGGCGACTCCATAAAGGAGTGCAGAGAAGGGGAGAAGTGAAACACCATTTTCTGGGTGCTGATGGGGCTTTGCCAGTCTATAGGATTATACGGGGGTTGTTAGAGCGAGCAGAAAGACCTGGGAGAAGAAAACAATTCATCAAAGAGAGTATTTTCAGCTGTGAAACAACTCTTCCCTTAATTAAGCCCCTTACTGACCTACCTAAAAGAGCTGCCCGAACCATTTCTACTGTTTTTTTGCCCAATGTTAGCATTTCAGCTCAGACAGTCATGATGAAGGTTAATAAAAAGGACGTGTTTATATAAACCTGAGGGGACTGTAATGTCCTTTCTATGCTGTTTCTGAGAACTGGAAGCACCATGCCTGAATTAAAAGCTGCTTTGTTAAGGAAAAGGCATAAAAGGAATATATGGAACAAGGCAAGTGAGGGATGGGTGAGCCCTTCAGAGCAGACAGCACAGAACGGGGCTCACAGGAAAGTTCTGGCTCCTTGGCAAGATAAAAATACCCACAAGTGGGATAACAGAAGCATCTGTGGAGCCAGTAATTACCTCCTGGACCAGGCAAAGGCTGCTTTTATGAAAAGGCAGAGCGCTGTTTGTTTTGTCTGAGGCCTCTGTGGAGAAGAATGATGTTTGCAGAGGTTGTTCTGTTGTAGTTTCTACTGACCAGGAGCAAACGTGCCCTTATTGCAGCCCATCTTTTGGGATTTGGAGCCCCAAGGGGAGGGGCGATGCTCAGGATGGAGGATGTGCAGAGGTGCAGGAGCGAAGTCCTTGAGGTGCTGGTGGGACCTGCAGAGTCTGTGGCCCACGAAGCCCTTTGTGCTTGTCCTGACAGCAACAGCTCCTCAGCCACGAGACAGCCCCACACTGATGGTTCTTCTCCAGCATAAATACAATTATTTGACGTAATTGAAGAAGTAATTAGAGAAGAGGCAGGAGTCAACTGAATTACAGAGGCCAGTGTGTGCCATGGCTAGAAAAATTGGGATTTTTGTGTCTGTTCTGTCACGTGTAGCTGGTGGAAAGGACTGAGAGGAGCCCTGGGGCACTGGCAGCCTAAGGAAGCTGAGGTTCACAGCCCTCGGGGTACATTTGATTTTGGCTGCTTTGCACCTGACTGCACAGCTCAAGGTCTGATCAATCCCGCTGGAAACACCATTTTTTGGAAAACTCTTTGGAAATGCACTGCACAGGGGCTGGGGGCAAATGCACTTGGACTGCTTTGGTCCCATGGGCCAAATCTATCTGTTATAAATTTTAATTTTTGGAACCTTTTTTCTTTCCCTTTCCTGCAGAACTCGCACTGCAGCTTCCTCAAAGGGTTCGTCCTTCTCCTGGAAAGCAGGCAAAGAAAGCTCTTCACAGATCAGTCAGGGTTTCCCAGCATTTCTCAGGCTGATGAAGAGGAAGGGTTTGCGATAAACTGTGAGCTCTGCCCTGGCTTTGCAAAATCCCAGCGTAAACCCCAGCCCACAGTGGCTGAGCCGCTGCACATCTGTGTGATGCTCGGTGCAATTAGAAGCTGTTTTTTCTCAATTTATTGGGGGGTAGGGGAATGTCTGTGTTTTCTGTGGAATTTTTTCCCACCTGTTGCTACAGTAACTGTTTTGTCAGGCTGCTGATTTGGGTGTTTGAGTGACAGAAGGTTTAATTTTGCTTTAGCAAATTATCCCTTTTCTTTGAGCGTGATTTCCTCTGGTGCAAAATTTCTCCCGAAGCTTCCCATCACTTCGGAGAACATCCTTTTTAAAGACCACATCTCTCTGATCTCCACTCAGAGCACGAAACCCTCCATTTGTCCTTTTGCTGGCCTGGCTGTGATTCACTTCTCTGCAGACCAGTCTCCCAAGTTTGTGCCCTGCTGGTTGTTTAAAACCAGAGTCAGCTCCAAACCGAGTCCTTAGTGACAAGGGAGACTCAAGACCTGTAGAAAGTAAGTGGATTGCAGGAATGAAAATCACGAGCCTGCTCTGAAGTCCAAGGATATCACTGAAAAGCACAGGAAGGTGCTGCTTCACCCAAACTAAACCAAATTTGCCTCTGCCCAGCGTGGAGCGATGGTGGCAGCAGGGCTGGGAATTGCAATTATTTTACTGTTCTTCCTCAACTGATCAAGAGCTATGACAAGATAATGCTGATTATTTTTTTCTTGCTAGTTCTTTCTCCTTTCTTTTCTTTTTTTTTTTTTTTTTAATATAATTGTTCTGAAGCTTAGAAACTTAGTGTTAGTCTGCTGCTGAAATGTATTTATGACCACTTTATTGCCACTTGTTTAACTGAGCTGGGGTGTGGCAGGTCCAGAGAGGAGAGGAAGAAATTGCACATTTCTGAACAGCTTGGAAAGAAATCTGACGAGCTGAAATCCCAATTATTCCCTCCCATTCAGTTCTGGACCACTGTTACAATTTATAAAACCAACATTTGCCTGCTTGAGAGTTTGGATTTTCTTTCCCAGTTTACAGCTCCCTCGAGTGGCTTAAGAACTTCCTAACAGCTCCCAGCAAAATTCTCTCAGAAACCTCAGTGCAGACAAAAAAACTTGGAGCTGTTGTCTGTTCTGTTCACCTGTGCCCAAGCCCCCGAGAAATGTTGCTCCTATTTTCCGAGCAGCTTTACACCTGATTTCCTCCCATTTTAGGGAAACCGGGGAAGGCTCAGGCAGCCAAGCGGGGAGCCGCTTGCCATCAGCAGTGTCGGAGTGTTCCCCGGTGAGAAGCATCCCGGAGCCGGCGGCGTTTGATGCATCCCCGTGCTCGGGCGATGAGCGATGGAGCTCTGCCACCTTGTGGGGTTGTCGCCGTGTCGCCTCATCTGCCTGGCGGGTTTCATACCCAAAGATCCCTTTTCTTACTTTGTACCTTACAGGGAGGTCCAAAATCAAATTTGCGAGGCACTGGAAAACATGGCTGGAGATCCTTTGATTGTGTCTCAAAGGTCAAACCTGATGCCGAAGTTGGAGTTTCAGAGCACCATCTTGGAAGAAATGTGACATTTGCATTGACTCCAGTGCTCTTCCCTGATGGCTTTTTGGTGCTCTCAGCTTTCCTGTGCAGGATCTCGATGGATGTGGGAGGAGCAGGGTGAGGTCCGCAGCTCAGGACTGGGGGTACGTGGTACCTTGGGGTGCTTGCTGGTTTTGGGAGGTGGCTGCTGCCAGCTGAACCCCACACTGGTGAGGTGCTGTGGCACTGTGGGGGTGCCATGTGCTGACCTGGAGCTCACACACAAAATGTCACCTTCCTCTGCCTTGGAAGGCCGATCAAGAGAGGGACCTGGAGCTCCCTGTGTCCACCTCAGCCACAGGGGGATTTTTGAAGTCCTCAAATTAATTGAATCACGGAACGGTTCGGGTTGGAAGGGACCTTAAAGTTCATCTCATTCCAATCCCCTGCCATGAGCAGGGACACCTTCCACTATCCCAGGCTGCTCCAAGCCCTGTCCAATGTGACCCTGAACACTTCCAGGGATGGGGCAGCCACAGCTTCTCTGGGCACCCTGTGCCAGGGCCTCAGCACCCTCACAGGGAAGAATCTCTTCCTAACATCTAATTCAAACTGGAGCTGTTCCCCTTTCCTTTCTGTCACTACAGTTCCAGCAGTCCCTCAGAAGTCCCTCGTGTTTTGAAGATTCCTTCATCCTACAGGTAGGACACTTTTGATGATCTGTTGTGGAGTTTTATGAATCAGATTGATTGGACAGAAAACAAATACCGTGAGGCAGTTATTCTGAGGTAAAACTTCATTTCAGGAACATCCTATCTGTCCCAGGAGCAGCAGAGATATTCTCCCCATCTCTTCAAGTTTACCACCTGGGAAACTTTTCAGCCACAAATAGTCAAGAGTTGCTAATCTGGATGTTCAGAACAGTGTGATGGGTTAAAAACAAATAAAAATAACCCTCCAAAGCACAGAATGGTTTTCTGATCTCTGCTGCCTTTCACTTGTGGGACTTTGCAGGAGAATAAACTTCCCCAGACTCGATTTGCTTTAAAAAAATAGAGGTGCTAGATTTGGAAGAAAATCGCTCCATTTTTGTTTAAGTGGTTGCTATTGTTTGCTCTGCTCTTTTGGGAGGGAATGACTCACCACCTGAAACCAGTATGTGCTCAGGAAAGGTTTCAATTTAACTAAAAAGTCAACAAAATTCATCTCCAAGCAACTATAGACAATTTATGATGTCAGGTCTCATTTGTGGTAATACAGAATATAAAAACGCTTCCCTCCCCCAGCCAGAAGGAGTTGTAATTCTTAAAGGAAATAAAGCAAACAAGGGAGCTTGAGCTAACAGCAGCAAACTGTAGGATAATCTGCAGGATTATCCTTTAGGTATTGATCTCAAGAAAAAGAGGAGCAGCTGCGGAATCCTCCCAGGGCAAAATAATTGTGTCTGCAATCTTGTTTGCCAACTGATCTGTATCCAGAGCAAAGGAATTATTTTGGCCTTTGGGGGGGCAGGGGAAATGTCAGATATGATAATTTAGTTTGCTGCTGGGATGACGGTGGGAAAGCCTCACAACCTGCTGAGGCTCTGCACCGTTGAGTTTCCTCTCAAAATAAGGCTTTTTAAAATTTTTACTCCTTGGAAGAGCCATGCTGTCCTGGTGCCTTCTGAGCTGTTTCATGGAGGGAAGTGATCTCACTCTGCAAAATCCTTCTGGCACTGCAGGGAATGAGTGTTCACACTCCTCTGCTCCCTCATTCCCTGTCCTGTCCCGTGGTGGGAACAGCAGTGTGACATCGGGCTGGCAGAGTCCCTGTGAAGCACAAAGGATGCCCCAGGGCGGGCTCAGAGGAGTGTGAGCAGAGCACAGATCTGGGTGATGCTGGCTGCCAGGCTAAACTGAGCTGATATTTAGGCCGGGACTGGGAAATTGGTGTTTTATGCTGAGCGTGGCAGAAGTGAGGAGAGGCAGAACGGGGCTTTGGGAGGGGGGCAGCTGGAGGAGGGAGGAGCTCAGCTGCGCATCTGGGGGAGATGCTCTGTGGTCCCTTTGTGCCATCCAACAAACCTGGCTCTGTTGCAGCCCTGAGGCTGGAGGAAGACAGAGCAGGAAGGAATATTGCCTGTCCTGGAAGTGGGAGCACTACAAAGCCTGCATTGAAGGAGGGGGATGAACTGAGAGGCTCCTTTTAGTTCTTGGAAACCTTTCTGAGTGAGTCTGAGGCGCTTTGGAGTCGTCTTTGCCTGCTGAGGGATGCATTGACAGAGCCTGACCTCATTTCCCCCGGAGCACAGACCGCTGTGTATTCCCTCTGCTGTATCAGTCCAGGAGCTGTGTCGCTCCCATTTGTTCGAACAGGATCCCCACATATCTTTCCTGGGTGGGGCCTGTCCTGCTCTCTTTCCTTGTGCATCCCCAAAACGAGCCATCTCAAAATTAACTTCAGAGTCATTTAGCACCGTTCTTTTCCACCCTGCCTCGCATTAGGTTGGATCCCTTTGAGCTCTGCAGCATGAACCCTGTCGCCAGTTTTACGGCAGTTCTCACCTGGGTGGCAGCTCCTTTGGGAAGCCACTGCTTTCTCTGCCTCCTGCTGCAAATCCCGATCACCTGAGGTCTGTGTGTCCCTTTGTCCTTGCTGCTTGGCTGGGACAGCTCTGCCCTGGCCTTTTGGTGTAGTTTGACTTCCTCTAACCCCTCTCTTGAAGGGAGAGGGGATCCTCTACATCCAACCCACTACTCAAGTTGCGCAGGGAAGGAGGAACAGCAGATCCAAAAGCTGCCTGGTGAGGATGAATGTGCAACTTAATCATGCAGAGGAAGCCAAAGATGTACAGAACAGGATTTTTTTGACTCTAAGCCATGAAGTTACTCAGCCATTCTCCTCCTCTCTCCTTTCCTGCTGAGAAAGCTCTGCGTGGTGCCCGGGGAGGCGCAGATGTGGGGGCTCTTCCATTTGCCATCAGCTACTTCTGGAAGAAGATATGCAGGAGACTAAAAATGTCAGTGCTCCTGGAGGAGGAACAGGGCTAAAATCCCATCTGGAGTTTGCAGAGCAGTTTTCAGAGTTGATTGGGATGGCTCTGAGAGGACACTGTCCCCTCATGTCATCACATCTGACCAGGAGAGCAGGGCAGGGGAGGGGGAGACCAACCAGCCTTCAAAACGCCGTGTAAGAGCTTTTAGTTCTGGCTGAGTTTCAGGGAGGAAAGGGGAGGGGCAGGTGTCTTCCTGGACACCTAGCCCTGGCTGTGTGTGGGGGTCTTGTTCCTGGTGTTTTGGCACGGCAGAGCTCTCTTCCACCAGGACTTTGGGGAAAACCCCTGCGGACACTGAAGAACACGTTGGCGTGCTAGGGTGTGGTGATGGGGACCGGGGTCACTGGGCTTCAGGGTCTTCCTCGCAGCAGGGAAGGACTTTTCGCAGCGACAACTTAATGCTGCAACACCCAGCTCAGAGAAGCACCAAGGAGGTGCCTGAGGGTGTTCCAGCCACCGTCCTCTCACTTCAGCTGGGGAGGAACTGCTGAGCAGGACGCGCTGTGCAGCACATCAAGCTCGAGGCCGGCTTTGGGCCTTTTCTGAGGGAGAAGATTTTTAGAGTGGGGGCTCAACCTCCCTTTCCAGGCTCTGGGGTGTGTGTAGCCTATGTACCATGAAGTTATTTGCATCCCGCCTGTTGATCCGTGTGCCGGCTGCCCTCACATCAGTAGATGGCAGCAGCTTCCCGGGAGCTGGTGGAGGAGCCTCCACTGGAAGAGCTGAGACAGATACTGGAGTTCAGCCTTTCCCTTCCCCGCCTTCCCCTGGCTCTCAGCCCAGCCTCCTGCCACACTCCAAACTGTAGATGGCAGCAGGAAAAAGATTTTCCTGTTTCTTTGTGACTTCTGCTCTGGATAGTATTTTCCTGCCGCTGGCTCTTGGAGCCCGCTGGCTCTGGGTTTTTGGGTCAGCTCACAGCCCTGGCTGGGCTTAGGTCACTTTGCAGGCTTGGATGAATGGGTTGAGAGAATTTTCTGTGCATGCTCCTGCTTCCAGCAATCTGCACGGGAAACACCTGGAAGTGTCCACGGGACGCGGAGGAGGGATGCTCCCAGCAAACCACACAACACAAAAGCTGTGCTGCAAATTGGTGCCTCACAGCCAAGAGGGAAGAGTGGCTCCTGGTAAAGGAGACGGGGTTTAAGCAAGAGTTGTGCGGGCAGAGAGATTGTGCCAACTCCATCCTTGGAGGTTTCTGAAAGCCTGATGGGACAAGGCTCTGACATCCTGAGTTAACTTCAAACTTAGTCCTGGTCTGAGCAGGAGGTTGGACCAGGGATATCCAGAGCTTTTCTGTGCTTGTCAGTCTCCTCTCTGACTTTCTGCTCTGCTGATCACACGCAGCTGGGCTAATGTAACGTGGTTTTCTCTGCCTTATAAGTGATTGCACAGTCTGTGATCCCTTCTTGAGCCTGGATAGATGACTCTTCAGAAACTCCACCCAGGCTGTTTGACACCTCACAAATAACAGTCAGTGTGTCCTAGGTCTGTCTGTAGGACCCTGAGGGCACATCCATCCATCCGTCTCTCTGTCCATCCATCCGTGTGTCCATCCGTGTCCCTCAGGTACAGCCATAAACCTTCCTGAGGTGCTTTTGATACTCTGTTTGGTGAATTTGTTTAAAGTTTCACTCTTGGTCGCTGTAACACGAGTTTAACAAGCTGATGTCCTAAGGAACTTGGAGCATTTGAAGAAAATACCACTTGGTGGAGGAGCAGATTTTAGTGTGGTACTTGCCAGCTAAGAAGAAAAATCTAGATTAAGGTGAATCACAGAAAACGCTGCCTTGAAATGAGAGCTATTAGCTATTAGAGTAACTCATGAGGAGAGAATATTTAGGCTATTTAATGCACCATAAATTACATAGGAATTCTCATGCTTTAACTCAGTAGTCACTTGATTTAAATCTGCTTCTCTCCCCAGCTTCCTATAATTACAGCATAGCTACCAGCCACATCCCAGCCACCTGCAGTGCCTGTTCCCAGTGAAAGGGACTCCCAGATGTTCGACACCTCTCGGCACAGGGTCCCACATCTATGGGGTCTCTGTGGTGGAGCTGCCGAGCCCCACTCCCGCCCCGCCAGCGGCTCTTGAACCGCCCGGCTGCTTTTCACTCTGCCTCTCTCTTTGTGGAGCTGGGAAAGCATCCAGAGCAGCTGTGTTAGGACCTGTCAATCTCAAATTGCAAAGTCATAAGGAGGGAAAATAATCATCGTAATAATAATAATAATAAAGTCATCAACTTGTCTTACCCTCTAACAGAAAAAAGGTTTTGGTTGGAGGTTTGCATTAGCTATAATTTTCTCCAAGCTGATTTCTCCGTGTGATGCCACTATACAGCCTCTAAATGATGCTCAGGCAAAATCTCCTCTGACATTCATCTCTGTTTACAGAGCTCATCCAAAAACAAGAGGCCTTTTCTTCACTTTATTCAGCATCGCCACGACTCAGTTGCCAAGGCATCAGCCTTTGATTCCTGCAGTTTGGCTCTCACCAGTGATGCCCGACACCTCCCGAACACTGGTGAGTGCAGCCACCCCAGCACAGATCCTGCAGCCCATGGCACCGTGTCCCCAAGGTGGGACATCTGCCTGCACCAGCCAGCCTTGGTGGGCTCCTTCCTGGGCCTGGCATCCGGACCTGCCTTCGAGCCTGATTTGTCAAGGGCTAAAATGCAGGTGGAAATGACTCTGGCAAAATATTTTGTCAGAACTTGTGCATTTATGGCTGTTCAGCCAAAATCGGCTTCGTTCTCTGGCTGGATGGAAGGGCTGGTCAAGAAGACCTTGAGACAAGGCTCATGAAGCCCTTGATGGCTCAGGAGCAAAGGCGTGGCTGTTGCAAACTCTCCTGTCTGCTCAGTCTCCCAACCACACCACCTTCACCAGCTGAAGCACATCTATCCTCAAACACCCAGGGATTTCTGGAAAAACAGTATCTCATCGCATAACCCCCCATCCTGAGTCAATCAGTTGTTCGAGGTCTGAGCTGATCTTGGATGAGATCTCTCTCAGCAGCCCCTCTAAGCCCCTCGTCCCTGCACTGCTGCTAAAGCTGCCATTATTTATTAATAGCTCTGAATCTAAGTGTGATCCATGGAAAAAGATGTTTCTCCTTTTCTGGTTTTCCACCAAAACAGAAAGAAATGTGTTCTAAGCTGCACAGCACGCCAAGGGAAAAGAGCAGAGGGAAGCGAGTTGGGAAGGGACGGAGAGTGAATCTTGATGCCTTTAAGTCACTCAGATGAAGTTCATTTCTCCTTGTCTGTACAAGGTTGGACTCCTTGCATTTTCATGGTAAATTTGTTTACCGAGCCGTTGTTGAAATTCTGGAAGCAGAGAAAATGCATTTGCTCCATAACCTTTCCGGATCTGACAAGTCCTATAAAATCTATTAAAGCCTTTAATGAAATCCCCGCTCGGAGCCAGCTCCCATGAATGAATGTGGAATCGGAATTTAAATTAAAATGTTGTTTTTGTAGTCTGTGGGCTTTAGCCTTGACAGAAATTAAAGGGACAGTTCACATTTTGGAGGCTGTTGCTTTCTCCCTGTAGTTTTTTACTGCCACAAAATGCCTCTCCTTGCAGAGGATGGGTGTTTGAAGCTCTTTTCCTCTTGCTGAGCCTGTGGCCAGTTGGGAGCACTCCGCTGCAAGCACAAAACCTGCTACACTGAATAATCTTAATTAGAAATGAGTAAATTGCTTAATAGGCAGCACTGTCCTTTAAACAGGATGCAGAACTCTCGTTAGCAGATGGAGGGGTTTTGGGTCCAATCCCCGCTCTGAGGAGCACGGAGCTGGCCTTGCTGCAGGGATAACCACAGTGCCACTGTGGTCAAGAGCATCTTTAAACACCTCCCTGTCCCCCTACCATCAGCCACTCGAGGACACGCTGTGGCTCAGCCCATGAGCCTTGGCGCTACGGAGACACTTCAAGAACGCCTCGGTACGGAGCCTGATGTAAATCCACTGGATGTGCTTGTCTTTGCCTACCCAAGGATTTAATTTCCATATGCAAATGCAGGTCTGCGTGTGCAGGGGGTGTGCAAGCAGTTCATTATTTTTGATCTCTTCCGCACTGAGCAAAGAGAGATGTCCCACAGTGAAACGTGTGTGTCTGAGCCTGGAAAAGAAAAGGCTGCTCAGGGCTTTGATCACCTTCTCCTGAGCTTTGACCCTGCTCCAGCCTGGCCCAGCACAGGTCAGGGGCAGGCCAGGCTTATCTGGGTCTCTCTTTCCCCCAGTGAAAATTTGCCAGAGTTTGCTGGGTTTGGCTTCCCACGGAGTGATGCCACCAGCTGTCCCCGCTGCCTCTCTGGGTGTGTGTTTTCCAGCAAGAAGTGACAAAAGTCTGCATTTGTTTCCTCACATAGTTTCACTCTTTTTTGGCATATTTTGGATTTACGTATTTGCCCACAACTGCATCAGCTCTTGCCATTCCCTGCAAGGAATCAGCTCTTTGTCTGTGGGGAGGGAACATCCATCCTCCTTTCCTAGGAGCCAAGACTGCTCCAGCTCTGGAGCTCCCCAGCTGCAGCCGTTTGTCCCTGGGCTGGGAGGTGACCCGAGGGGGCTGGAAAAGGTACCCAATTCACTTCATTTTGGGGATTTAAGCTTCTGTTTACTCTTTTCACAGCTTGCAACTCCTTCTGTTTGTGTTTCTCCCTTTGCAAGGGTTATTTTTATCCAGAGGGGCCCTTTGGCCTGGATTTATGCCGTGTGATGGGCTCCTCTTGCCAAGCTGAAGAGTCCCCACCCAGTGCCTGAAAGCAAGCGGAGAATGACTGGTACCCCTCGGTCCCAACCCAGGGTTGTGTTCTTTATGTCCTTTCCATGCAGGCTGATCCCAGAAACACCTTCCCAGTCCCCAAACCTGCCCTGGTCAGTGTTAGGCTGCAGGCTCTCAGCACAGCGACTGTTATGAGCAAGGCATTAGGAGAAGGGTTGCAGGCCACAAATAAGTGCATAATAAACACATGTAAACAGCCATTTGGTTCATGGCTGATAAACTTTCATGGTCCATTTTATTACTGTGTATGCACAGGAGGAGGGCTCAGGATTCAGGATGCTGCTGGCTGCGGACCAACCCTCTGCCCTCTGTCCTACAAGAGGTTTGGGTGTGACACCAAATCATGAATCCCAGAATGGTTCGGGTTGGAAGGGACTTTAAAGACCATCTTATTCCATCCCCTGCCACGGGCACGGACACCTTCCACTATCCCAGGTTGCTTCAAACCCCGTCCAGCCTGGCCTTGGACACTTCCAGGGATGGGGCAGCCACAGCTTCTCTGAGCAACCTGTGCCAGGGCCTCACCACCCTCAGATGGAAGAATTTCTTCCTAATATCCAACCTGACCCTGCCCTCTGTCAATGTGAAGCCATTCCTCCTTGTCCTGGCCATGCCCTTGTCTAAAGCCCCTCTCCATCTCTTTTGGAGCCCCCTTAGGCACTGGAAGGGGCTCTAAGATCTCCCCAGATTCTTCTCTTTTCCAGGCTGAACACCCCCAGCTCTCCCGGCCTGGCTCCAGAGCAGAGCTGCTCCTGTAGCATCTTCCCGCCCTCCCCTGGACTCGCTGCAACAGGTCCACATCCTTCCTGTGCTAGGGGTTCCAGAGCCAGACACAGCACTCCAGGTAAAGTCATGGACTCATTTGGATCACACACCAAAGGAAAATGTGATTTCTGGCTTGGGTGATAGCACAAAGAGAGGTTTCGTTCTCCAAGATGCTCAGCCCCCAAACAGCAGAGGAGGAAGCTCTTCTTCCGAGGAAGCTGCTTGTGTTGAAACCTCTTTGGGCCAGGAGAGCAACAGTGGGCAGGAGATCCTCCAGAAGAGAGGATCTTGGAAGCCAGGCTAAGGCGAGAGCAGGTTTTCAGCGCAGAAAAGGAGGGAAACTCATTAGTGCAATGTGAAGTGAAACAGAAAATGCCTAAATTTGTTGGCAAAATGGCAGGAGGAGGGAAGAAAATGCTCTTTCTATGTCAATGTGTTGCTGGAAGGATGGTGAAAAGTTTTCTTCTCATTCCTTTTTCTTTAACTCAGGTTATTACAAAGCAATCCATGCTGTTTCTAAGAAAAAAAATCATTAAGTTTCACTTTGAAAATGTCAAAACAAAATGTTTTGGCATTTCTGAAGTGAAACATTTCATTAAAAATGCTGCATCTGAGTGTTTTGACATTTTTAAAATCTGCTCTCCTCCTCCTCCTTCCATTTTCTCAACCTAAATTTGTTAATATTTTTAGTCCTTCTAAAACTTAATTTCCCAGCAAACACAGAAGTACTGAAAAAATAAATTGCTGCTTTGTGTATACTGAAAGCTGTGAGCAATGGGCAACCTGGGCAGCCGAGCTGAGGTTTCCACTGCCTTACAACCTCAGCTGTCACTTCCACAGTGCAAAGGGATTGTGTGATTGTGGGATTTTGCAGTGAGAGCTTTATTCACTTTTTATTCCTTTAGAATCAAAGTGGTGAGAGTACCTGACATGCGAAAGGAGACCTGGTGGTGGGGAGTGAGGCTGGAGCACGTTGGGAGCTGGGTGATGGTGCTGATGCCCCTTTCCCTTCCTCCTACTCCCTCATGGCACCACTGGTTCAAGCAGCGGCTGCCTTGGAGCACGGAAATGACTGCGGGGAATCGTCTTGGTGCTTCATCCAGGGGAGCGTGTGGAGGCGGAGGGGGGCAGAGAGCTCTGCAGTGCAACAGGATGGGTTGTTCACACGGTTCTGAGCTTTTCCCACCTCCCAGGAGCCACCACCATCCTTCCAACCCCCCGGCACACCCTGGGCATGCACGGGGCCCCCTCCAGCCAGAGCCAACTGCTGCTGCTCCGAGGCTGCTCGAAACGGGCCGAGTCAAACGCCATCAAAAGCTGCCTTTCAAGTGATGCTTTCTGTGCAGGGGAGGGAGGAGCTGGCGGGACGTGTCACTTGTGGCAGAGTGTGATAGTCACCTACAAAGGTTTGAGGTGTTTGTCAAAGGGGCCGGGGAAGCCTCTGAAGCCAAGAGATGCTTTCAAGAGGAGAGCGTGCCGTGCGCGCCCCGTCACTCGCAGATGAAAGGATCCAGGCTCTGCTGCATTGCTTGTTGCTGCAGCCCCAGCAATTGCACACCCTTTCCCTGCCAAAGCCTCAACACTGCCTAAATTAAAGGGAAAACGGAAGAAAATGCAGAGGTTTTATATTTGGTTTCAAAGTCCTGGCTCCAGGAGTTGGCGTGCTGATGAGCACGGCCAGTACAGGTTCAGGGTAGCACTGCTGGCTCGGCTGGTGTCGCTGGGTGAGGGGAAATGGAGTCCGTTCACCCCCGACCCTCTTGTCACAGCACCTGGCAGTACCTGCTGGCAGCCAAACCAGAGCCCCAGCACCAGCTCCTGCCACGGGAGAGGCTCACACCAAGTTCTAGGTGAGGCTGGTGAAATGTGGCACTTTTGCTGCTAAAACACAAAGCAGCCTGCTCTAGTGGAAACTGTCCCTGCTCCTGGCAGGGGCTTGGATCGAGAACATCTTTAAGGTCCCTTCCAAGCCAAACCATTCCAGGATTTTCTCTGGGGACTAGCTGCCTTCTCAGGGCTGCAACGCCTTTGTCCTGCATCACTCTGCACTCGACCTCTGCATAAATGACCTTCAAAGGTCCCTTCCAACCTAAACCACATTTTACTGTGCTCATCCAAGCCTGCCTGTCTCCTTGGAGCCCTCCGCTTCTCTTTCCTAAATAAACATTAAGAAAATAAGGCGGAAGCGAGGTGGTGGTTCAGGAACATAAAGTCCCACAAAGAAAATTATCTCCCTTTCACTTGAGTTTTTTGAAAGCTGCTGGGTTGCAAAGGCGGTTCTGTTGATTGCAGTTTTAGTCCTTGATTATGCAGTAATGGAAGCATCAGAAATCATCAAGCTTCCTTCCTCAATTTGAGTTTGCCCTTCATCCCGTGGTTTCAGACTAAGGATAAAATGGTCATTTGGAAGAGGAAGGAAGGAAAAAAAAAAACCCAACATAATATTGTTTATCTCCCTTAAAGTCACAGCTCTTTATTTGCCATTCCCGTTTTACAGCTTGGCCATTTGACAGATCAATTAGCAACTGCCTCATACAGGAGCAATAAAACCTTCCACAGGGAAACTTCCCCCCAGGCTGAAAAGTACTTTTCTGTCCTTCTTAAGAAGGAGGAAAGGCCAGGTGGCTCCTCGAAGCAGGAATTCCCAGGTAAGAAGTTCACAGAGGGTTTCAGAAGGGCTGTCAGACCCCTCTCAGTGGGCTCTGGGCTGAGGGTTGGCATCAGTGAGCGACAAATGAGATCAGAAAGTGAGAAGAGGAGGAAAGCACCTGCAATGGGAGGTTTTGGTGACGGAGATGAACCTGCCCATCCTCTCCCTTTCAGTGTGTTTGTTCTCTGATGGCTGGGATCACCTGGGCGGGGACTAAGCAGTTAAACCACTGTGTTAGGTTTGTCAATTTTGGGGCAAAAGTACAGCTACAGCCTGTATTTTAAAGTTTATATATGTGCACATCTATTTACCCACAAGGATTTATAGACACTTGTGTCGATAAGGATGTAGATAAGGAAGACCCAAAGTTCACAAAACGGGGCCAAAATTAATGCAAACCCCAATTTTAGGGCATTGCGGCTGAACAAAGCCTTGGACTTCGGGGTGCTGAAGCTGCTGAGAGTGACCCTGCCACCTTGGAACCTCGTTTCTGGGGAGAAGGTGAAGCTTTGGCCATCCTAGCGTTCCTGGGAGACTGCTCCTGCTTTGAGGGTGCCCCGGGCATCTGATGGGTCTGCACCTCTCACAGGGGCTGAGCACTTTTCTCTCTCTTCTATCCTCTTTTTTTTTAAACTCCAATCTGTTTGCACTTCTCCCCCCTTCCCATCACCATCCCTTAGGCCTTCTGGGGAAAGAAAGAAACAGCCTCTCTGTTTTTAATCAACCTAATTAGTGTATCTTTAATACAATTAGAGGGAAATTTTACCGCTCCCCCCCTCCCCGTGTATCAGTTAAAGCCCCACAGTTGCAGGGTAAATTTTTAATCCATTTAGGACCATCTCCCCCAGCCCCGCATCCCCCTCCTCCTCCCGCCTGGCAGAGTGTTGCTTCCTCCTCCGTTTTCTTTGGGAGTCTGTTCAAACAGCACATTGTGAGGAGTAAATAAATTACTCTCTGCCCCCTTGCCCTCTCCTCCACGGCAGCCGGCCCTGTTCCAGGCAGCTGCCCTGATTGTAGGGCAGGCGCAGGGGGGAAGGGGCTCTCACAAAGCCGGGGCTGCACGCTCCGGGTCAGGGGGGGTCGCGCTGTTCATCCTCCTTTCTTCTATTCTTCGTCCTCTCTTCTGCATCTTGATGGGGTTTATTTTTTTTTTTTCGGGTCTAGGGGGGGTCGCGCTGTTCATCCTCCTTTCTTCTATTCTTCGTCCTCTCTTCTGCATCTTGATGGGGTTTATTTTTTTTTTTTCGGGTCTAGGGGTGGTTGGGGATTAGTGTCCATTTTTGTGGCATGTTTCCAGACCCCTCCAGTGGGTTTTTCTCCCCTTGGGGGTCTCAGTGGTGTGGTAGGTTATGGTCCTGCTTCTGTGGTCGTGGCTCCTGTCCCCAAGATGCTGCACGGGGAGTTGTGGGGTCCCAGCGTGCCCGTCTGCCTCCCTTTCCCACTGCCATTCCCATTTAATTAAGCCCTGGGCTTAATTAAACAGCCCTGCCCCATGCCAGCACCTACAGACCACCTGGCTCAGCTCCATCCTGCCCTGCACCCAGCGAGAGCAGCTCGAGGAGCATGAGATGTCTGCTGGTGGCGCAGCACCCAATTAATGAGAGCATTTTCTTGGGTTTGGGAGTTTTTCTTGTAATAAACACAGATGCCTGCTGGATCTGCAAGTTGTAAACTACCCAATGCAGCATCCTGCAGTTGGAATCATAGAATTTCCTGTCTCTGCTCCTTTGAAGCTCCCTGAGATGGTTCCTGCCTGGGATGCTTCACTCCAGTTTCTGCAGAACTTGAGGAACCAGCCCAGAGAGCTGCTTAATTAGTGCGTGTTGGTTTGGGGGCTCCTGAGACAGGCTGAGGGCTCCGGGCTGGGTACCTGGAGCATGGCACCCTGAGGGGATGGAAGCTGGGAGGGAACCAGCAAGGAGAAGGCAGGATCCCACCTTCTCCTCTCTCTTTTCACATGTGGATGTGAGAGCTTGTTCACAGAGGTGCAAGCGGAGCTCTGGGTGCTATGGGGCCCGGGGCTGACCCTACACAGTGCCTGTCTGGTGTCCCAGCATGGCATGCAGGCCTGGGAACCCAGCCACAGCCGGCAACTGAGCTGTCCTCAAGAAAGTCCTGCCAGTGGCTCATTATCATCGTGCAAACGCAATTAGCAGCTTCGCTGCTGCCTTTTCGAGGTAGATGGGTGAGACTTCCCCTCTCTGAATTTCTCCCCAGCTGGCCCACAACTACAAGGTCCTGCCTTTATGGATCACCGAGTCCCTGCGCTTTCTTAATGAACCTGCGTTTAATGCTTGACTTCTCCGTGTCATGTTTAATTACAGCAGCTGTAACTTCCTCGTTGGCTGGCTTGAAATAATATCTAAGTGCTTCTGAGCTTTAGAGCCTTGTTATCCTCCTATAATTAGAGTTTTAAGGCTGGTGTGAGCCATCTCTGTAAAACAGGCAGCCATTTGCCAGGCATGCTTAGTGCCAGGCTTCAGGTTTCCCAAAGACAGCAAAGAGATGCTGTTAATGAAAACCTGGCAGGTTTGGGTGGAAGGAGAGGTGTGCCCGGGGTGCAAGAGGTGGCAGGCATGGTCTGTGGCTTGCTGACACTGGAGCATCTTGCTGAGAGTTTCAAAACTCAAATGTCATCAACGAATAGGCACAAACCATTTCCTCAGGCTGAATCAGACACGGGAGTGTGGGGTTTCTTTAGCTTAAGGTTGATTTTGCCTTCTTTCACCTTTGAATATGCTGCTTTTCACCTGAGAAGGGCTGGGGTTGGGGGAGATTTGGGGTCCTTGTTGTCTCTTCATGTCCCCTCTGCTTCAGTGTGTGACTGGTGATCTTCCTGGGAACGGGGATGAGCATCAGCCTGTGTGAATGATCTTCGAGACCTGAGCTGACACGATGGGTGAGACAGCAGCCAACTTGCAGAACAAGTGGCCTTTTAGGGCCTGCCAGCTCGGGAGAGAAGGGGGCTTTGAGCGGGTAGAGAGCACCCCATTTACAGCACATCTGCGCTCCCACAGAGGGCCCCGAGTGTTCCCTGCTCTCAATCTCCCCCTCTATATTTGCTGCCTTTTAAAGGAAGGGTTTTATTCCAGCAAAAGGGAAAGGATTGATGCCTTTTTCTTAACTTTCTCTTCAGGTACCTGTGTTGTTGAGGCAGCTGCGGAGGCCCAGCATGCGGAGCCGCAGCCCAGCTGGAGGGGCTTGTGCTGGCCACGGTGGGGGATTGAGCCCCAGTGACCCCCCAGCTCTGTCCTTGCTCTGTCTGGGTTGTCTGGAGGTACATGGGGGACACGGGGACTTCTTGGCCCAGGAATGGCTCCTGTCCTGAAGGTTAAGGTGCGTTCTCAAGCATTGCAGAGCCAGTGCAGTGCCCAGAAACAAGGTGAGAAGAGCTCACATTCTCATATAATTTTTTTCGTTTTCATTAAACTCACACACTTTTAAAATGCCCAGCAGCTGGAGGGGGTCATTGCCCCAGATGAGGCAGAAGAAGCCCCAGCCTGCCATGGATTTTGAGGCACCACCAGGGTACAGTCTCAGCTGTGGTAGATGTGAGGACTGAGCCCCAGACCCCGCAGTACGGGACAGAAATATGGGAATAGACTGAGCTGCAGAGTCAGGGAAGCGCTGGGCTCACAGGGACTGGGGCAGCAGCAAGACAGGACAACCCATGGGCCACAGCAACTCCTCAGTGGGGCTTGGGGAGGAGCTGTCCCTTCATCCCTTTGCAAAGCAGCTCCTTCGCAGAAAAGGACAGCTTGCTGATCCATCCTTAAATTGGGATTAGTTAAAGAAGACCAGGACAATCCACCCTGATACATCAATTTACATTGTAAACTCTTCCCTGAAGCATCTGCATTTGGAGGCGAGATCCCAAATCCATCAGAGCTCAGGATGAGACCACATCATAGCATAGGAGACCTTGCACTCGTGGCCACGGAGAACCTCATCTCCTCCCAAGATCCTCACGGAGTGCCAAGTACTGAGAGGGCTTTTTCCATCGAGAAGGGGATGGTGAGGAGTGACAGTCTCTGAATTGCAATTTGAAGCGTTTACAGCCCAGTCAATCCTAATTCATTATTAGCTGTAATTGTTTCAAAGAAAGTGTCCACTGTTATGTAAAATGCAGTCCCAGATGCTGCTAATGGTCCAGGCTCTCTGATTGCTGTAATTTGCAAAGCTTTCGCCTTTTTTTTTCCCCCCTCCCTCTGTAGTTATGATGTGCCTTTTATGAGCCAGCGAGGAAGAAAGAGAAAAGCAGCCATTAGAGGAAAATAATAATGTTGTACCTGAAAGGCCATTAGTGAGTCTCATATAGAAGTATGCATCTGTTCTGTGCCCGATGCTGCCTCACACCCGGACACTGCCTGGGGACTCTGGAGCCTGGGGTGGGGACACGAGAGGCTGGGGACAGCTCTGCTTGCAGGGACGAGGGCTGCAACCCGGGCGTGAAGCCCAAAGCGGTGCTGCCCTCACCCAGGCATCAGGATATGTCAATACCAGCACGCCTCAAAACTAATTTTCACAATTAATTTTCATGATTAGAGATGGATGCGCGGATGGGAAATCAGCTGGGGTGGAGCAGATTTCGGCTGGCAGATTTATTGCGGGGAGGGTGGTGGTGGTTTCTGGTGAGGGGGGTTTAGTCTCTTTTTGACGTGAAGGAAACACCCATTTCCCACTTGCAATCTCTGATTCTCCTTTGTGCAAAGGCAGAGCCATGGGGATGTCTCTCACCAGGACACCCAAGCTGTGAGCTGAGGGGCATTTCAAAGCTCTTACGACTCGCAGTCTTTCGCCTGCACCTCTGCTTTCAGCTCAGGTGTTTGTTTTAGCCTGTCTGTGTCGATCCTGTCACCGGGAGCTTCTTAAGTCCATAATACCAACCTAATTTAAAGAAGGCTTTACTTGATGAGACAGGTTTCAGCCCCTGCTGTGTGCAGAGGAAAGAAATGAAGGTTGATGTGGTGTTTCCATCACACCCTGGCCAAGGCTGAGCTCCCGTGGGATGAGGCATGATCCTCGGGCTGAGTTTCTCCGTGCAGTTTGCCTGGATGAACTGCACTAGACCTACAACTGGAATCAGCCAAAGAGGCACTTTTAGTTCCTTTTGGAGGTTATTTTTAGGCAAAAAAAGAATGGAATGGAATAGAATATTTCATTTGAAATGGACCTGCAATGATCACCTAGTCCAACCGCCTGAATAACACCCAAATTTACAGTGAACAAGGCTAGAGAGTGTGGAAGCTGAGTGTGAGTCCAGTGTCCACCCCATGTCCAGCAGATGCTGCGTCCGTAAATTATCTGGGAGTGAAATACTCCGTGATTTGTGCTGGGATTTTCTTCGTTCCGAGGCCAGGCCGGGGGAGCAGCAAGACAGAAGAGCAAAGGGCAGGAGGGGGAGCCGAGGCGGCGGGGAGGGCGGCTGGTGGGAAGGGAGGGCTGCCCTTTCACCCCTGCTCTGCTCCTGCTCCTCCAGGACTCTCTGCCGTGCGACCCAGTCTTGACACTTCCCACCAGACAGCCCTGCCGTGGCCCCCTCCCCAGGACCCGCTGCCCGAGACAGGCTTTGTCTGGGGAAGATTGAGAGGGCTGCTGGAGCGGGGCGGCCGCCTGGCCTTCCCCTCCGAGGAGGGTGGTCCTGCGGGGTCATTGCCGGGGGCACGCAGGGCAGGGCGCCGTGCCATTGTCTGCTCGGGAGCCTCGGGACGGACCTTCAGCAGGGAGAAAGGCACAGAGCACCCATTCCGACACTTTCCGTGTCGCAGAGCCCGTCCCAGCCCTTCGCATTCCTCCCCCTGTCCCGCGGCTGGAGATCTCCCGGTGCTGCCGATAGAGGGGATAACTCTTATTCGCAGAGAGGGTTTAACGCGGGTTAGCACCGGGGCCGTGGGTCTGGCTCCGGCAATTAGCAACATGCATGGGCTTGGAAGTGTCAATTAGGCTTTTGAGTCATTGTTTACTCATTAACACAAGGTCTCTAATTACCCTGACCTGATGCTGTGGGGCTGCTGAAGTTGGCTAATCAAACATGTAGAGCCTTCAAAAGGAAATTAGGACTCAGCACTGAGTGCAAATACCCTTTCCATGGCTAAGCCCGTGTTGTTCGGGGATTTATAACTTCACACTCCCCATCCCTGAGGAGGGAGAGGATAGCCAGGCTCTCCAGGTGTCTCGCACGCTGCCGGAGCAGCCGGCAGGGCTGGGATTGCTTTATTGCCTCCACTGTCTGCGGCCGTGCGGGGCCGGCAGCCCTGGCTCCTGCGGGAAGTGTTAATGCAGGTCAGGGCATGGCTGGACTCGCCAGCCCCGGCAGGAGTGGGACGGATGCGGTGACAGCAGACAGGCAGCAGTGATATTCCCTCACCAGCTCCGCGCAGGGCTGCACCAGGAGACGGGGCTCATGCGGCTGGAGAGCTCGGCTTTGCAGCCCACCGAAATGCTGATTTTTGGGGTGAGGTAAGACACTCTGGACTGCCCAAAATCACAGCTAGAAAATGGATACCACGATCGTGAGCACAATGGTCACGCAGGAACCAAAGCAGCCTTTCTTGTTCGATATGCCACCCCCAGTCTCAATTAACTCTCTTTATTATTTCATCATGGCAATAGTTTGTGCCTTTAACGAATGGGAGGAACACTTGCAAATGCCTTTTTGTCTGAAAGCAAAGCTGCTTGGTGTTACTGAACTTCAAGGGATCCTTCCCTGTTTCCGCTCCTCTCCCTTTCTCTGCCGAGGCAGAATGTAGCGTAACTTAAAAGTCAGTGATTCAGACTGCAATTATAACCTAAAAGCACAAATAAAAGATAAGCTGGCATCCTACTGTTCCCCATTTGCATCTGTGTCGCATGGGATGAAGGGAAAAATAAAATCTGCTTTTATAAAGTGTTGAGCCAGAGAATCTCGTCCAGCAGAAAGAAGAAAATAAACAGATCCCCTGAGGCACCGGCTGTTTGAGTTGCAAATGACAGCTGGGGTGGAAGATGCACCAGAGAGGCACAAGGAGTTTGCGCACAGGTTGGTCACTCTGGCCGTGTATGGAGCCAGACTATAAACCTGATGCTGGTAAAAAGCCGCCTTTCGGGGGTTTTTTGCATATCCCGTAAGCACCACACACCTGAGCGGGGTGTTTCCCATGGCTCCCCCAATATTTGCTGTGATTTCCGGCAGTGAGGAAGGGAGGTGGTTGCTGTCCAGGTTTGCCCATCCCGTCAGTCATCCCACACAGCTCCTCAGGGCCAGCAGCTCAAACCTTGGCCTCTGTTTTGGGGAGCAATGGCTCATTTTATGGTCGGCAGAGATTTCTAGTGCTCTTGTCTTGGTCGACTGAAAAATCACCTCCTTGAGTGTTTCAGGTTTCTCTGTTTGCAGAGACGGCTGGGAACTCACTGGGGCCCTGTAAACACTTCTTGCTGAAAATAAACAGGTTTTTGAGACAATAGATACTGTTGTTTTTTTCCTTTCCCCAGACTATGATGGGTTTCTAACTGAAGAAACAAATCCAAAGAGAAAGCAGAAGGAGGAGTGGTTTGGCTGAGACACTGAAGAAATCCAAAGGTACCATATTTGGGGGCAGTGGGGGCTGTGCTTCGTGTCTCCAGGGCTGGAGGGAACTGAAGCTCTGCCACCAAGTCTCAGCTGCAAGAAATTGTTTTCCAGCCTGGGAGCAGATTGTTTCCCAGCCAGGCACTGGGCTGGACACGAGGAGCCACATCAATACAAAAAATACTCTGGTTTGGTCTTCCAAGGCATTGTCCTTCTTTACCTTCTGCTTTCCCCAAGACCTACCCTGATACTTCATACTTTATTTTTCCCTGCCACAATCCAAGACCCTTCAACGCTTCTCGGCAGACCCTGGCTGTGGAACGGGCAGCACGGGGGGTCTTTGCCTAAAGGTGTGGCCGTGTCCAGAGCCCCGCGGTGTGTCTGGCCGGAGGGGCTCGGGCCGGCCCGGCTGGCCCCGGGAAGCGGAGCAGCTGTGCTGGGGATGCTCGGAACAAAGTGCCTCTCCCGGTGCTTCAGCCTGTGATTTGCATACAGATGCGTAGGAAATCCTGTCAGGCCCGGCGTGAGGGGGAAGGGGGCCGTGGGTGCTGGAAGAGAGGTGAGGCTACGCAATGTGTGCCCCCAAATTTCCATCTTCTTTGGGCAGACTGGGGGGGGCCCATCAGCCTCCAGCCCAGCAAACCTGGGGGTGCGGGATGTTCCCCCCAGTGCAGCACCATCCTGCCCGGTCTGTCTGTTTATCCTTTCTCCCTTTGCTGACACTCCTCTTGTTCCTCCTCTTCCCTCCTTCATCAGCCTATTCTTCTGTTTGCCCCTGCTGTTGTCTTTTGCTGAAAATCTGGGGTAATGCCTCAAAGAGGTGTTTAGATCCTGCTCACCAGCTGTCTGACAGCTCTGGGTGACCTGTGCTGTCTCACGCAGAGCAAATCCCCACCTGACTGCGCAAATGGTGTCAAACCCCATCCCATCACCCTCGCTCCTCGAGTCCCATCCTGTGTCAAAGGTGGGCATTCACCACCAGCAGTGGATTTTGCAGGTTAGGGAGGGTTGGACAAACCCTCCATCAACAAGTGGGGATCAGCTGCAGCCTGTGATCCCTTCACCTCCACTCAGCAGAGAGACTCCAACTGGGGACTGCCATGGTCGCTTTACTTTAAAGTAAAGTCGCTTTACTTTAAACTCGCTTTACTTTAAAGAAAAGTTATCCATCAAATCTGTTTGAATAGTGGATAAATGCAAGGAAGCTGTGAGTGGCCGTGGAGGGTCCTTGGGCAGAAGAGGAGGATGAATTTGTCAAACCCACTGTTTGTACAGCTGAATCTCTGAGTGTTTTGCAGCACCCAGAAGGCCGAGGCTGACTATGAATGAAACCCTGAATTCATCCCCTGCTTTTTGTGTTCTCTTCCCCAGATGCCGATGGCTCCGGGTTGCCTTTGCTGCTAGACTCCAAATCCCACCTGACATGACACTGGTGATGGAGGGACTGGTGACAGAAGGACACATGGCATTGTGCAGCAGCACACATTGGCTTCCCAAAGGGTTCAGAGAGGTAAAAAATCAGAGATATAAGCATCATATCTCACTGAGGAGCTGAGAAAACCCCTCTCCTCCCAACTTGCAATTAAAGAGAACAAAACCCCAACACCGTGGAGGTGCTGGAAACGAGGCCGCTCCCTCGCCGTCCTTGTCGCTCCCATTAACAAATATCGTCCATGGCACCCCAAATGCATGACCTCGGCAAACAGCAAATTGAGTCTGTTTGTCACGTGGCTCCTCGAGAGGTGCTTGCCTGGTGAATGGCCTTGGCATACATTAAGCGAATAAACCGCCCCATTGTTCGGCTCCTTCAGCCACTCTGCTCAGTTGACCCATTCAATAACTGTTTGTTTGCACAGATTTCCCCGTACAAGTGCAACAAGCTGAACCCTGGATCTGAGCAGATGTGTTTGGAGTAGGCTCCCTCTCTTCGCTTCCTTCCCATCAAGGTGTATTGTTGCGTCTTTTGAGAGCTCGAGCTCTCCCCAGCGTGACTCATTCAGGCAAAATTTCTGTGCTGTTTTCAGGCACCCTCAAGGATTTCCAGGCATGATTCACCTCTTTTGCGGCCATATTTTGAGGCCCTAACTAACCCAAAACTTCCTCCTGAGAGTTTTCTTTGTCTTTTGTCACAGCGTATCTGCACATGAGAAAGCAGAGAATGCAGTGGGGAATGGAAAAGGTGTGCAGCTGTTGTTTGAGGTCAGAATTTAATCAGATGTGTCAGCATCTCCTCCAAGGCTGCCTGGCTCTGGAGTAGGTGTCCTGAATTCCTCTGGGAATGCATCCTCACAGGCATCCTTTGCTTTGACCTCACAGCACTGTGCATCCCAGCCCTTCCTGGCATCCTGGAGCTCTGCCTGGACTTGGAGGTAGGAAAGGCCCAACCTGGACTTCTGCAGTGCTGGGAGGCCAAACTGCCTCCGTGGGTTGAACTTCTTATTGCCAAAAAGAGAAATGATGTTAAACCATTTGGTTAAACCCTTGTGCTAAGGCCAACCCTTGCAAGCGCCTTTGTTTCAGGAACCCTGTTTTTCAGACGTGGGATCTGGTGGAGTTTCACAAGGATAGAACTTCTTGGTCTGAAAACCCCTAGTTAGTTTGACCCCTAAATTGTCTGATATACAGAACCCACTGCTCGTAACTCGTGTCTTCTACCCAGAAGTAACAAAGTGCTGTGTAAATGTCGTGAGTTCAGGCTGATCGAGCACAGTCTCGCCTTGGTGCAGAGACCAAGTAGCTGCAATGTTCATGGAAAAACAGTTTTCAGCAGGAAAATCCTTGTGTTTTAAAAACGTAGGTAACTCGGTTTGCAGTAAGGGTACATGCTTTAAAACAAAGAAAAGCTCTGGAGTGTGGGATGTTGCTGCCTGAAATCAAAGTCAGCTCGAGGTTAGCTAAAAATACAGTAGGCACGTTCTGTGGGACTGTGGGTGCCAAGACTCTGTAAGCTATTAGAAGTTCAAGAGATTTTAAAACTCTGTAAGCTATTAAAAGTTCTGGAGATTTTAAATCTTTTTTTCCCCATTGATGCATCACATGAATCACAAATACCCTCAAATGAGCCATTTGTGCGTCTCCCTCCAGACGGAGCTGACAGGGGGATAAACCAAACGCATGCAAATATTATTTCAGGCCAGGCTGAGATTGGATGGGGTGAAAGAGAAAAGTTAAACATGGAAGCATATTTATTTCTGCATAATTTTGTCAGCTTTCTGCTGGTAGTGAGAGACTAAACTTCGGAGGAGCCCGACCCCAGGATTATCCGAGAGAAGACATGTGCTCGCTGTTTCGGAGTCACCATCTGTGAGGGAGATTTCGGGGAGCGGAGACGCGTGGCAGGGAGACGGCTGCATCTGCCCAGCCGGGACAGGAACCGCCGGGACCCTCAATTCCTGAGCATCCTCCCAGCCCTGCCCTGCACGTTCATCACCGCAACGAGTTTCTGCTTGACAGGAGGGTTCTTCAGCTTTTCTATTTCTTCCCCACCAACCCTCCAGCCCAGCTCCGGGGGACTTTCCCCCCTCCCGCAATCAGCCCCGACGGGTCCATTTGCTTTTGTCTCCCATTAATTGCTTGCTACTTTTCATTGCCTGCTCCTCCCCCTTTTAAAGATAAATTTTAAAGCCCGAGCCGGGTGGAGAATGGCTGAGCCCGCTGTTATTTTTGACATTCGCCCCAGTGACAGCTGGACCTTGCAAGGCTGGGGCCGTTCGCACACAAAGCCTATTAGCTGTGCCCACTCACTTAATGAGCCCTGAAGTCTGGAAGGAAAATTTCCTCCCCGAAGTGTGGCAGAGCCCTTTGTCATTGTAAACAGGCGCTGCTTGCCGAGCCCTGCCTTGCCTTTCTCCTTCCTGCCACCGTGGCTTTTCTATTTACTCAGGAAACAAAAGCGGAGCCGTGTCAGCGCGCAGGGAAGAAAATGTACCCAGCGACTGGGGTTCACACGCGCCCGCCTCTGCCACCCACCGACCGCGGCCGGGGCTCCCCAGTGTCACCGACACGAAGGGGACACCCCGGCACGTCTGCGGCACGGGCAGGGAGGGAGAGATGCGCCCGGGATTTGCAGATCCGTAGGAACTGCTCCCTGTAGGGACCGGCTGTACAGGTCAGAACAGCAGTGGGAAATCCTTCACCTAAACGGAGTGATTTGGGTCTCCAGAAAATCCTGCATTAGGCTCGAAGTTGGTTTGGAGGGGTATTTTCTGCCGTGGATTTCTGTAGCTATTTTCTGAATTCGCGAGCAAGGGGCTTCTGTCCTAGCTCTACAAGAGATTCACAAAGAGATCTTTCCTTCTGCCTCTTTTGAACTTGCAGCTTGCCCAGGTTTGCTACTTTTTAAGCCCAAACGTGTCCAATTTTATGCCCATTTCCAATGCAAGTCACTACCCAACAGAATAAAACCTTAAGGGCCTATAAAGTGTGTTGGAAATGGGAACGCTTCGGTGTAACTGGCAGCACGTGTTTATTGAGACTACTGGCAATTGCAAGGAAAGTGGGAAAAAAACCCCACCCAACTGCTTGCCCTGAGCAAGGCTGTGTCACTGAGGATCCTTCCTTGGGCTGAGGGTGACCAGTCACTTGACACAGACTTGTCACCAAGGGCAAGAAAAGTTACTGAGGTGAGAGATTTGAACTATAGGTCTTGATTTGATTAAGAAGGTGAAATCTTCAGGTCCTCATGATTTGCAGCATAATCTTCAATATCTGCCAGGTGTAAGAAAGAGCTGGAATATCTGGTCTTCGTCCAGGCTGGGAAAGAGCTGTCTCTGCTTTGTAGCGTCACTGAGGGAGCCTAGAGAACATTTAAATATCCTGCTCTGAGTGTGTGTGAGGGCAGGCTGAGGCTGCTGCCAACATCACAGCCTGCACAGCCACGATTTGCTTTTGAGGTTCAAGTGTGTTTGAGAGCTGGACCTCGAGAATGTCCTCATGCCATTGCTTTCCTGGGCTGTCCCTGGTGAGAACTTCCAAGAGGCTTCAGAAAAGCAGCCCCCAGCTTGTGACATCTCTGTATTCACTGGCACCCCTTCCCCCACTTCTTTTTTGTTCCTTCTTCTCCAGGGATTTGCTTGCCAGTTTTTAAATATTTGCATATTTCTGTGCTTTCTTTCTGTTGGTAACCAAGGCTGTTTGGTAAAAGCTGAGACATTTCTAAATGTAAGTCAGGCAAAAAATTACCTTTTTTGTGTGCTTTGCAATTATCACAGCAAAATGATTCCTTTCTTCCTCACGCAATCAGTAATTTATTTTTTAACAGAAAAACTCAAACGTTACTTCAAGAATGCTGGGTTAATGCTGTTCTTGTTTTGCCTGTGAAGTTAAGATGGCTTTGTGACTGAAGTGTTTGTGTTCAATTTATAAAATTGCTCGTGGGTATGTCCCACTTTGGGAAGACACAAGAAGCATTCACAAGGAAGAAAATCTCAGGTTCCAAATTGCTTGTTTGGTAACGAACGGAAAAGACCAATCTTCACCCCGTGTTTTAAACTTACCTTTGCCAGTGTTTCTAAAGTGGTTTTTCCTTGTTTACTGCAAAAATCCTAAGGCATAAAACTGACTGTCAGGAAATTCACAGGGATCTTCAATCCCTTCTTTTAGCATCTCCTGCTTGTTCCTGCTGTTCCCTGCGCTGACGCCAACCCAGGATTCCTGCGCCCAGCTTGTGGCAGCCTCTCCTGAGCACTGTTTCATCAATAGATGATGGAGAGACAACTGGAATAAACAATATTGATGAGAAATCACTAAGTCTTTCCCTTCCCAAAACCCACAATTGTCCTTTCGGTCCATTTGAAGTTCTGCTGGAGCAGAAAAAGGGATTTTCTTCTCTTGTTCGTCTTTGTGTCAACTGCTGGGACTGCCGCGGCTTTTGGGGAGCTCCTTAGTGACCACCCCAACTCCTGCCAGCTTGGGCCAAGACCACCTCTTTGCAGCAGCTTCGTCTATTTGGGCTAGTGAGGTCCTGAGAAACAATGGTTTGGCAGTCCACGTGTCCCAGTTCAGTGAGTGTCCAGTTTAGGGCAGAGTGTGTAAATGCCGACTGCAGGACAGGAATATGAAGGCCAGGGATAAAATGTAGCTTTTCTGACTGCCTGAGCAAACTTTCCAGGTGCTCTGCTTGACAACTCCTGCATGTCCAGCACACATGAAATCCTCTCAGTCACAGTTCTCCATAAATGCTTGGAAATTTTCCCTAATGGCAATAGAGAAACTTTTTGCTACACACAGTCACCCTGTTATAGAATCATAGAATGGTTTGGGTTGCAAGGGACCTTAAAGATCACCTGGTTCCTGTCACCTTCCTTAAGGTGGTGACTGAGGACCAAGGAGCCTGCTGTGGCTCATTTCTTCTTGTTCTGCATAATTTGGGGGGTGGATTTTGTCATGAAGACTCTGCAGAAGCTCCTCTTCCCTCTGGTGTCATTTAATCCCTGTGCAACAGGATTAAGACATGGCAAAGGAGCTGCAGAAGTCAGGAAGGAGGTTGTGCTACAAACCAAAGTGAGGGCCAGGAGCCTTTCTCCACCGCTGTGGCCTCTCCATCTCAATATCCTTCTAATATCTGCTAATCGGCTTTTCATTTGTAGGCTCCGTTTTAATTCACCGGTGTTCGTACCTCCGACATTAAGTTGGCAAGCTCGTGTCTGTGTAAAAGCTGTAAGTCAGGACTGGGCAACCGGCTCCAGGAGTGCCGTGAGCTTGGCGTGTGTCGAGGGGATTTGCATTTTGAAGACAGAGCTAATCCCTTTTCTATGGTCTGCACTCGTAGGCAGCTGCCCCAGGAGCGTTTTGCCCGTCCTCTCCTCCACCCTCGCTGTTGGAGGGGATTTCAGAACAAAGAGGGCCATGGGTCAGGGCTGGGAGCACGGACCTGGCATGCCGGAGACCTGGCTGCAGTCTCTGCTCGCACACAGCCGCTCAAGGTGACCCTGGATAAGTCCTGCAGGCTGCACCTACCGGGCAAGCTTACGCATGCGGACGCTCAGTCCGTCCATGAGCCTGGCCTCCAGCCCAGCCCTGGCTCTGGTGGCCAGCCCAGGCCAGGAGACCTGCTGGGGGACACTGCTGGACAGGAATAAATACATGAACACCTTACCAGCGCTTCCAACCCGCCTGTTACGACTTGAATTGCATCTGCTCGGTATTGCTGGGCTTGTGTTTTGAGAGCTCCGTGGAAATCTGGGCAGGTTTCTGCTCCTCTGATCTGCAGAGCCTTCTAAAGAGCTGATGTCGAGTGAGGGTTGTATTTCATATCATCTCAGCTTAAAGATGCACATGCTGCAGAAGCTGCTCCAGCCAGCAGCTGACGGGGGTTGCAAGGAGAGTCCCTGGATGAGACACGATGTTCAGAGTCAGCTGCAGGATGCAGAACCTCAGCACTCCCTGAAATGGAGTGTTAAAGCTAAATGTTCATCTGGCTTTGCCAAGCGAACGCAATTCTTGTGAACACCCCTTTTGCTGGTGTTTCATTAAGAGAATTAACCTCGAGATCTGTCCTGAAAATAGGATTGAATGCCAAGAAATTTGACTGGACTTGACTTTTGTGCTTCATTTACAGAGGCCAGAATGATCTTCCCACACTACGGGTGATTATTTGCCCCAGCCGCATGCAATGACACTTTTGCACAGCTGTGATGAGAGATTTGAAAGCTGAGAAGGATTTTTGGAACAATTTCCAGCCCCTGCTGTGTGACTCTGGAGTTACCTGTCAAGATGGTCTTAGATTCATAGAGGGCAAGCTCCCCGCTCACTTTTTGTGGAAGAAGGAAGATCTAGAACCCCAATTTCCATTCCATGAATTCTTCCCTTTCCAACAAACCTACGTCATCCAATGCTGGGAGGGAAAATGTTTCACTCAGAAAATCTCCCAGCAGCTTCACAGCTCCAGACCACACCAAGCTCATCACCAGGTCAGGGAAATGTTTGCAGGTATTTGGTCTCTGACTTCTTCTCTTGGAGTGGGAAGACTTGCACCAAAGCAGACAGTCCTCACCTCTGTGTTAGTCCCGGGGAAAAAAGTCCAGTGATGACAACCTTTGATGAGATTATTTCATATCACAAGGTTGGTGGATGTTGCCAGAGCAGGGAAAACACCCAGCACAGCTCAGGCAGGTGGGTTTTGTTGGCCGTGCAGGATTGCAGGGGAAGAGAACAGAGTTGGGTTGCATTTGAAATAAAGCTCATGTGAAAATTTGCATAATAACATGTAAAAAAAGTGCTGTGGAACTAAATATAGTGCAGTGCTATTTTACCGACCTCTGGTTAATCAAAGTTAAGGGCATTATGATGTAACAGACGTTGTCTCACTGCATATCAAATTTCCATTCTTCCAAACCATTGGTGTGGCTCTACATAAAGAGCACGGTGGAAAACAAAATCCCAGTGATACTACACTCCAAATCATCAGTAATCTTGCTTTTTTACTGATTAAAAAAGGGGTTTTAATTCTTTATTTTAAGTCTCACTGTATGATCTGAGGCAAACCTGGGTGAAAGGATTGTGTGGAAGGGCTACTGGAAGGAAACACCTGTTTCCAGTGCTGTGGAAATAGCCAGGTTTGTCTGTCACGGCTGGAACAGACATACAAATATTTACTTGAACCAAACCCACAATTTTCTGTAGAAAGAAAGAATTTTTTCAGGTAAAGCCTTTCAGCTTGCTCTATTTAATCTGCAATGTTTTGAGTCTCTCAGAGGAGTTTTATCACTTTGAGCATTAGCCAAGGCTGGTCCTACAGGAAAGTCAGAGAAGAAAGCACCAATCCTTTCTTTGATTTTTTGTTTCTTTTTTTTTTTTTTTTTTTTAAGAAACTTGTCCTCTAAATCTCATATCTTTCCATTTTCTCCTTCAATTTCTATCACAAAGTGTGATCTCTGTCCTACCAAGTTCTTGCTGTGGCTCCAAGGCGCATTGTACATATTTCTGTGTAATTCTGATTTGAAAAGCAGAAGTTGTGTTGTAAATCAGAGGCCGAGCAGCAACCCCTTGCAAGCCTCGCCGGCCTGGACAATCCCAAACTCTTGCTGCAATTCCTACAGGAGCTAACAGCAGCCTTGGAGCTCCAATGGGCTCCGTGGTGTTAGATCCCACACAAACCCCTCTGGGAAATGTACTGAGCGGAACGGTCCCGTTTTTGAGTGGATGGTCGACTGCCCTCAGCCGAGTTTGACGCCACGAGGACGCCGGCGTTGGGCACGTTCCTGGAAAACCCCTCTCCAAGCCCCTGTGGGCTGAGCTCCTCCGCGGCTGCTGTTAATAGGTTAATGAGCCCCTCGTCTGGCGGAGTTAGAGTGCCTGGCTTTCCAAGATAAAACTATCCAGCCACATTAGGAGGTTGGGCCTCTTTATGACTGAACGCCATTCATCCTGAGTACACAAGAGCTCGCAAATTTAATAAGCAGAATCCATTTCAGCCCCGTGGCCTACCATGGCAACAGGAGAGAGGGGCTCCAGCCTCCGCTGCTCAGGCATCATTATCTCCAGGGCCATCTGCTCCAGAGAAGCACAATCCCAAACTCATTTAAATAGAGCCAGCCTGAAATATGTGACGATTTTTCCCGGTCTCCCCCTCCCTCCCTGACGGCTTCCCCCGCTCCCCGCACACGGCTACACCTCCGCACACAAGCGGGAAGAGATGTAATATTCAAAGGGTGAGGAGAGGGTACGGGAGATAAGATTATAGCGATAATGAACTGAGGGAAGGAGAACGGGGGAGGGAGGAACTTTCTGCCTTTGGCTGCTGTTCCCTGACAAAGCAAGAGGTTGCAATAAATTATAAATGTATTTTTTCAAATCATCTTCTTGGAAGAAATATTTCCTAAACAATGATTCATCATCCTCCCCAGAACTCTGCCTCTCTGGAACAATTAAGCGGCGAAGAAAACTCGCTCAGTTAATTCATCTCTTTCCGTATTTTCTGACTGACGGTTCACCGTCTTTGTCGTAAGTGGATAAAATAAATCACTTAAATGTATTCACCCCTCGTAACTGGTGATATTTCAGAAAGCAAATGGGAGGAGTTAGGGGAAAAAGGATTCAGTCCTTTCCCTGTGGCAAGGATTTGAACCCATGCATGTGCTGCCTCGTGCTAAGGGCTCCCAAGCCAAACTTCGGGACAGGCACCTGTAACGACTCGCTGAGATGAGTGGCCTCAAGGGAACTATGATGGAGATGAACAAGAGAGTGCAAAGTTGCACCATGTCTCTGCTTCTGGACAAAGTAGTTTTTAATGGATCTGGTTTATTTCAGACACAGGCACGGAGGCTGCAGGAGCTGTAAGGGGCCAAAGCAGGAGCAATGGGGGATGCTGGCAGGTGGTTCCACAAAGCATTGCCCCAACAGTGTGTAAAGTTTGAGGAGCACTTCAGGCTGTAGCAGGGAGGAGATGGCCAAGAGCAGGCACTGGGAAGCCCCAGAGAGACATCCCAGTTGGCACCCAGGCTCGAAAGGGTCTCTCTGCCTGGCCCATTCACCGTGGATCTGCATGGTGGGAGAAATGCAGCAGCCAGAGGGGAAAGAAACTACTGCAGGAATTTCTGAAAGATGCCATTTCTCATTTGTTTCCTGTCAGGGTCTTCTGACCTCTGCTCGCTGGGTCACAGGAGTAAATCTGTCACGGGCTGAAAGATGCATCTCCTCTGCCGAGGTGGAGGCAGTGCCTGCCCACTGGCATCCCCGTCCCTCCCCAGAGGCTGCCGTGTGTCTGGAAACACTTGTCCTGCTCTCACATTTTCAGCTCTGCAGGACACGTACACTGCACAGCACGAGCTCATGTGCTCTGAGGTACTCAGATGGCGGATGGGATGGAATGGGATGGAAGCTGCATCACCTGTAGCTTTCAGGCCAGGCATGCAGCGGGATGTATAATACTTCCAGTTGACATCCACGCCCGTGTGGTGCCAGCGTCTCTCTTACCTGACGCTCTGACCTCAGAGATCTCCCAGCTCCAATCCGTGGCACGTGGAGCTCGTGTGGATTATATGGAGTGAAGCCACAGTACATCAATGAGACCGAAGCGTAGAAATGCAATCTGGCGGAGGGGGGGAAATGAAATCATATATATTCATTACATTTATTTAGTGATGTGAAGCCTCCCAGAGCCCGTAACACCCCGTATCTGCAGCCATCATTCACCCAGAGCCGTGGCAGCGCCGCTGGGACAGAGCGTGGCAGATGGCCAGGAAGCCAGCACAGCACTGCCGGGGCGGGACGTGATGGATGCCTGAAAGGACAGGCATCTCCGCCCCGGCCCCAGGGAGAGGGCAAGGAGGCAGAATGGAATTACGTATCCTGGAAATCAGAGAATTTCCCCATCGACTGAGTCCTGGGGTATTTCAGTGTCCCCTCGTGTGGAGAGCGGTGCTTGCTCGGATGAGGAAATTGTGGTGCTCACATGTGCAGGACAGCCAGAATGATCCGGGGGCCCAGTGTCCCCTGCTGGACGCTGAAGCGCTGTGGTCACATCACTTAGCACGGATATAACCTTTAAATGTTCACTAACTCAAGGTGTCAAGTCATTGATTAGGAATGCAGACTCAGCAAACTCCGGGTGATGGATGGCCTGTGACATATTAACTTACACAGAAAGCCTCTATTGCTTGGAAATCTTTTTAGGTTGATAAATTGGAGGATCTACCACAAAATCCATAATAATGTGTTTTTCTCTGTGGCGCAGTTAGAAATGATAAGGTACCAAATGTTATCGGAGATGAAAAAGCTTCAAAGTATTTGCAGAGGTATTTTAATTTATTAAATCTGCAGAACAGTTGAAAAATTAATAAAAACACTTTTGCTGCAAATTTCTCAGCTTTTTCTTTTCCTGGACTGGCCAATGTCTCATGAGGACCTGAACCTAATCAGGCCTTTGAGTTCTCATCCTGTACAGAGATTTGGCAAACAAACAAAAAACCTTTACGAAGACACAATTTCAGCTCCTGTTTAACTCTTATTTAGAAGAAATATTATTTCCTTTAAAGGAATTTTGAACCTTTGTATCTCCTCATGTAAATCCTTGTCAGAAATGTTCCAGGAATTGATGTTCACCGTAACATGCAGTGTCTACTCCAGACAAAAGGAAATCCAGATATCTTCACAGAGAGACTGGTGCTGCCAACTCAGCTGATCCTCTGTGAGAGCTCGGCCTGGAGTCACCAGCCAGCCTAGACCTTTGCCTCAAGCACATGCATTCAATCACTTAACGAGGAAAACGGGCTCCTGTAACTAATAAAATCTCTGATTTAGCCCCTTAATCCCACTCTAACATCTTTAAACCAGTGCCAACACAGGTGAGACCTCTGGGAGAGGAAAGCTAAATATTGCTCCCTGCCTCGTGGCTTGCTTTCAAACCTACGTTTCATTCCGTCTCTGTTGTTCAGAGTTAATGTTGCAGGGAGAGTGGCAGAGAGCTTTTCTAGGAAAGCATGGCAAACGCCCAGCTCCAGCAGGAACCAGCCTACCGCCGTGCAGATCTGCTGGAACACGGGGAATTCATCCCGGATGGCAAAGGCTGGGCTGGTTTTTTTTTTTTTTTTTGAATGCTCAGCTTTTAGCAATATGAGAAAACCAACTCATGGGTCAAAGCTCTCAGAGCCAATCTTTCCGCCTTATTTTTCAGGCTTTAGGAGATAAAGCCCAGCAGGTGGGAAGGAAGAGATGGAACAAGGCAGTTTTTCATTCTTCCGTGAGTAAATTCTTGGTTGCAATCTCTGGAGCTCCTGGAGCGGGGCCTGACGTAAGGAGACAGCAGAGCCCAAACCTTCCCTGCAGAATTGTGAGCTTGTCTGGGCCGACACCAGGACTGGATTTGGCTCTCCTGAGGCTCAGCGGGAGGTGGGGTGGCTTTCAAAGAGCTTAGGCTCTGTCCCAGCATATCACCCCTCACTGACTGATCACTTTTACTGCAGACTCTGACAAGAGGTAGGAAATTATCATCAAAGATGCCCCTCAGAAAGGTTCTGAGCCATTTTTTATCAGATTTACACTGTGTCGGGAGGAGTGAGGCGACAAGCTTCTCCCTTCACACTCTGTCCTCTAATTGTGCAGCCCATGGAGCTGGCTGGGGTTAAAGGGATGACACAGAGGGAAAACTGTGCTGTGAACCAGGTCTGGAGAAGCCTGGAAGATCAGCGGATACCAGTCTTCTGCTTTTAGCCTTATACAGGTCAGCTCCCAATTTCGATCACATTAGCAAGATTAAAAAAAAAAAAAAAAAAAAGGCAGAAAGTTTGACATTTTCTGATTGAAAAAAAACCCCAAACATTTAGGTTGCTTGTAGCGAAGAAGCGCTGGGTTAAAAGTCCAGGAAAATTTGGGGCAGGCTACAGCTATAAACGTACCGAGCATCCTTCCCGGTATCTGTTTCACACACAGCCTCGGTTTCTCGCATATTTTCTATTTTTGTTTTCTTTAATGGGTTTCAGCCGTGATATTTTTAAGAGCGCTGTTCTGTGCGTAGCAGCTGCCATTGCCACGCTCCCAGCCCGGTTGCCATGGCTGATACACAGGGCTTGTGCCAGAATTTTGTTGGTCAACAAATCACTGTCAGCGCCGTTGGGCAGCGTGTTTCCATAGCTATCCGTGGAGAGGGGCATCCTCAGGTGATGGGATGCTCAATCTCCTTTTTGAAGGACTCAGCCTCAATGCACTGCAGGTCTGTAGTGTTCAGTGTGACTATTTAGCACCCTAACAGCTGAACTCTTTCCAAATTAGCCGGAAAAGCAAGTGCGACAATTTTTAACACAGCGCTGGTGGAGCAGCTCGTTTGTGCTAATCAAAAGGGAGTGATCAGCTTGAAAATGTCCCCTCTTAATTTAATTCATGGACTTCAAAAATAAGTTTTCTTCAAATGCGGGTGCCTTGAGAACATCCGTTTTTAACTCATTTGAAGTGGTGAATTCCTCTCACTGGACTTAATTAGGGACAGGTATTAAAACAAATTGGAGAAGAAGACCTTAGAAGAAAAGTGATTTTATTAGGAAAGAACTGTAGTGCGCTTTAATTAATGCCAGAACAGCTGTCCTTAAACTGTTTCTCTCTTATGAGCAGATTATCCCAGCAAAGGCTGAGAGGCCGTGGAAAACAAGGAGCAAGTTCTGTTCAGGGATTCTGGTCCCCGCCTGCGCCACAGTTACCAGAAATCACAGAGCATTTGCCTGGTCCTGCCTTGGACTGCAGCATTTCTCTGTTTTCTTACAGTATAGACTCATCCCAGTTTGTTTCTGAGCGAATTGCCTTTTTGTTCATGTTGCATATTCCCTAAACAGCCGTATTAGTGGTGGCAGCATGTCATTTTGATGGTGTTATGACAGTGTGACGCCAAACTGGTATTAACATAACATTTCTTTTTAAATCTTGTCTGGAAACATATTGTTCTCCCTTGCCAGCGCTTCTCTGTTTCTCTCACCCCTTGCCGTGGTTCTGGGTTTTCTTCTGGTTTAACTCAGTTCTTGCAAGAGGGCTGAAACACAGCATGTGCAGAGGAACTTTACTGATCGTTCAGGTGATGGGACCAAGGGAAAAGAGAGCAAACCTGTTTGCCCAAAGCTGTCCAGAAGCTTCTCCTGCAGGAGATCTCCAAGCCCGCATTTCCCTGGCTGGCATCCTCCTTTCTCTTATGCTTCCCTTTGCTCAGATTTATTGAGTTTAGATTTATGAAGTTTAGGTTTCAAGATTTCCCATTGCTCCCACGGAATTATTTATATTTCTTTGATATTTCCTTCTACAACCTCAATTAAAAGGTGGACTCTGATGTCCCCAAATGGCGAAGTTTGTCTTAAATTCAGATAACTGCACCATGAGCTGGCGGGGAGCCCCAAGACTGAAGGCTCAGCCTCCCTGTGTGACTGAACCAGCAAAATCTGGGGGAATCTTCCCCCCAAGCCTCCTCACCACCTCAGAGGGGTGAATATTCTCTGCTCCAGGATGGCTTAGAGTACTGCTGGCTGCAGGATTTTCCTGGCTCTCAGCCCATTAGTGCTGAAGGGAGGATGGGAAGGGGTCCTGTGACATGGGAAAGCTCCGTGACAGTCACTGGTGGGGTGAAACACCTACTTTCCAACAGGCACCATCCCTATCACCCTGCACCTCTGCACCCCACAGCTCCTCCTGCCGCTTGTCCCCAGCCCCTTCCTCACAGCAAACCTTTGCTCAGGTTTGATTTTTGCCTGTTTGTTTTCCCACCCCTCCTTCTGCTCCCTGACCTGACAAGCGCTCCTTTTAGCAGGGTATTAATTATCATCGCAGTGCTGGGACTGGTGATTATCCCTCCCTTGTGCTTTCTGGGCTTCCCAGCATGGCTTGTGATGAGGACAGGGTGAACCAGCTCAGCTGGCAAGGGGCTCATGGTGTGTGTCTTGGACCTGTGGTAATTTTCCTGTGCCTGAGAGCAGGGAATGAGATGATGAAGAAGAGGGAAGGGAGAAAATTTTGTTTCTGGAGTCAATGCAGAATGGAAGAACTCAGCCTGTAGCCTTTAACCAGAGTGCTTTCTTCCCAGTGGCTCACAGAGTTTATAATGGAGAAGAAAAATAAAAGTAACTTAGGCTGTCCACCAGGAGAGGGAGAAGCCCAGGAGGGCTGTGAGGATGATGATGATGCTTGCCCTTGTAACAACGTGCATGAGGAAAAAATCAGAATAAAGATGTAAAGAGGGGTCACAGGGAGAAGATTTGCAGGATGTGGCTACGCCTCTTCCTCTCTGGGTGCTTATATGGGGCAACTGCAGCAAGTTTTGTTTTTGGGGGGAATCACTCGCGTTTCCTCAAGGGGCTCATGTGGGCAGAGCAAGCACTGGTGTTAATTACCATGCTCGTGCCTGGTTTACTCATTTAGGACCTTGGATTTCAATGAACCTTTTAAATGAAAAACTCTGTGTTTAACTCTGCCCCCTCACACCAGCACAGTACTTCTGTAATACTTCGCTGTGTTTTGCCAAAATATTTAGCCAAAATTACCTGGCCAGGGCTGATGCTCTGAAATGTTCATGATTCCAGTGCTGGCCTGGCTGAAGGGACCTGCCCTGGGAGGTGAGGGCCATGCTGAGCCCAGCAAGGAGGCACCATGTGGGATGGCAGAGCCAGAGAGCATCGAGGTGGGAGCCCGGATGCCTTCCAAGGCACAGCACTACTGCCACTGCCAGAAATGCAACAGCTCTCTGACATCAACAGAGTGAAAAAAAAGAAAAGAAAATACTCCTGTCTGGCCAAAACTGTGAATTTTTCTTGGGCAAAACGACAACACTGTGCTAGTGAAAATTGCCTTTCCTTGCAGCAGGGAGGGGAAAGGGAGATAAAAATGAAATAAGCTGTGCTTCCCTTAGCTTTATGTCTTTTTTGTAAACCTGTAAGTATTCTTTCTCTTTTCCCCCCACCACAGTTTCCTGTGGCAGGGAGAAGTTTTACTACAATTTATAGTGCACTTTTCTAGGAATTTAGGTGTCACAAGCAAATCACAGCCCCAGCCTGGTGAGCACAGCTAATAGCTGTAGTAAGAGGCAGGGTGTGCTCGGAGCACCTTTTGTTTGAAATGGAGAAATCAGGTCTCTGAGGGAAAATGGATGAAGACCCTTTCCCACAGCCACCCCCAAACCATCAGTGCCAGGAGTAGAAATGAAATTCACATCTCCTCCCTCTGTGTGAAAACCTGTCCAGTGGGGGACTTTTCCCTGGTGTTAAGCATTAGTTGTAGCAACGGAGCTGGGATGCTGAAGTCCTAAGCTAGAAACCAGCAAACTGCCCTGGCTGTTTCTCTGTCCCGTGCCCAGCTTGGGAACAAATGTCACACAGGAGACTTGAGGCCGTGCACTGACCCACTCATTCACTGCCGGCAGACATTCCGACATGCAGCGTCTTGGACGTTGTGGGATCAAACTCTGCAGCTTTTCCCTGTGATGGTCGAGAGCACAGCAGGTTCTTGACTTGGGCAGGAGAGGCTTGGAGGACATTTATCCCTCAGAGATGCCCTGAGCAGGTAAATCCCCACCCCATCCTGGCTGGACACCTTGTCTCTGGGGGATTAGGCAGAGTTGTCTGCCCATCATTAGTGGGAGCAGACAAAAACATGGCCACCAAAGTGGTGATCAGCCCTTGGTGGCCGAGACAGAGTTATCCCGGGAAATTTAATCCTTTGCAGCAAGGGAACTCTGAGCCTCATCTCTCACACAGTGGAGCCAGCCTGGCTTTTGGCCTGGGGGCTAAGGAACTGATTCTTGGCACTTCGCTCTGCTTGAGACTCTCTATGTAACTTTGGTCAAATCACCTTGAAGAGGATGGAGGCAGATCCAGTGCAGCAGCTCCCTGGACAGCCCCAGCTTTCCATGTGCTTGAAGGAGTGGAGCAGGCGCAGCACCAAACCGGAGTTGCTGAGAGTTCCAGTACGGCTTCATCCTCCTCCTCCTCCTCCCTCATGGCTGGTTTGGGGCAGCCATGGATAACAGGCAGTCTGCACCGGCTGCCTCTTTTTTGGCTGCTCTATCTCCAGCTCATCAAAGACAGTCCAAATACGATCCAGAATCATCACGTGCCTCAATTTCCCCATCTGTTAAAGGAGGATAAGCTTTGATTCCAGCTTTGGGCTGTCAGCGTTGCACTGCCACGCAGAACCTGACAGAAAAGGGCTTTCTCAGTGAGGGTGATCAGCACCCTGGCGCTGAGCAACTCCCCTGGTTGGGCATCCCCCATCCATGGTGGCTCTGCTGATTTTGGGCATGTGCTCATCCTTCCTTCACGCCAGATAAGGAACTGGCTCAGGAAACCGCATCCATCCTGCGTCTCATGCGAAGGCAGATTGTTCACGGGCGGAGGAAATCTCCTGGAGAGTGAACCTTGTCAGCAAAAATGCAAATATTTAGAGACAAAGTGTTCATTACAGCAGAACTTGATTTCAGGGTCAACCCTTTTTGCAGCAAATTGTTAGCCAGCTAAAATGTTTATTGTCACCACACTCTGGCAGTTTTGACAGTACCTATCAAGTTGAGCTTGACAATATCTGCATACGGCTTCTCCAGCTTTCCCTCACGCAGCCATGAAAGGGATTTGAGACAGAATAAAACAGTCAACAGATAATTGGACCTATCCCCTCCTTTGTGGAAAAGCCAGGGCTGCCATGGGCCAGGGGAGATGTTTAGACTGTTGGTGAGATGGTGCTGGGGTACACAGAGAACTATCTTGGTGATTTTTATTTAGTTCAAATGCAAAACTGCACACATGGAACAATAACACTCCCCCCAGTCTGGCAGTGCATCAACAGAAATCAGACTACAAAGGGATGGTATTTCCTTTGGTCTTTTTCTGTGTGAGCCACATGGCTTCCCAGGCCCCTCAGCAGGAAACCACCCAGATATTAGTGGAGTTTCTGTGATTCTTCTCCATTCCCATTTGTGTTCTCTTCTGCTCCCCTTAATGCTCGCACAGGACTAAGGCCAGTGGCACCTGGGAAGAGGATCACACTGCTGGCAAGCTCAGACTCCACAGGGATGAGCTCCCATCTCTGCGCTGTGCTCCAAGACTGGGGCATGGACGGGGCCAACTCCACCTCGCTGCCGAATGGGGGAAAGGAGAGGCAGCAGCAGGAATTTTGGGAAAACAAGAACCAGGGTGAGATGCTGATGCAAACACCTAGGAGTGGACGAGGCAGCTGCAGCCACAAGGTCTCTAATAAAATTCTGGGGCTTGCTCTGCTAGACAAAAGACAGATATGCAGCTCAAGGAGGGACTCTTTTTATCCTGCTTTTTGCTCCTCCATGCCTTTACCTTTTCCCCCAGCTAATGCTCAGGGAAGGTGAGGCAGTCTGGAGCCACTGTGAAGGGGTTTTGTTTCCTTGCTTGCTGGAGCTGAGTGAAGGCTGTTTCATCTCAACAGGCTGCTCCCAACACCCCTTAATTTGAGAACTCCTGCATGCAGGCAGCAATGGAGTTGAGTGACCTTGCTGAATCCCGGCCGCTGCAGCTGCCGGAGAACTGGGGAGGAAAAGAAAAGAGGGGAGGAGGAAGAGGCACTTTGCTGTCTCCCATTAAAGCCCCAAGAGGCTGAAGATGAGAGAGCGGAAGTTTCAAATTGCCAGAATGTAATTCTGAAAGTCATTTTCCAAGCGCAGAGCTCTCCGCAATGTCACCTCTCATCTTCCAAGGTGGGGATTGAAGGGAAAATAAAGCACAGAATATTCTGCAAAGACAGAGCTGCTAATTCAAAGAGGGAAGAGGTGCTAGTCCCCAAACGGTCTGTGTCACACCCCTTTCTGCTGGAGAGCTGTGCAGTCAGATGTAGCTGTGCGAGGGGCCCAGCTCCAGCTCCTTTCCTGAACCATATCCAGCCTGGATGCAGGATCCAGCTGGCTTATCCAGGCTCTTCTAAGAGTAAGGATCTCAAAAGAAGTCCCCCTATTCAACAGTTAGATTTTTAATTTGACTCAGACTCCTGACTTTCAAACCGGTGGCAATAATAATGATTAGTGTGATCATTATTTTCTCAGATCTGCCTGAGACCAGCAGAAGACCGTGATGGATGTGTGGAAGAAAAGATGCACTTAGATATTCATATTCCCCTGCCCCAACCCAGCAAAATTGTCCCTCTGTGTTCTCTCTTACAGCCCTCTGCCTGCAAAGAAATCTGGATTAAGGAGTTAGATGTATTCAACAAAGAGTTTGGCCTGGGGTCTTGCCCCAAAGAGTGAATTGTCCTTTTTCTGCGCACTTTGCCAACATTTGTTCCAACTGCATCCCCCACTATGTTTGTAAAATAAAAACTACCCAAATATGCAGACATGTCCTGCTGAGATCAATTGCTTTCAATTCTCCTTCCGGTGATATCAGCTTGTCCCATCCTCCTTGTTACTGGTGCCAGCTGTGCCTCCAAGCTCAGGTTTTTCCCCTTCCCGTTTCCCAAATTACTGGAGCTGAGATTGAGCCAGGCTTGCTCTCTTTCTGCAAATGCACTTATCTGCCCACCCAGCTGAGGGTGCTGAGTTTTCACACTGACAATCAATTTTTGCCAGGCAATCCCTTCTCTATCTCACTTTCAGAAATGACACTTCTCTTCAGACCAGGGCTGATCCATGGAAAGAACTGGCCTCGTTTTAACCTCAGGTGATAAGCTGGGAGCAGGTGGTCTACAACCTGGAGACAGCACTTTGCCCTCTAAGCCAATGGAGTATCAAAGTTCATTGCTATCCCTGGTTAGTTGTATTGTTTATTATTATTATTATTATTATTATTATTATTATTATTATTATTATTATTATTATTTCCTGGTAACTATTACTCTGCTTTTCCATCTGGGAGGCCAGTGAGAGTATTGCTTGCTGGCCTGTATCCAGTTTTCTCCAGCTGGGATCGGTTCAGTCCAATGTTGCCATCTGTCCTTTGAGGCAGGGGGACATCCTCTTCCATTTTGGACCTCTCCCAGAACCAATTCCCCCTCTCCCTTCCCCAGTGCACCCTGGACTCGACCAAAGCATCCAACAAGCTGCATGTGACCATCATTAGACTCATGCATTTCTAAACTGATTTGGGTATGTGAGAGTCCAGTGACTGCACTGTTGGCTGCGCAGAGCCCTGCCAGCCTGTGGACTGCCCTCAGGGCAGTGGCTTCTGTCTCTGTCCACAGGGTCAGCTGGGGGCTCAGGTGTGCACAGGTTGCCCAGAGAAGCTGTGGCTGCCCCATCCCCGGAAGTGTCCAAGGCCAGGTTGGATGGGGTTTGGAGCAACCTGGGATACTGGAAGGTGTCTCTGCCCGTGGCAGGGGGTGGAATGAGATGGTCTTTAAGGTCCCTTCCAACCCAAACCACTCCATGACTGGGCCCCCTGGGGATGCTTCGCCTGGGGGAGAATTGGGGTGTGTGTTCCCTTCCTCCCTGCACTGGGACGTGCCCGTTGTCGCTTCTTCTCTCCCCTAATTACAGGAAGGAGGGATGCGCGGGGCCCCCGCCCGCTGGGGAGGTCGGGTCCCCTTCCCCTGCTCCCCCNGGTGCTCATCCCCGGGGCGGGGGCGGGGGGGACCGGATTGGCCGCCGAGTGCGCTGCGAGGATTTTGCGGCGCGGCCCCATTGGCCGCCGCCGCCCATAAGTTTTTGCTCCGGACGGGAACTTTTCCCAGGGATGATGGAGTAACCCCGGGCGGCTCCGCGCCCGCTCCCCCCGCCACCCCGGGCCAGGCAGCCACCGCCACCCGGCAAGGATGAAGCTCTGCGGGACCTTCCTCGGTTCGTAGCCGTTCGCCGGCGGATGCGCGGGGTGCGGTGGGAGCGTAGGGAGGATATTCTTTAGCGCGTCTCCCCCGTTTCTCCTCTAAAACACTTGAGCTGCTTGGTTCTGCCTAAGTCACGCCTTGGCAAAGGGGCTCGGTCGCCGAGGGCGGGGGGAATGCCGACTCACAGACTATCCCTCCTTGTTTTATAGTATTTTCCCCCCAGTTAGGCGGCAGAAAGAGGTTCCCGAGTGTATTTTGGATCGCAGGTCTCCGGTGTTTGCGTTTTGCGAGCGAGGTGCTCGCTGCGCTCCGGGCTCAGCTGCGAAGGGGCTACAGGTGCGGGGGGTGCGCGGCCCCCGGTGCCGCTGCTCCGAGGCACCGGCGGGGCTTTGTCCCCGCTGCCGCGGGTTTCACCTAATTACAAAGGACGAGGAGCGAAGGGGAGGGGGGCGAGGAGAAAATCCTGTTTTCTGCAGCTTCTAGTCACAGTTCTGCTGGGGAAAGGGGTGGTGGTGGTTGGATTGGTTTGGTTTTGTGGGGTTTTTTTTCCCCGCTTCTTGCACATCGCTGGGTAATAAAAGGGTGAGGGGGATGTTATTAAATAAAAGGTAGTTCGTGCCTGTTCAGCTGGGTGTGTGTTTCAGCGCCTGCATTACCCGAGGCACAAAAGAGGAAGTTTTGGGATAATGCGAGGTGCCTTTTGCAAAAGATGGTGATTGCTCCGATTGTTGTTCTTCAGGGAGAAAAGAGCTCTAGATTTGGCTTAGACAAAGGCATTGCCTCTTCGGGGAGGACCCGCCCAAACCGGAGCGAAGGGGCGCTCTGGAGAGCGAGCGAAGGGTTATTAAAAGTTTTTTTGTGCCTGTGCGTGTTGTTCCATCTGCCAGGGGCCTGTAGTGGGCAGGTTTCTTCGCAACCCTTCAGCTGTTCCATATACAATATTAATGCTGGCCATTTCTATTCGGCATACAACAGCACTAATTGTAGTCTGAGGCATTAAGGCAGCCAGCCCATCTGCATAGAAGCTTTCAGAAAGAAACAAGGAAAAAAAAAAGAATCTTTCACCCCCAGCTGGTAACCGGAGAAGTTGGTGCCAATTACAAATGCGTAAAGTTTGAGATCTAATTTTCTTTGAAGCAGACTCAAAGAAGCCAATGGAACACAGTGCGGTGGGTTTACGGCTGTGTTTACACAAGCAAATGGAGTTTTATTTTAAATAATTTCAAACTTGAAGAGCTTGATCTGAAAACACGAGGGGGAAAAAATGGCATGGAGAGAAGAGGAGGGGTGTGAAGGGAATCTGCTTTTAAAAATCCTCTCTGGGTTCAGCTCTGCAGGCGCCCTGCAGGCAGAGACTCTCGAAGCCCCCGTCTTAAACCCCCCGAAGATGAAAATACGTGAACATTTATTTTAGACCTCTCAGCTGCAGGGCTTCCTTTGGGGAAGCGACGGCTCTTTGAGACCTGGAAAGGCACGATAATTATCTCCTCCCTGAAAACAGCTGTGGAGTGACTCTGGAGAGGTTTAGGGAGTGTGTGTGTGGGAGAAACACTATCAAAAAAAATGGCTGAAAAATACTTAAAAAGGTCGAAACTGAGCAGGAGGGAGCGGGCGGAGCTGTCCGTGGTGCTGACCCACCGCCGCCCGCAGCCCACGCGTGGCCTCGCGTCTTCCCCCGGGCTCCTCCAGCTGAGGTGTGAGGTGTGAGGTGTGGGGATTTTGGCCTGAGACGGAGATTTTCTGGGGGTAGGAAGGGATTTGGGGGCTGCGAGATGGGAATTCCTGCCGCTGCTGAAGTTGGTAGCGACGAGAAACTCCGGGGAAGGCGCCGCTTCTTCGCAGAGTTTTGGGAGGGGAGCAGAGGGAAGTCCGGCGAGTTTGGGAACAAAGAAAAGCCAAACACGCTCTCGCAGCCCAGAGCTCAGCCGGGTGGTATCAGGGCTGTCAGCTGCCTTAGGGCTCGTAGGTGCGTCGCGTGTTAATAAATGCAAGAGCAGCAGCAGTAAAATTCCTCTCTTAACGCTCGGAGAGGCACATGTGTGCGCTCGCATCCACGCAGGCTGCGCGTGCTCCGATTTACGGGGGAGCACACACAAGTAAACACACTTCCCCGCTGCCTCCCTGCCGAATCTATTGTGCTTTTGTTTCTCAAGTTTTAGCATTACGGCTCTAAATGAAGCAGCGGTGGAGAGGAGCAGGCAGCATTGTGAGCGGAGGGGAGCCGAGTCCACCCAGCCCTCCCTTTGATTCTATCGCGGGTGCGGAACAATGGAGATGCAGTGTAGCACCAGGCCTGCTGCCTGCAGATAAGGGTTTAATAGAATTTCTGAATGCCAAAGGTTTAGGATGTAAAATATCCCTGTCTTCGTGGTGTGTCCAAACGAGATAGAAAACAGCTTTTCAGGAGTACTCTCTGCTGAATATCTCCTTTATGTTAATGGTTTAGGAGCATACCAGGCTGGCAAGCCATGGAAATGGGCATCCCAACAACCTCCAAAGCGGCCTCAGCAGTTTAAAATTAGTATTTCTGCCACTCTTTTCTCCCTGAGATGGGAAATCGAATCACTCCTCCCTGCCATGTGCCCTGCAATGGTCCGTGGGTGAGATGGAGTTGCCGGCAGCACCTACTCAAGCCCAATCTGCCGGGTTCTGGGCAGTTTGAGAGGCTTTTCCCACTCCTGCCTGCACCTAACCCGCCCAGGGTGGGGGTGAGCTGGAGAAGAGTCTGGGGCCCTGCGGTTCTGGAGCTGGAGTTTCCCACAGGAGAGTGCATCCTCAGCACGATTCAGCTTTCCCTGCCAGGCTCTGCCTCAGCTCTCTGAGGGCTCCTGGGGTTTCTGTCCATTTGTGAGCTCCCGCATCTTTTTGGAAATCTTCATTAACGTGACAGGAAAGTCTTAATTGTCTCGGTGGTGCTGGGGATGGCAGCAGGGTGCGGTGAAAAGCACGTGGTAGAAAAGAGTCGTTCCTCTCCTCCCCTCTCCTCTCCCCAGCCCGCGGGGCTGCAGCCTGCCCGTGTTTCCCCCGCTATTTCCGAAAAGTTGCAATCCAAGTGCTAATGCCCGTCTGGCAGGGGGCAGGGATGGGATGTGCTAATGCCCTTCCTGCCGTACCGTGCCGGCCTGTCTCCCCAGAGCCTCCCTCCCTCCCTCCCGCCAGCTCTGCGAGGACTTTCTCCCGCCGCGGTGGCCGGGTCTCCACGAAACGAGCATTTTCAAGGAAAGACGATGCTAACTCCTGGAAAGCGTGACTCTTTCCGCGAGGAAAAGATGCAAAAATGCAAGAACGTGCTCTTTTCTCACTTAGAAACAACCCTTAAACTGTTTTAGGCACCGTTTTCTCTTAGGACTTTTCCTTGTGTTGTTCTTCCCATCCCAACACCCACAACGTAAACCACCTTCCCCGGGGTGAGGTGGTGTCTGCTGGGAATACACAGTCCTTTTTTTTTTATTTTTTTTTCGCTTTTAACGGGAGGAAAAGAAAAAAATTAAAATATTTATACACCTTTTAACCGTCGGCTTTTGAATATGTATATCAGCTAATATGCAATACTTCCAGGTTCATAGAGGCGATAAATTTCCCGGTCTGTTCTTTATGGTGATAGGTCATCTTCCTAACCACCAATAAATATTGTAAAGTACTTTCGCTGGAGCTGTGCTAACCCAGGGCATCTGTCACTCGCTGCTTGCTGCTATTAGGAATTATTGGGCCGTACCACGCGCCGGGATGCGCGGGGGGGACACGGAACGGTGCTCGTCGCGCTCGCCGTCCTTTTGTGTTGCTGCTGTCAGAGGAGCCCCGAGCCTCGTGCATATTAATTATGAATCAGCTCGGGTAAAATCATTCACCTTCTGCCGGGTCTTGGGGAGGGGGGAGCGCGAGGAGAGAGGGGCCGGCGGGGCTGGGAGAGCCCCAACTCTCGGTGCACTCAAGGCGGCCGCTCCATCTCTCTCGCTCGCTCTCTTTGATGCTATACTGTAAATTTATTTCACCTCAGAGAGTAAACAGATATATTGCAACCCCAAGGGTTCATGGGTAGTGTATTTACAAAGGGAAGGCGCAGCAAGCCCCCTCTGTGCCATTTCCATTAATGAGAGCGGTCATTAAGTAAATGAGACATTGCCTTTAGCAGGCTTAAGAGTTCACACACTAAGGAGTATCAGATATTTAATTGAAACCAACAACCCGTCTTACACGCGTGTTACTGGTGTAGGGAAGTGGGCTGCCCTCCAAGAACTCTCCCCCCACAACCTCCCCCATGCAAATTTCATGATTGGTTTCCGTGATGTCATTTTGTAAAGGGGCAGACAATAGCTGTGGGGAAAGGTAAGTCAATATTATGTTCTTTCGCTGACAAAGGCAGATAATGCTGGCTTTTTTTTCTTTTTTTTTTTTTCCCCCGTCTTCCTCTGAGAAGGAGACACAGAAACACACACGCACAAACACAGNTTTTTTTTCCCCTCCCCTCCCCTCCCTTGGATTGAGACAGAGGGGAAAGGCTTTCGGAGCACACAGTTGATGTAAACAGACGCAGGCGTTTCGCCTTTACAGCACGAAGGCTGGGTTGTTGTTTTGAAAATTGCACTGGAGAACCGAGGGGATTTTTATGATGATCATCATGCTCCTAGGTCCATCTTTGCTCGCTCGCTCTCTCGCTGGCTGCGAGACGCTAGTGGACATGTTATGCTTCTGACTGAAAAGAGGTTGAATAAGATGAGAAAGGAGGAGATTCATTAAAAAAAAAAAAAGCACAACGTCGCATTCAGCCGGGAAACTTTCTGAATATTTCTGGAAGAAGATGCTTGCCGGGTTTGTGAACCGCGAGATCGGTGGATGTTTATCCGGAGGGAGGTGTTAGCAGAAGACGCTCCCGGGCTCCGGGAGGAGTTTGCGCCGGCGGCGGCGGCCCCGCGGCCGCGGAGCTCTCGGAGGTGCTGACGGCCGGGCGGGACCGGGGCTCCGCGCGTCCCTCGCCGCGCTCCCCTCACCCCCAGGCCCCTTCCTGCCAAAACTCCAGCCCAAGTCCGCAGCTCCGCACTCCTCGGGCGTTGGGGAGCTCCGCGGCCCCCCTCGCCCGGGGGCGCGGGTGCGGAGGGCTGGCGGCTGCTCCCTCCTGCCACTGCCAGACTTTTCTTTTTTCTCCTTTTTTTCCCCTTCTCCCCCCCCCCCCCCCCCCCCCCCCCCTCCCCTCTCCTTTTCTTC